>CM052659.1:102350825-102376384 GCA_028533165.1 Leontopithecus rosalia
GAGGCGGCGCTGCTTGCCTGGCCGCGCTAGCGGAGAGCGCTGCGCTTGAGTTCTGCGTGCCTTTTACACCTGGGCTTTTTCCCCCACTCTGTGGGCTATAAGGATCCGTCTGAAAATGCGGTGTTTGCTTACCCTCTGCGTCTTGACTGAGAGCTGCAGTGGTGAGTTGTTTCTACAGCGCCATCTTCCTCCCCCTCCCCATACTTTTTTTTTTTCTGAGATGGAGTCTCACTCTGTTGCCCAGGCTGGAGTGCGGGGGTGCGACCTGGGCTCACTGCAACCTCAGCTTCCCAACTTCAGGCAACTCTCCGGCCTCAGCCTGCCGAGTAGCTGGAACTACAGGCACCTGCCACCATGCCTGGCTAATTTTTGTATTTTTGGCAGAGACAGGGTTTTACCATGTTGGCCTGGCTCGTCTCAAAACTGCTGACTTCAAATGATTTGCCTGCCTCGACCTCCCAAAGTGCTGAGATGACAGGTGTGAGCCACCGCACCTGCTTGGAACATACTTATAATAGCTACTTTAAAGCTCTTATATATTAATCTCTGTCATTTCTAGATCTGTTTCTATTGACACGTTTTTATCCTGGTTGTATAGTCACATATCCTGTTTTTCAGTTTATCTGGTGATTTTTTTAATTGGATGCTTGACATTATAAATGTTACATTGTTGTTGAATGTTTAGATTTTGTGGCCAGGCAGTTAATTTATTTGGAGATTGACACGAGCTTTCTTTTCTTTCTTTCTTTTATTGAGACAGGGTCTCATTCTGTTGCCCAGGCTGGAGTGTAGGGGTGTGATCATGGCTCACTGTAGCCTCGACCTCCTGGGCACAAACAATTCTCCTGTCTTAGCCTCCCAAGTAGCTGGGACTACAGGTGTATACCACCATGCTCAGCTAATTACTTTAAATCACTTTTTGTAAAGACAGAGTCTCTATGTTGCCAAGGCTGGTCACAAACTCCTGGACTCAAGCAATCCTCCCACCTCGGCTTCCCAAGGTGCTGGGATTATAGGCATGAGCCACTGTGCCCCACTCAACTCAAACATTTTGAAGCTTGTGTTTAGACTTCGTTAGAACAGGTCGAGTCACCCTTACCATGGGGCTAGTGCAGCCCTTAACTAAGGCTTGACCCTTCTGAGGTTTCTATTAAATCCCTGCCTGCTCAAGAAGGACTTTCCACTCTAGCCGGCCTTAAGTCAAATGTCTCCCAGCCCCGTGCAAGCTCCAGTGGTTACTCAGCTTCCAGATGTCTGGTGGTGCTCGTTTCCTTGCTAATTGTTGTTGTTGTTGTTGTTGTTTGCCCATTCTCCTGTAGTCTCACCCCGTATGTAGAACTTTGTACTCAGCCAAAGATCTGAGGGAAACGCGTGCAGGTTTCCGAAGCTCTTTTTGGTACTGCTCCCTTGTCTCTGGCAGTCTATTGTGAAGCTTCCATGCCTCCCAGCCCCTTCAAACTCCATTCTGTGTCTCGGTGGGACTTGCATGCTCTCCGTAGGCCCCTCCATGTGTTGCAGTCTGCGTAAGACACAAACCTGGGGTTGTGGGAGGACTCGCCTCATTTGTTTTCACAGCCCTGCATTGTATCTTGTCCAGTGCCTGAAAACAATCATTTCTTATATCTTATATAATATCCTAGTTTATGGTGTGAGAGTTACACAGTCATGACTGGAGGAGGCCACAAATATTTATTTATTTGTTTGTTTGTTTGTTTATTTTTGAGGCGGAGTTTTGCTCTTGTTGCCCAGGCTGGAGTGCAGTGGTGTGATCTCAACTCTCTGCAACCTCTGCCTCCCGTGTTCAAGCGATTCACCTCCCAAGTAGCTGGGATTGCAGGCACCCGCCACCACACCTGGCTAATTTTGTAGTTTTAGTAGAAACAGGGTTTCTCCATATTGGTCAGTCTGGTCTTGAACTCCCAACCTCAGGTAATCTGCCCACCTTGGCCACCCAAAGTGCTGGGATTACAAGTGTGAGCCACAACACCTGGCCCCAAAATACTTATTAAATGTGTGAAGCATTTTAGTGAAGATGAATTAGCGTGCATAGAGGAGGTAGAAGAACTGAAACCTGGGGTGGGTGGGGTGGGGAGGAATTTGCCTAGTTCTAAGCTATTGTTGCAGCTAGGAGGAGAGGCCTGGTGCTTTGCATCTTTGGGCTGTGCTTTCACGCTCAAGCCACATCATCTCTTCCCTGGCTTAGCTGCTCTGAGCACGGCCTCCTCCTCAGCTGTCTCCTCCTCCTCAGTTATGTCTTCCAGCACTTGGGATGCTGACTTCTTCAGCCAAGCCCCACTCCAAGCCTTCCCCATACCCACAGTCAGATAAGCTGGAAAGAGGTTTTCCACCCAAGTGTATCAGATCATTTGGAAAGACCAAGACCCACTAGCTCCATCATAAGCCAGTGAATGAGCTTTTGGATTATCCCTACTTTGACTCCTGCTTCCAATTTGCCCAAAGACCCCCTCATCACCATGCAACCTGCAATATGAGACCACGTCTGTGAAAGCGTGCCATGAACAGCAACACTTAAGCAAATGGAATTCTTTAAACAATAATTAGAACAATAAGCATCTGCCTCCATGTGCCAGACCACAGGGGGTGCAGGTGAAAGGCCTGTCTTCTCAAACAGCACTTATGCTAGGGATTGGCTGCCCACTGTGGGGTCCAGTTAGCAGACAACCTTCTGCTGCCAGTGGTTTCAGGGTCTGCCTCAGACACAGATAAGGCAAAGAACCCCTTTACCCAAGGTCATGACTTACCAGGGAAGCCCACTTGTGGCTGAACGAGGAGGAGGTATAAAAACAGACATTTTAGTCCGAAGTGAGACAACTCTGGTGGACGTCACTTGTTCTGGATCTTCTGGCTTGGTTGGCTGAAGCTTTGTCAGAGCTGCATCCAAACTTAGTCTCTCCCTCTGCCCAATCTTGCTCCCTCTTTCCTTTCACAGCTGATAATTTCTGATTAACAACATGCACTCACACCTCAACTCCACACCTGCTCCCAGGGGGCCCAACCCGTGACACAGGGAATGACAAAGACCATGGACTTTGGCAGCTACAGTCCAGCCCAGTTTCCCTGCAGACAGTGAAAGGTCAGGTCAAGCAGGGGATGATGACTCCATAGAAGGGCCACCCTGACACCACAGGCTTCAGCTCCTCAACACTTTTTACCTTCTTCTTTTTTTTTTTTTTTTTGAGATGGATTCTTGCTCTGTTATCTAGGCTGGAGTACAATGGCACAGTCTCTGCTCACTGCAATCTCTGCCTCCTCAGTTCAAGCGATTCTCATGCCTCAGCCTCCTGAGTAGCTGGAATTACAGGCACCCACCACCACACTCAGCTAATTTTTGTAATTTTAGTAGTGACGGGATTTAACCATTTGGCCAGGCTGGTCTTGAACTGCTGACCTCAAGTGATCCACCTGCCTCAGCTTCCCAAAGTGCTGGTATTACAGGCATGAGTCACTGCACCTGGCCAACCTCCTTCTTTATCAATGTGACAGAAAGTTGAAATGAAGATGAATTATTGGGACATGAGACTAGATAATGTTTATCGAGTGGACACTCTGAGCCAGGTACTATGCTAAGTGCTTCATTTGCATTATCACATTTCATTCCCTCAAACAACCTCCCAGGGAGGTAATCTTATTATCCCCATTTTATAAAGCCCCTTGCCTCTGTCTTATGAGAGTTGGGGCAGGTCCGAGGGCAATGAGCGATGATCTCAGATGCCCTCCAGAGGCCCGGTCTGTCTTCTACCACATGAATCCCTGTGGGTAGCTTCATTCTCATTACTGGCTGCTGCTTACATCCTCTTTTTCCTTCTTCCTCCCCAGCTCTCAATTCTGCAGATCTGGCAGCACCTGCTCAGACCCCACCAGCAAATCAGAGGCACTTTCAATGCCCAACCCCCACCCTCAAAAATATGAAGAGGAGAAACTCTCAGACCACATCCTGCATTTGAGCAAAGTTCCCACCAGTGGTTCAACTCAGGCAAACATTTACACAACATCGTCCAGCTCATAGCTAACCTAGCATCCACCAAAGCTGGGCTCCCAGGAGGCCATTCATTCAGTCATCAGCAGTGGACTACCAGTGATGGATCTGCTGTGTGTGTGGGGAAACTGGAAGTGTACAGATGAATGATTCATTTATTCTTACACTTTTCACCTAACAGTGACTTGCTGAGGCCTTATTTTGTTTGAAGCACAGGTCCTGAAGATGTGGTGGGGAGCAAGAAATAGTGTCGATCACATGTTCCACTTAGTGGAAGAAATAAGATTTACAGTCCATTATCAAACAACTGTGCAACAGGCCAGTCACGCACACACACAACGTCCAGAAGAATGGACAAGAGATTTGCAGCTGGGGATGGATCGTAACATCTCACACATAAAGGGTCTCGGACAAGGTGAGTATTGAGGTGGCTGCTGCAGCTTGTTTTCTTCCTCCCTCATTCATCGCTGGGCCCAGGTCTTTCTATTTCAGCTCTCTGGGTGCCTCACAGACCTGCTGCTCTTCCCACGGAGCACATGCCTCTCTCTGAACCTGCTACTTCTTCTCCACCATGGCCCATCCCAGTGGACACTTTCCCTCTTGAAACCTCCATCCAGTGTCCTGCCTTATTGATGGCCACAGTGAGCCGGTATCCCATGTGTCCCATGCTGAGATATGCTAAAAAAGCCGGCTCTTCCCCGGCCGTGAAGCACATGAACAGAAGTCTCTTTCTGTTACACGAGTTTTAGGCCTGAATCCGGCCCCAGAAATCAAGGTGGGACAGTGCCAAGCCTCAGGCATGCAAGCATGTTAGGGCAAACAGGAAAAATCCACTTTGCCATATTTAGAATGGAGCATTTCTTCTTCCTTTGTTTTTATTTGTATTTTTCCCTTTGATCTTCCCAGGTGTTCTTTCTCTTTTTTGGGTCACACTTATTTCTGCAGTGAGCACACTTATTTCTCTTTTTTGGATCATACTTACTTCTCTCTCTCTCTCCCCTCATCCTTCCAACATTTCTGAGACCACCCTGGTGCCAAGAAGAGACTGAGAAGCTGGCTCCGGAGGTAGGACCTTCCCGGGACACCTGCCCAGCGCCAAGTAGATGTTGAGCTGCCGGTCAACAACCACTAGAGGGCGCGCTTCCCCATGCCTCCGCCGCGGAAGCGCCCACCGGAGTCCAGGCCTCGGGGAGGACACAGGCTGTATCCGGATGGTCACCGCCTCCACTTCATCACTGACTAATAGAAGGCCACCCTCCATTGTTATTTCCTCCCTGTGGCAGAACCGGGTTCTGAATTTCTCCTTAAGCAAATCCCCAAAGCATATTTTTGACCTAACCTTGGGTTAATAAGTAGTTTTCCAACCTTTAGGGATTCAAGTTCTCCCTGGGGTTTTAGAACGGAGCTAGACTCTGGCCGGGCGTGGTGGCTCACGCCTTTAATCCTAGCACTTTGGGAGGCCGAGGCGGGTGGATCACGAGGTCAAGAGATCGAGACCATCCTGGTCAACATGGTGAAACCCCGTCTCTACTAAAAATACAAAAAAAATTAGCTGGGCATGGTGGCGCGTGCCTGTAATCCCAGCTACTTAGGAGGCTGAGGCAGGAGAATTCACGCCTCCGCCTGAACCCAGGAGGCGGAGGTTGCGGTGAGCCGATTGCGCCATTGCACTCCAGCCTGGGTAACAAGAGCAAAACTCCGTCTCAAAAAAAAAAAAAAGAACGGAGCTAGACTCTGCCTTCACAGGCCCCTGTAAATCAAGGTGAATCGAGAGTGGCATTTAAATCTGGCCTCATATGCCAAGAAATGGACGTCCTCACATCCTCATGCTTCCACACCCCTGCACTCTCAATTACAGTTGTTCCCGCATCTGCCACAGAGTTACGGGGTCCAACTTCACTGCAGCTGGTCTCCCTGTGAGTTTCCCATTCTTCTCATGACAATGCCCAGATCCTCCTTCAATCCCTTCTCAAAGTTTGCTTTCAAAGGAAGCCAGCCAGGTCCCTACCAGGGCAGTGTGGCCCTTCCATTCTCTGCAGTCCTCCATTCGGTTGGTGCCGCTGTGGTGTTTGTGTTTTATCTGCTCCTTTATCCTGCCTCTCACATATCTCTTTCCAGAGCTAGATGCAAAAGCTGTAAATGAAGATTGGCAGACATACAAATACTTTTAAACTATATAATGAAAACAATATACATACAATAGAAAGTAAAAAATAAAAAATTACAATAAATATAATGGATTAATTTACATAATCCAGAGAGAATTCCTAAAAAGTTATACCAAAGAGATGGGGAGAATCCAATAGAAATGGGCAGGCAACTCAGAGAAGGAGAAAAGTACTGGCTCAATCTTTAATTTTAACATAAGTTCAAATAAGAAGGCAAAATTTTAATATGAAAAATAGAGTAATAATAGCCATTGTTTATAGTTTACTAGAATGGGGGTAATAAGCATGCCCATATGCAGCTGGAAGGAGTACACACAGAAGCACAGTTTGAAGAGTAGTAGAAGAATAGCAAATACATCTTTTTTTTTTTTTTTTGAGACGGAGCCTTGTTACCCAGGCTGGAGTACAATGGCGTGAACTTGGCTCAACGCAACCTCCACCTCCTGGGTTCAAGCAATTCTCCTGCCTCAGACTCCCGAGTAGCTGGGACTACAGGCATGCGCTACCATGCCCGGCTAATTTTTGTATTTTTAGTAGAGATGGGGTTTCACCATGTTGACCAGGATGGTCTTGATCTCTTGACCTCGTGATCCACTCGTCTCGGCTTCCCAAAGTGCTGGGATTATAAGCCTGAGCCACCGCACCCGGCCAATACATGTCTTTTATACAAAATCATCGAAGAATGATCTGAGACTGTAAAGTTTGAAAACAACTGAAATATCCACCAATGGAGGATGTAGTCATTGCAAATGGCATACAAATTGATATTCTCTATTCTGACTGTGTGAAAGGTTGCTTTGCCATAAATGTTGAGGGTGGGAGAGAAACAGAGTGTGTGTGTGTGTATGTGTGTGTCAAGACAGAGGAGAGAGAGAGAGAGAGAAAGAAAGAGAGAAAGAAGGGAGTTAGGGATGATACATACCAAAATTGTTGACAGTAGTTTCTCTAAAGAATGAGTAGGTACTTTCATTTTAGGCTTTATATATTTTAATATTTTTAGGGTTTTGCTGCAATGTAATTTGCTACAATTACATTTTTTAAATTTCAAGTTTGAGGAGAAAAGGAATAATCTGTTTACATGTTTGTCTCCTCCACTTAAAACATAAGTCAACAGAAAGCTGGGATCAAATTATGTGTGGTTTATATTTGGTTTACTATATAAATTGCATTTATGCAGTGACTGACAAAGAGTAAACACTCCATTCATATTTTTTCAACTACTTTTCTTTTATATATTTTAAAGACCGATGCTTTATTTAGCAGCCAGTTATTTTAAAAAAGGCACTGGGAGATAGGTAGGGAGCAGATGTTCAAGGCCCCGAGGATCTGAGTCTTTGAATCTGGAGTGCAAGTCTGTTCTCAGAGGTTAAGGAAAGATCCTGAACAAACATTTGTTGAGGTTTTCGTTTTTGTGTTTCACATAATTCTTTTTTTTTTCTTCTGAGATAATCTTGTTCTGTCACCCAGGATAGACTGCAGTGGTGCAGTGGTGTGATTACAGCTTACCACATCCTCAACTTCTGGGGCTCAAGGGATCCTCCCACTTCAGCCTCCCACGTAGTTGGGATTATCAGCATGTGCCACTATGCCTGGCTAATTTTTGCTTCTCATGCTTCTTTTACCTAAGAACTGCACAGTGGTGTTGGGGAGACAGACACAGACACCGATACAGTCACACAATACAGTGTGAAGGAATAAAAGAAAATAGGATGCACTGTGGGCAGAGGTGCCAGCTCTTCATTCCTCATAATATTATATTTACCTGTATTTATGCATTTGCCTCCACAGATAGAGTACGTGTTTCTTGAGGTAGATAAAATAGGGGCTCTATAAGCTCTTAGCAGTTCATTGCAAGGTGTAGGTTTTCTATAAGTGTTTGTTGTACTTGTTGGATGCTAAAGGATTGAAAGCCATTTTTCCTCCTTGGGCTCCAACCCCTGCACCCGTATTCTCTTCCTCTTCTGCGAGTTAGGAACATGCTAATATCTCTTGTGACTTCGAAAGATTAGGAGTCTAGTAAGGAATGTCTGCAAATTACGTTTCGAGTTGGAACAGGTGCTGGAGCAGATGAAGACTGCTTAGGAGAGAATCCACAGCTTAAGCCTGGAAGGAAACTTGTTTAAGAAGAAAATCTGCAAACAATCGCATGACCTTGAACATAAAAGTCAAAGTCTGATTGACTAAGTTTTCTCTTTCGGTTTGGGAGACAAGTTAATCATTTCTAGAATTAAAATGAAGATCTCTCCATCCACCAACGTAATAAGGCATAAGGTCAGGAAAGTGGGGATAAAACATTAACGCCTTTCTTTATCGAACTCCCAGTGCCAAGCTAGTCATCCGTACAGACATAGATACTTGCAAAGCAATGCAAGCAAGTGTGAATTCACAGGCACACTTGTCAAACGCCACAGTTACCTCCTTCTGCAGGGCAGGAAATACCTACCATCAGATGAAAAGACCTCAATTCAAACTAACAAATACCATGAGTGCTTTCTTAAATCTCATTTTAAATTTGAAAGAAGAATGAATACATTGCTATGCGTAAGCAGTTTAGAATGAACCCATACTATATTTTGTTATCAACAAAGAATCAAGAACAAAATTAGAGCTTTCCACGTCACTGACTTGGCACCCTCTCAGTGGGCTGAGCTGTTTTCACACTGAAGGTTCTGCAGCCTTCTGCAGACCTTGAGAACTGAGTAGGTAGATGTCTTAGTTCAGGCAGCCGTAAGAAAATACCGTAGACTGGGTGACTTAAACAACAAACGTCTATTTTTCACAGTCTGGAGGCTGAGAAGTTTGAAATCAAGCTGCACACAGATGCGGTGTCTGGTGGTGGCCCTCTTCCTGATCTGCTGAAGGCCGCCTACTTGCTGTATGCTCACGTGGTAAACAGAGATCATCTCTTTTGTGCCTTTTCATGTAAGAGTACATGAAAGAGGGCTCCACCCTAATGATCTAATTACCCTCAATGCTACCTTCTTCATATAGCATCACACTAGGAATTAGGGCTTCAACATGTAAATTTTGGGTGGCACTGAGGAGCCAGTTATGAAAAGGCACTGGGAGATAGGTAGGGAGCAGTCGTGCAAGGCCCCGAGGATCTGAGCCTTTGAATCTGGAGTGCAAGTCTGTTCTCATAAGGAAGCATCCTGAACAAACATTTGTTGAGGTTTTCGGTTTTTGTGTTTCACGTAATTCTTTTTTTTTTTTTTTAGATAGAGTCTAGCTCTGTCGTCCAGGCTAGACTACAGTGGTGCAGTGGTGTGATCACAGCTTACCACAGCCTCAACTTCTGGGGCTCAGGTGATCCTCCCACCTCAGCCTCCCAAGTAGCTGGGATTATCAGCATGTGCCACTATGCCTGGCTAATTTTTGCTTCTCATACTTATTTAACCTAAGAACTGCACAGTGGAGTTGGGGAGACAGACACAGACACCAACACAGTCATACAACACAGTGTGAAGGAATGAAAGGAAATAGAGTGCACTGTGGGCAGAGGTGCCAGCTAGTCCAAGCTTGGGGGAAAGTGGGAAGAGAAGGTGTCATTGGTGGTGGCTGGTAAACAATAGCTGTTGTAGGCCAAGTGTAATCTCAGCACTTTGGGAGGCCAAGGCAGGAAGGTCACTTGAGCCCAGGAATTCAAGACCAGCCAGGGTATAATGTAGTGAGACCCTGCCTCTACAATATTTTTTTTTTAATCAGCAAGGTGTAGTGGTGCATGCCTGTGGTTCCAGCTACTCTGGATGCTAAGCTGGGAAGATCCCTTGGGCCCAGGAGGTTGAGGCTGCAGTGAGGCATGATTGTGCCATTGCACACTAGCCAGGGTGATAGAGCAAGAGCAAGAGCCTATTTCTAATAAAAAAATAAGCAGGCCAGAGGTGGTGTAAGCACAGAGAGAGGTGGGGGCAAGAAGAAAGAGACAGATTGGGATGATGAGGAAGGAGATTCGAGGTCGAGGTTAATACCAGGGGGCAGAGCCTGACTACCACCTCCTTCCCTTCTCCAGGACCGGGTCCCTTTCAGGTGGGACTAGGTGAAAAGGGCTCTTCAGCAGCTGTCTTCACAGCAACTCATTTCCCACAGGTCAGAGTTGGCATTGCTCAAATCTGGGCTTCATTGCCAAGCAGTTTCACAAGTCTGCCGGGGAAGTCCCTAGGAAATCTCCTGGATTTCTTGCTTCTTTGCTGTGGGACAGGCTGTCGAAATCTCAGAGGATAAAAGACCCAGGGAACATGCATCCCACGGGAAGCTGGCTGAGGATATGGGAGCAACCACCATGAACCAGAAGTGTCTCTGGGCAGGTAAGCAGGGGGTTGATAATTCAGAAGGAAAGTTGGTGAGGAGGGAAGGGGTAATAGGTTTGTAGAAGAAGTGATCTTCCTCCTTTCCTGGGACTTCAGTCTCTCTATTGACCTTTGTGTCAAAAAGTATCAAGCTAATGCAGGGGACCCTCCAGATCTTTCCTGAATGGGTAAGAAGGCAGCAGTAGCCAGAGCCCTTTGCACTGGTGGGATGTTCTCAGTTTGCACAGAGGTGCTTCTTGTTCACATTAAAACTAGAGTTAGGAGACGGGAGAGAGGCCAGACGTTCTTAGTCTCTTGGTGTATGAGCGTTGTATTGGGAGTCACATCTCTCGTGGGCTGTGCTGTGGTTACATTTTAAAACTTTTGGAAAGCCCCACGTTTCCATCCGCAGGATGGTTTATTGAATTGAGTGTTTCCTAAACTCTCCCTTTCAACTCTGCAGTTCTGATCCAAAACTCTGGCTTTTGTGGTGGCTGGGTATTGGGATGAGCGTGGGGATGAGGCTAAAGAAGCAGGGCTAGGAGTGAACAGGGGACATTTACCAGGAGGGGAGGGAGGGGATGTATCTGCTGGAGGAAAGAATCCATTTCTTTGTGTCCGTACCTCTTTTACCTTGTCTTAGCCTCTCAGGCTGTGAAAGACCCTTGGTAAGAGCCTTTTGAATGTCCTGTGGAACTTAGCTTAGCCCGGGACCCTCAACAGGACAGCCAGCAGGGAGGCTGCGCTTGGGAGAAGGGCCTGGAGGCTGACCTGACAGTGCATGTGCCAAACAGTTTCTCTGACCATTTACTTAGTGGGTGTGTGGAGAACCAGCTTCCTCCTTCCCTGCCTAAAAAACACGTGAATCATCAGGAGAGAACTGTAGAGCCCTGTTTTCCAGCCCTAAGCTCTGCAGGGGAGGAATCGGCTCCGGCAGCTGTGTCATTCAAAGTTTTCTCTCCCTTTTGACTGTCCCTTTCTTCACTTTCAGACCCCCAAGTTCCAGTGTGGACAATATCCTCAGGCTGGGGGGATTGCAGTTCCAGGAGTCTTGTCCAGTGGGCATAGTTTCTGGGATCCAGCAGCCTGCTCTTTCTTTCCTTTAGGAGAATGTGCTCAGGACAGAATAATCTCACCAGTCTTCTTAGGGTAGGCATCCTATGGAGAAAGCCTGGGCATAATCTCCAACATGTAAGTTTAGAGCACGTCCAGGGCCAGCTCACGCTGCTCAACTCATCTTACCTTGTTGTAAGAGTTAATTGTTTGTGCATAGGGTGACTATTCATCTCAATTTGCCTGAGATAGTTCTGATTCAAGCTATTGTCCCAGGGAAATTATTAACGCTCCTTTTCACTCTCCCAAGGGTCTCATTGGACAGTAAACTATATGGTCACCCTACCTATATTCAACTCCAGTGCAGACTGTGAGCTTCTTGAGTGCAAGGAAGCCATTAACTGTGTTGTAGTTTCTCCAGTGTCCTGAGCAATGCTTGGCACAGAGCATATGATTTAATAGAACTTCGTTGGATAAATGAATGAAAAAATAAATTCCCAGCTAGGAAAATGTTTCTGCCTAGGGATATAGAGACCACAAGGCACCCCAGGGCTGGAGACCTCAAGGTCCTGTAAAGGAACCACAGCAGCTGTGGCTGAAGAGCCCAGATGAAGTGTGGCTCTAGCTTATATGTGGGCACACCCACATTTTCACTGCCATCATCTGGGACAGCAGAACCAGGTTTTGCTCAACATATTTCTCTTTCCACCCATCTTTTACAGGTCTAGTGTTCTTGCTGCTTCTCCAGGGAGGTAAGTAATCCACAGGTGACTACCACCTGGGTCTCCTGGCTTGGGTGCTTTCATTTTTCATGTCCATTTTCTTTTTCTGCTACATGCTTTTTCTCTTGATTACTCTCTCAGGTTCTGCCATTGACATATTTATGACACTGAGTTTTTGTGCTGTGTATCTCTTTGTGTGTCCCTTGTTCTAGTTCTGTCTTTTTGAGCCTCTCTCTCTCACCCCTCTCCCATACCTGGCCTCAATATGTGTGCATGAATACACACATACACAATGTACGTATTGCCTGTTTCTCTATTGATCTGTGTCCTCCATCTGTCCATACACACTGAAGCTTCGTGCTCTGTGGGTATTTCATATGTGGATGGTGTATCTGTCTCTCAGTGTATTTCTTTTTATTTTTCTGAGACAGGGTATCACTGTATGGTCCAGGCTGGAGTGCAGTGGCATGACCACAGCTCACTGCAGCCTCAACCTCCCAGGCTCAAGCAATCCTCCCACTTCAGCCTCCTGAGTAGCTGAGACTACAGGTGTGCACCACTATACCCGGCTAATTTTTAAATTTTTTTGTAGAGATGGGGTTTTGCTATGTTGCCAGGGCTGGTCTTGAACTCCTGGGCTCAAGTGATCCTCCTGCCTCAGCCTCCCAAACTGCTGGGATAACAGGTGTGAGCCACTGTGCCCCGACTCGATGTATTTCTTAACTGGGGTCTGGGTACTTCAGAGCCAGCACTAAAGACCCAGGCCGAATGACCCTCAGAGGCTCTGGCGGAATGGGCGGATGATGCACTGGCTATCTTGAGGAGAAACTTGTGACTTTCTGGGCCCTAAGGCAACAGCACTAGAATCTCATTGGCTCTATTCACTCAACTCCAGGATCAGCCTACAGGCTGGTTTGCTACTTTACCAACTGGTCCCAGGACCGGCAGGAACCGGGAAGATTCACCCCTAAGAACATTGACCCCTTCCTATGCTCTCACCTCATCTACTCATTCGCCAGCATCGAGAACAACAAGGTTATCATCAAGGACAAGAGTGAAGTGATGCTCTACCAGACTCTCAACAGTCTCAAAACCAAGTCAGTAAGATGGGGGCGGAAGCATACTGCACGGGTTTTAGGGAAGGAAGTTGGTCATAAGCTGGGCCTAAGACCTGCTATCTCATTCGTTCATTCGTTCATTCATTCATTCATTCATCCATCCATTCCTATGTATTTCTCTGGGTGTATTTCTGATCCTAACTGTTTTTCTCACCAGTACTTCACTGAACTTTGCTTTGGTTCAAACATCCAGGCCCTATTTGTCCATATTCTCTACATCTAAGAATTCTGTTCTTTAGACAAAGGCTTCCCTGGCAGCCAAAAAAGCAATAATCATCTTTTTCTTCTACTTAGGAATCCCAAACTGAAAATTCTCTTGTCAATTGGAGGATACCTGTTTGGTTCCAAAGGGTAAGACCACATCTTCATTTTTTGTTCATTTTCCCACGTAATTTCTGGTCATCACCACTTTTCCTCCTCCTGAGAAGAGATATTGGACTGGGCTTTAAGAGGTTTTCCCTTGGCCAGGTGGCAAAACTGGTCTGAGTTTTGTCACAAGCTGAGGCACAGGATTCACTTCCTGGGGTCTTTGAAGGAATTCTTTCGGAGCTTAGCACAGGCCCAGACATCAAGGCTTGTGAAAAATATTCTAAATATTTAGAATATTGTGAACAATATTCTAAAAATTCTTAATTATTTACAGACTGTTGTCCACTTTATGGACTATAGAGATAGTTTTAACTGGAAAGTGCAATTTTTTTTAATCACTAGAGGGCTTGACTTTGCACCCTGGGGTGGGCTGGGTGGGTTGCTTCCACTTAGAAGCCCCACCTTGGCCCATAGCAGTCAGCGGACTACAATGACTGGGGTCCTGGCTTCGCAGCCAGATGGCCTGAGCACAATCAGAGCAGCAGAGGAGACCATCGGTTCTGCTTTGCTTAAAACCAAAGTAGCTACTGATACAATCACACAATCTAAATAATATTTTCTATTCACATGAAAATGATATTCCACTTACATCAAGAGTTAAATGAAAATACATAAGCATAAAAATCACATTTTTCAATCTTCAACTAGAATTTATCTAATTTTGAATTTCTTCTGCTTTATTATTTAAAGTGCTAGCATCTTAAAAAATCCAGAGATCTTACACTCGGGTAGTAGAGTCTTGCAGTTTTTACAGAAGTCTGATAGGACCACTTGTGCCACTTGTCAGTACTCAGTTACAGCTGGCGTGGGCATAGAGAAGAATCAGGGGTTAGAAGGCCTATGTAGATTTTTGCACACAGTAAGAAGGATGAAAGATCGGGCTACCTTTTTTGGTTCTGTGTTAACCCCTCCGTGAACACCCTTCAGTATGAATGGGTTTCCATGGTAACTATCTTTCTAATTCCCAAATTCTCTCTCCTTCCTAATATGTGCTTAGGTTTTGATACAAATAAAAATGTCTTCATTCATTCATTCATCCTTGCTTTCGTTCATTCATTCAGTACATTCATTCAATAAGTAATTGTTTACCAGTTTAGTGATTAAAAGTAGAACTTTGGAGATAGACATGTTTGGTTTGGATTTCCCTTTAGATCCCTGTAAGCTAAGTTCTTCAATGTCCATGTGCCTCATTTTTCTTTAACTAGACAATAAGAATAGTGACAGAATTTACCTCAGGGTGATGTTGTAAACGCAGGCAATGCAAGCAAACTGTTCAGCATAAGGGCTCAATGGTTGCCGTAATCATTATTATATGATTATTATTGTTATTATTAAATGCCAGGCTTTGTGCCAGGTGCTGTGCAGAATAATTATGTATGTGAAACACACAAACTTGCTTCTGAGGAATTAGTAAATTTCTATTGAATGGGTAAATTAGTAAATTTCTATTGAATGGGATCTCTCCTAAAATTGGAGGCATTTGCCCAGAGGCTCAGGTGCGATGGCTTTCTGATTATTGTAAGCACTTTCAAATGCAAGAGAAAAGCTAGAAACTTATTTCCACCATAGTTTTCTGATACCAGGCCAGTTTCTTGCTAACTCTTCTACTTGGAAGCTGAGAGACATGCAGGAGTTAAAAATCTCAATTAAATTGAATAAAACAAAATTAAATCAAGGCTCTAAGAAAGCCTGGGGGTGGGAGCTATTGTAAGAGGTGAAAAGTGACACAACTTAAAGTTTATGTCCCCAGGAAAATCCCAGTTTCTCATCTACAGCTTTGGGTTTTAAATGCTGTTGGTGCCCTTGGTGTGGGCATCTGAGAATCAACTTCATGATTTCAGAATTCTGCTTCAGATGAAACCCTTGAGGAGCTGCTGCTTTCAAGCCCCGTTTTTCATCAGATATCCTGGGGGTGGGGAGATGTGCATTGCCTGTTTGTGACCGGGATGCTTGTTTGGGGACCATGAAGTCACTGGAGTCCAGTTCTTTTTCCTGGAACTTCCCTAAATGTTACCCTGTTTAGGCACATGAATCAGGATTAGTGCCCCCAGTCCCAATTTAGAGGTAGCCAGACTGGAACTCAGAAAGCAGGTTAATGACAAAGCGGCCGTCAGAAAGGACTCTGACCTGGACTTGAATCTAGCTCTCCTGACCCTAAGCCCACCACATTGCAAACTGCTCTTCCAAGGGTGTAAAGTGTTAAAGAAAACCAAAGCTGGACAGTATTTAAAGCAGTAAAACAGATTTTATTCAGGAAATACTGCAATGGAGGAAAAAGACCTCAGTATGGTGCTGGGTTCCATTCCAAGGATAGCAAAGGCAAGGGAGGAAATGTAGTCAAAGAGCACGCTGGGGAAATCAGTGGATGGAAAATCATAAAGAGAAAGCATTAGAGCTAGGAGGATTCTCGCTAAAGTGATTCAACAGAATTCCTGCTAAAGGAGGCCAGAGTGCTAAGCTATCACCTGGGGGATGGAGGCGGGGAGGTAAGGGTGATCAGGTACCAGGAGTGGGGTTCTCTTGCTAAACTGACCTAGCAGGATTTTTGCTAAAACTGGACACCACAAACACAGACACAGAAGCCCAAGGTTGAGGTCCAGCTGAGAAGAGGGCTCAGAGAAGCCCACCTAAAATTTGGTCAGAGGTAGCTCCGTTGCTCTCAGGAAAGTGTGCAGAAAACCCAATCTTCTTTTACCTGGCCACATGAACGTTCTGGCCCAACAATCCTTCTTCTCTCATCTGCTCCAAAAGGGGAAAGCATTAGAATAGAGAAATTGTAAGTGAATATTGGGGAAGAGAAGACTACTTCAGGATTTCTGTGAAAAACATGTTGCACGACAGGTGTTACTTGTCCTTTCCAAAGAGACACTTGTATTGCTTCTTCCCAGGTTCCACCCCATGGTAGATTCTTCTACATCACGTTTGGAATTTGTTAACTCTGTAATCCTGTTTCTGAGGAACCATAACTTGGATGGACTGGATGTAAGCTGGATCTACCCAGGTCAGAAAGACAACACTCACTTCACTGCGCTGATTCATGTAAGTCAGACACCATGATGCACTCGGTACTCTGACACGCAGAATCCACAGACACACTGGGAGAGAGAAAAGAAGACAGCCCCAGCCTTTCCGAAGGCCCCACAAATGGGAGAAAAGCCCCTGTTCCTTGCTTAAGGCAGGGACAATATTAAACAATAAACCCCCTTATATATTTATTTTGATGTTCATTTTGATGGAGATCATCAAAATAAAGCAACATCCATATGAAAGAATGTGGAGCCATAGGATTTCCTGGGTACTGAGGTAGCCTCATAGAAGATCTATCAGGTAGATCAGAAAATCTATCAGGTAGAAATCAAGATAATTATTCCCTGGGTACAATGAGGCTGGGATACTCCTGCCTAATGTGGAAACTTCCTGAGCAGATACAGGCACAAGGCATCCCATGTGGGATGGAGAGGAAAGGATTGATCTTTTCCATCTAATGTGGTTCTAGAAACCTCATATATTCCAGGCAAGAAGCTTAATGCTGTACTCTAGGGAGGGAAATCTTACACTTTGTTTCCTTGTTTTCCCTAGGAGTTAGCAGAAGCCTTTCAGAAGGACTTCACAAAATCTACCAAGGAAAGGCTTCTCTTGACTGCAGGTGTATCTGCAGGGAGGCAAATGATTGATAACAGCTATCAGATTGAGAAACTGGCAAAGTAAGTACATCAGAGCGACTTTCCATCCCTCTGCTTCCAACTTGGTCCATGCAAATGATGCATCAGCATGTTTGAGGGATGAGAGGCGGAGGCAGAAAAGGAAGGTCACTGTCCTAAACCTGCATCATTCAGCCAGAAAAAACTTCTTTACAGAGACTTTCAGTCCTTCTAGTAACATCATTCAAAGCCAAAACAATTACTTACAGTTGGTTCTACCACTGCTCATCACAAAATCTCTCCATTTGCTTTTGGCCCTTTAGAGATCTGGATTTCATCAACGTCCTGTCCTTTGATTTCCATGGGTCTTGGGAAAAGCCCCTCATCACTGGTCACAACAGCCCTCTGAGCAAGGGGTGGCGGGACAGAGGGCCAAGCTCCTACTATAATGTGGTGAGTGGACCAGGGAAATCACAGGGGCACTGGCTGTGGATGTGGGGCACTGGGGAAAGTCCAGCATGTCTAGAGTTACTTCTGTCTTGAACTGAGGAAGATCCATGTGCCCAGGAGGGATATGGGTAGCCCCAGGAGCAAGTGAGTGCAGGAGAAGTGCTTTAACCAGGCACCAAGAAAATATCACCTGGAAAATGTCAGAAGTGCTGACAGCTGAAGTGCCCTGAGCTCTGCCTCTGGCTAGAGTGCCTCCATCCCAGTCTCTGGATTTTCCATCTTTGATACATCCCTTGGCACCTACACAGAACTTGTATCTTCTTGTGTTCATCTGCATTCCCTATTTAATTCTATCTTCAAAACAAGGCCCTGAGGTCAGCTGGGTAGGAATTATTATTCCCACTTCACAGATGATGAAATAGAAGCTTGGCAGATTCCATTGACTCTTCCAGGTTGTGTGATGTGAAGACTCTGGTGGTAGGAAATGAAAAGTGAAAAAGAAAATGTTGTTGATGTTGTTCTGGAACAAAATGGATCTACCCAATGGGTTGTCCTTGCCCACTGCATAGACAGAGCTGATTTATCAAAATAGGGGAATTGCCATACAGAAAGAGTTTAAGTCATGCAGAGTCAGCTGCATGGGAGACTGGAATTTTAGTATTACTCAAATCAGGCTCCCTAAAAATTCAGGAATCAGGGTTTTTTGTTGGATAATTTGGTGGATGGGGGTCAGAAAGTGGGGAGTGCTGATTGGTCAAGTTGAAGATGAAATCATAGGAGTTCAAAGTAGGTTTTTCTTGCTGTCTTCTGTTCTTGGGTGGAATCACAGAACTGGTTGAGTCAGATTCTTGGGTCTGGGTGGTGTCAGCAGGCACATCAGAATGTGAGATCTACAAAATATCTCAAGCACTGATCTTAGCTTTTGCAACAGTGATGTTATTCCCAGCTGCAATTTGGGGAGGTTTGGAATCTTGCAGCCTTTGGCTGCACGGGTCCTAAACCATAACTTCTAATCTCTTGGCTAATTTGTTAGTTCTACAAAGGCAGACTGGTCTCTAGGCAAGAGGAGAGCTTGTTTCCAAAAAGGGCTGATAATCATCTTTGTTTCAAAGCTAAACTATAGACTAAATTCCTCCCAAATTTAGTTTGACTTACACCCAGGAATGAACAAGGACAGCTTGGAGATCAGAAGCAAGACGAAGTCGGTTAGGTCAGATCTCTTTCACTGGCATAATGTTCTCAGTTACAATTTTGCAAAGGCTGTTTCATATATATGGATGTATATTCCTAAAATTCTGGGAGAAAAAACATCTGTGTTGCATGTCTCCAGGCCTTCATATTCAAAGTTACAAAATGGACCAGTCCAGAGCCAGATCTCCTGATTTCTGGTTGGGGTTTTCCAGGACTTCATGTGGCTACATGACATCAGCCTCCTTCACTCCTTCCTCTCTGCCAGCTATCTTTAAGGATGGGGAGACATGTCTTTGTCTTCTCTAATCCCTTATTTTGTTCTGAGAGCAGGAAAACCAAAACTAGCCTCTTACCTCTCAATCTGTCTATAAACCAAAAATGAAATTCTAAGCCCTCCAAACAAATCCTTCCTCTTGGCTAAGGGCAGTCCAAAGTTAACCAGAAAAATTAACTCAGGTCATGATGGGAAGTGGGGTGTCGGACATGCCTCACAGCTGACCAGCATTAACATCAACACAGAGATCAGAAACATTTACGATCTAGTCTCTGAAGCCTGCTACCCGGAGCCTTTATCTGCATGATAAAACCTTGGTCTCCACACCAGCTTATCATAACCCAGACATTCCTTTCTATTGACCTTTCAGGCCTTTAGATAATAACTCCTTCAATTGCCAGTCAAAAGATCTTTGAATTCCCCTATGGCCTAGAAGCCCCCACTTCTGGTGGTTCTGCATTTCTGGAGTGAATCAGAGTGCATCTTACATGTATTGATTGATGTCTTATGTCTCCCTGAAATGTATGAAATCAAGCTGTACCCTGACCACCTCAGGCACATGTTCTCAGCATCTCCTGAGGGCTGAGTCATGGGCCATGTATCACTCATATTTGGCTCAGAATAAATCTCTTCAAATATTTTACAGAGTTTGACTCTTTACGATGGCATGTCCCATTGGGTCCAAGGTGATCGTGAGGCCTCATGGAGAGCCACCTTTGTCACTATTCACAATGAGCCATCATGTAGACAAATTCCTTAGGGATTTTGAGTTGACTCAAAAGGCAAAGGAAGATGGTGACAATCTTGATTTCATGTTTTCTAGGTTTCTTGACTGATTTCTTTTGTGATCCACAGTCTAATTCCTTTCAGAAATCAGAAAAAGATGCATAAGCCTTTTGGCTAAAGAGCATACATGCATTAGAACAAGCACTCTGGTCCTGCGGGGTTGGGTCTGTTCACACTCGGATATAGGAAAGAAACCAAGCAGTCACCTTTGTGAAGTTTGGGATAGAGGCTAAAAAAGGTTTGACACCTTGCTTTCCTCACACTCTGAGCCTCTATCTCTCTTTTCATTCTAGGAATATGCTGTGGGGTACTGGATACGTAAGGGAATGCCCTCAGAGAAGGTGGTCATGGGCATCCCCACGTATGGGCGCTCCTTCACACTGGCCTCTGCAGAAACCACCGTGGGGGCCCCTGCCTCTGGCCCTGGAGCTGCTGGACCCATCACAGAGTCTTCAGGCTTCCTGGCCTACTATGAGGTACTTGGAACCCCCTGTGCCCTCAGCTGCCTGCCATACCTGGGTGGCAGTTCCAGCTTCAATCTGACAGTAGAGTAAAGCATCCTGAGTGTTGTGAAGGGGAGTGCAGAGTACTACTGAACGTATGAGAGGAGCTCCTAACTCTGGCTTGGGAGAGGCTCAGGGAATGCTTCCTGGGGAAGTGAAATAAGCTGAACTCTGAAGAGAAGATGGAGCTAGCCAGGAATGGGGATAGGTAGCGGGTATGCAAAATTGAAAAGGAAGACCACCCCAAGTTCTTGATTTGAGCAGCTAAGTGGATGGCAATGCCATTTACAGAGATAGGGAAGACTGGAGGGAGAACACAGTGGAGACTGGTCCTGCTTGTGAGATCAGTTTTGGACGTGTTGAGTGTGAGGAGCCTGTGGGACATATAGATAACAAGTGAGTCGTTGAATATATGGATTTGGGTCACAGCAGGTCAGTCGGCATCAGACAGATAGATTCAAAAATATCAGCATAAAGATGGTACCTGAAGCCAAACCATACAGTGAGAAGTGAAGGGGGCCCAAGACAAACCCAAGGACTTCCTGCACCTGAGGGATGTGCAGAGGGAGGGGAAACCACTAAGGTAACTGACAGGGAACTATAAGGGGGTGGGCGGAACCCACACAGTTCTGTGGGGAAGACCTTAGAGAAGTAGGTGTTTCAAAAGAGGGAGTGGTCAACTGTGTCAAATTCTGTACAGAAGTCAGACAGATCACGGGGGTAACAAAAGTGCTCAGCTAATTATACCACCATTTCTCTCTTCCCTCCAATCTAGGAACATTTATTTTAAAAGTACAGGGGAAGACAGAAATCTAACAATAAGTCAACCAATAGAAACTCTTTGGATACTCCCATATCCCAAACACTGGGTACTGTGAAAGCTGGAAATAAGCAATTATCCATCCTTATCTCTAGAGGGGCTGTTGTCAACGTAGAAAGAATGTAGAATACAAACATAACTAGTTAAATGAAAGTTCAGAAACAAGATAACTATAACATTTAATGAAGTCACAGAGGCATGGCAAAACAATATGGGATTCCATGATCAATACATGGTGTAGAGTGACATGAGGTCAGAGATGGGTGACTGGGGACGGCTCCATGGAAGAGCAGAAGTTTATGCTGGGCCTTGAAGGATGAGTAGAACTTTAATCAGGTAGAGAAAAAAATATTATTCTGTATCCTGGTCTCTCTTTGGAGTCCCAGCCTGACCTCTCATTGTGGGTGTGGACATGCCATGGGCCCAAGCTGAATAACTTGACACCCACCAAGGTATCCATTCAGTATAGTGCTCAATTTTTTCCTTTACCTTACACATGGGAACGATTGGCACATCATCAATTCAACTGGCAAGAGGAATGGGACATGGATCATTGTGAGAGTCCTCATTGAATCTCAGGGTGCCTGACAGCTAAGAGGTGGGAGAGAGGCTGACCCATCCTTGGGTACTTTTAGGCTGATAGCAATAACACTCTTAAAATAAGAGAGAAGAGAGGTCACTGCTCAGAATCTGCTGGTAGGGGTTTAAAATCAACCAGTAGATAGGCACTTTTTCATCTCATGGGAAGTTTGATTCGATTGTTCAGTTCATAATGACTCTGGGTCATTACAACTTTGACAGGTTGATATCTGATTAAATACTCAACTCACATTTTCCGCCTTCATTGTAGTAAGCGTGAATGCAGTTCATTCGAAAAGAGTAATCCAAAATGGATTTTCTATGATGTTGAAATGCGTTTTTTAATTGAAGATGTATCTTTTTTAGAGCTCCTCCCTATGTTAACAGAAAGAATGTAGCTAATGACAGAAGGGGAGTCCCAGGACAGGGGATATTGGGAATGGGAGGGGACAAAGCGGGGTGAGGAACGGTGGTGATGATCTTAATAATGCTTCACATTTGTAGAGCACTTTACTGTTTCAAAAAAATTTTTAATGTGTATTAGTTCATTTGATCCTGACAACACTGTAAGGCAGATGTGTTGGAAGCATTATTGTAATTATTTCCATGTTGCAAAGAAGTTGGAAGATATATTGGTCAGTGCTGGGGTCTGATCTGGAACTCAGGTATTTTCTGATTTCTAGCTGCTGTGTCTCCTCTTGATGAGACTTCAGCACAGACACTTCCCAGTGGCTCACCTTGGGCCACCCACTTTGTGTGATATAGGTGGTCATTTCTCTCATTGTGTGATCCCTGGGATAAAGGTTCTGATATTTTTCCCAGGTTTCTAGTGGCTCACCTGTCCTGTCTATTCCCATCAAGCTTCAAGAGTTACTGACCCTCCTGTTTCCCTTTCGCCTGCCAGATCTGCCAGTTCCTTAAAGGAGCAAAAGTCACGAGGCTCCAGGATCAGCAAGTTCCCTATGCAGTCAAGGGGAACCAGTGGCTGGGCTATGACGACGTGGAGAGTATGGAGACCAAGGTAGGGGGGCAGCAGGCTCTGGAACGGGCAGTTGGGAACAAGTAAGTTTATTCTGATAAGTGAGGAGTGGAGAGAAGTGAGGGGCAAGGAGCAGGGAGAGGGAATAAAGGAGACGTTGGTGCCTGGATAGGTAATTTACTTTGTCAGTTATCTCCGGACAAACTGTCAGTCCTTCTCACGGATGACCTACCCAGGAGGCTCCAGGTTCCTGAGCCTATCATTTCTTAGACCTTGGTAAGACATTTGTGCTCCTTTCATGGTTAGGGCAAAAAGGAGGCTTAAGTGTAACTGACAATCCTGGCCACTTATCTTGTTAAGGGCTTCCTAGTTTCTTTCCTTATTATGGAGAGCTTTCCTAGCCTCCAAGAATGCTGGACCTTGAGTGTGGTGATTCCGGAAGTCAGAATGAGAGATGGCTAATGCTGACTTGGTGACTCTCTCTCTGAGCAATTTTACTCCTCAAGGAGTCTCTAGCTCCAGAAAATAAGTTAGTCTACTGCTGCAGTCTAAGCTCAGACCCTCATCTGAACCTGATGTGGTCCTGGATAATTAGGGGCCTCTTCTAATCTCTATGTGTCCTTCTGTGCCTCCCATAGGTTCAGTTCCTAAAGAATTTAAACCTGGGAGGAGCCATGATCTGGTCTATTGACATGGATGACTTCGCCGGCATATCCTGCAACCAGGGTCCTTACCCTCTTGTCCAAGCAGTCAAGAGAAGCCTTGGCTCCCTGTGAAGGTAACAGTCCGGGCTGGGGCTGGGAGTGGGCAGAGAGCTGGTCAGAACAGGCACGGGAGACTGGGGGAGATCATCTTCACATATTTGTACTAATCTTTCTCATCCTCTTTTGGCTCTTCCGCCATGTTTTCTTAGCAATTAGGCTGGTTCTGCCCTTTTCATAGGCATCCCATAGACTTTTTAAATAATAATAATATCAATAAATTTTAGCTCATTTTATTGAGCATAATATGAGCTAAAGACTTTTATTACACGTATACTAGGGATAAACATTGACGCCACCACAATTCTTGGTTACAAAAGCATCAGCCTGTCTTAATTTTCTAAATGACAATAAATCTGACTCTACCTCAATTCACTGGACTGATGATAAATTCAATCTCAGTCATTACCTAATGCTCTTTTCCCCCACCCACAGTTGACATTACTTAGTCTAGACATTCGGGAGGTCCCATGGTCATTATTAATATATGCCTTTACTTAAGCCTCCCTGTTATCTTGAAGCCTGATGGCTTTGCTGCTGCTCCATCCCTGGGCCCTCACTTCCCTAGGTGTGCTGGATATTCTCCTGCGCAGATGAAGGCTGTGCTGACCAACCAGCTATGCTGTGATCCACTGGTTCTAGGGCAGAGGGTGGAGAAGCAGGTCACTGCGTCTCACTGCAGACAGACGACGGAAAAGAACTGGCTCTTCTATCCTGGCAAAGGGCCTAGAGCCATTTGAAAACTCTTGATCAGATGCTTGGGTAGCAGCCTTCCAACTCTGAGTATCCGTTGTTTAGTAATTTGACTTAGGCCTCAGTTTACTGAGTTGGGCTTTGAAACGGTTTTCCTTTTGTTTCCAGGATCAACTTACAGAGAAGCAGGCAAGGTGACCTTGCTGCCTGGGGCCTGCGCTCTCCCAGGAATTCTCGCACGGGATTCCCCCTTGCCAGCTGGCCTTTGGATCTCTCTTCCAAGCCTTACCTGACTTCCTCTCAGATTGCGGATTGGGCCTGGCTTTGTTTTCCTGCAGCTATTGACCTGTTGCCCTGAAGTATAATAAAAAAGTTCATTTTGCTCCAGTATGGCCTCATTTGTTCAGTCCTTGACCTTGTGATATCAGGCTGTCCTGTCCCTACTATTTGTGAGGTCCAGAGTTAGGGTACAAATGAAGGTCTGCATATTAGATGTTTAAATATTTAAAACAGCTCACATGCTGTTAAAACATGACAGGCTCCAACATTAACACATACAACTTTGCAACCACTTTGAAGATCAGAACCTGAAAATTTAGAATTCTCAGACTCCTTGGAATTCCATACCAGAACGTGACTGCATGCGTCCTCAGCTCCCAGCCAACAATCGTTTTCTCTTCCCGTCATTGGCTCTGTCTCTCACAGTAGAAGCCTCGTGGGCATACCTGTGGACATTGTAGGCTTTGCATCCAAGCTTCATCTGCACTCTACCCTCCACCCTCAACCTACACACACACACACACACACCCCCTCTGGGCTACGCATGTGTGCACACCAGCATTGTGGTCCACTCTCAATGAAGAGGAGCCCAGGGAAAAGCCATGCATAGACCCTGAGAGTGTGCACAAGTTCTTCCAGCTGTTTGGGTAGAAATGCTGGATATCTGGATCACTATTTAGAAGAGGAGGTGGGCCGGGCGCGGTGGCTCAAGCCTGTAATCCCAGCACTTTGGGAGGCCGAGGCGGGTGGATCACGAGGTCATGAGATCGAGACCATCCTGGTCAACATGGTGAAACCCCGTCTCTACTAAAGATACAAAAAATTAGCTGGGCATGGTGGTGCGTGCCTGTAATCCCAGCTACTTGGGAGGCTGAGGCAGGAGAATTGCC
>CM052659.1:102376484-102387613 GCA_028533165.1 Leontopithecus rosalia
GAAGAGGAGGTATGTGAGCCTAAGGTGAATGTGCTTCTAGCCTGACACTCTCCTTACCTTGTGGGGAGGGGTGCAACTGGAAGAGGGCCCAAGAGGGACCCTCCAGAGGAGGGTCAGCAAACTATGGCCCACGGATCAAACCTAGCCCACTGACTGTTTTTGTAAATAAAATGTTACTGGAAGACAGCTACACCCCGTTTGTTTACATATTGTCTGTGGCTACTTTCTCTCAACAGTGGCAGAGTTGAGAAGTCTGACTGAGATGGGATAGCCTGCAAAGCCTAGACTATTTACTCTCTGGCGCTTTACAGAAAAGTTTACCAACTCCTTTTCTAAAGCATGGTGTCCGTAGCACCAAGCCTAAGGCTGATTCTGATGTCAGACACCTCAATTTTGGGATAAACTGTTTTCCCCCATTTTCCCAATTTCTTCCAATCTTTTCCTTCTAGAAAAGTCACTTCTATCCTGACCTTTGAACAGCAGTTTCATGCGCATATTTAATCCTCATTAAATATGCTTGTGAAGTAGCTTATAATAAGCGCAATTTTCAGATGAGCTAACTGGAGCATCAGTGTAAGGGTACAAATCTGGTCAGTGGTGGCAACTAGACTGAATCCAAGAAGGTGACAGCACCAGAATGTCTGTGGAGGAGGGGATTAGAGGTGGCTACACGACCCCATGATCGAAGAGGCATAGGGTGGGAATGCTAGGAGACTTTTTTCAAAACTGCTTTGAATATCCTATTATGACAGAAAACCTCAGACATACATAACAAAGAATGGGAGTGGCAAGCACTGACGGACACTAGGGGAGGTTACCCCGCAAGGTCCCCTTGAATGCTGCTCCAGTGCTCAGATCTTCTTTCCACAAAGTAGAAATCACTTGGGCAGCTCTCTGGGTTTCTAACTCTGGCTTTCTAACTTTGCTTCTTATGATAATTGATTTCTCAAGAAGCAGAAGAGCAGAGTAATGAAGAACACAGTCTGGAGCCAGATCTCCTGGGTTCACACACACTGGCTTTGTCACCAACTTAGTGGCTACGTGACCTTGGGCATATTATTTACCTTTTCTGTGCCCCCAATTTTCTCATTTTTAAAGTAGGGATAATAACAGTATCTACCTTTCAGGGATATGATGATGATTAGGTAAGTTAATATTTGTAAGGCATTTGGGCAAATGCCTGACACATCACAAATATTATTTGTGTTTGCTGTTATTTTCATTAAAAGAAAAACTTTAGATAAAACAAATATAACGGCTCATTTGAGCAAAGAATGATTCAATGAATAGGGCAACACTCAGAACCAGAAGAGGTTCAGAGAGCTCTGCTCTGCAATATAGAGATATGTATCAACAAAATAGAAAGTAGAGAAATAGTTTAATTGGTCAGAGCCAGGAGTTTGCCTTATTTAAACATGGTCTGATCAGTTGGCTGCCTGCGATTGGCTGAGATCTAGCTACTGTTACAAAAAACATATACTTCTAAGTTAGGTTTCAGTGTATTTACATACTACATTAGGTTTCAGTTCATTAGTAGGAACTCAAACTACAGCGATAAACTTAGGCCAAATTTAATTTAACAATTCCATTATCCAGCTGCCGTCACGGGCACGAGAGAGTATGGGCAGCTGCCCAACCCAGGAACCTTGGCCTTGCGTGGAGCTACGAGCCCATTAAAGGTATGTCTTGGGCTCTGAGCCCTGAGCTCTATGGAACCCTCTCTCATGCTTGCTGCAAGGATAGAACCGTTTGTTTTGCAAACATCCAGTAGAAGATGAAGGAAATCAAGTCCTCCTGACTGGCTATGTTTGGGGATGGATTCTGGTCATTTTTTTTCTTTTGTTTTCTCTCTCCTACACCCCCACCCACTACAATCCCTTTGAGGAGATCTTTTTAGGCTGAGAGTCTTATGCAAAGGAGGAACCATATCTTAGAGTTGCTCAGGGGTAGTTTGGGTGAGTCAGGAGGTCATAAGAACCCAGGCCCCAGAGTCAGTCTGTCTCTGCTTGGATTACAGCTCTGCTGCTTCTTGGTGTGACCTTTGGCAGCTTGCTTATTCTCCTGTGCCTCAGTTTTCCTAAAATGTAAAACACATGATAGTAGTAATAGCATTTCCTCTGAAGGGGCAGTTTTGAATAAATGACTTACATTTATTCAATGACTTTGGACCCTAGGTCAGCCTCATACTTGTGCCAACTATGCCATTTTTCTGTGAAGCATTTAGCACATTGTAAGTGCTGAATGAACGTTAGCTGTTATTGTTTTCAATACTGATCCAGTTCTAATTAGTCAATGCCTCCAGTTTTTGACATTCTTCTAGGGTTCAGACAGAGGCTAAACAGTCAAAAGCCTGGGAAGGATGGGGACAGACTGTAGGTAATAAATAGCCTTGGAAATGCCATCAGTCCTGCACAACCACACACATGTACTGACGTTTCTAGGACCCGTTTCTGTTTTCTTTGTGAATCTAAATTGCCTTTAAATCGATCTAGCCTCAAAGCTCCCAAGGGTCTGATTAGCAGCTCCCCCAGGGCTAACTCGTTTTCCAGAGAGGTTGACCAAACCGTAGAAAGGAGCCCAATAAGGGTGGTCACTGGGCTGGTACAACAGCACATCCAGGATGTGGATGGGTGACTTGGAAAAGCATGCAAGTTAAAAGCTCCATCGGAGTTGAAAAGTAGAGTGAAGTTGTTTCTGGAAAAGGTGAGTTGTGGCTTTAGTGTGAAGAGACTGCTCTGGGAAGGGGCCCTCTGTCTGAAATCTCCCCTTTTCCACCTTCAATGCCCCCTGTGCACCTCCCACCAATCTGGCTGACCTGTAGGGTTCATTCATTCAACGTATGTTGATAGAGAGCTGACTGTGTGCTGGGTAGTGCTGGTAAAATAAGAATTATTTTCTCCAGGAAATTTAGATTCTCAGCGTTCTATTCTGTGTGTCACAAGAGGTGCCCTCACAGAGCTCACAGTCTGATGGGAAGACTAATAAAACAATTATCTTTCAGTGTGGTGAGGGCTGAAAAGGGGATAAGCACAGGTATCAGAGGAGCCTCGAGGGAGAGCAGGGAGTTCCAGTCCCAAGACCCCTCTCTTGGGAAGTCTTCCCCGGCCTCTGTATTTCAGTTTTATCATCTGTCACATGGCATTGCACCTATGTGCTTACAGGTGTGACTTTCCACTGGGATGTGAGCTCTTTGAGGGCAGGGACGCTGCCTATGTATTCTTCTCATCTCTAGCACCCAGTACTTCATATACATTTATTGAAAGAATATTAACACATCCTCCTGGCTCCTGAGCCGTGCACCATCATCTGAACTTCCGGGTAGCCAAGTGGATGCCTACGTTAGCCACCTGCTCCAAACACATCATACAGTAGCCCATGTTGGGGAAGGGTTTATAGAGCAGAGGGGGCGTCTAGCCCCATCTCCCTTTCTCCATTTACTGGCCAGGGCTGCCCTAGGTTTGCCCCTTCCCAGCCAGAGAAAGGGTGACCCTGGCACCCTCTGACCAAGGTCTCTTTGTCTTTAGGTCTGGCCCTCCTGCTGCAACTGGGTAAGTATCCTATGAGAGGGTGGAGAGTGCCAGAGTATGGGGAGGGGAACATTAGAGCAGGGCAAATCTCTTACTTCCCTGCCGTTCCAGGCACAGCAATCAAAATCATCTGTTACTTCCCCAGCTGGAGCCAGTACCGCCCTGGGATTGTCTGCTACATGCCCGAGAATGTGGATCCTTGCCTGTGCTTGCATCACCTACGCCTTTACTGGCCAACAGCCAAATCAAAAACCATCGAGTGGGATGATGAGGCCCTCTATGCTCTATGCCAGCATCAATGGCCTTAACAACTAGTGAGTTACAGACTTGGGCTTCGTGCTGGGTTGAAGGCTTTTACATGAGGCTTTTAGAAGTTCCACAAGAGATGCTGTCACCAGAATGTTTTGCCTTTGAGTGCTGTCCACAGTCCCTCTCATGCCGTGCCTCATTGGTAGAGCTTTCAGCATTCTTCTCCCCAGGAAAGGCAGGTTGCTGTCATTTTTCTGAATTATTTTCTCCAGGAAATTCAGATTCTCAGTGTTCTATTCTGTGTGTCACAAGAGATACCATCCACAAGGGATTCTTTGTGAATAGTATCCCCTGTTGTGTACAGTATGTTGCTGTACAGTCCACACTAACCTATGAACTAGCTACCAATTTAACCTAAAATCTAGCCTAAAATGGCACCAGTTAAATCCTTAGCATATTTATTGGGTAACTACTGTGTGTAAGGCACTTTTCATTTGTATTTTCTATACCCACACATTAAATGTGATGAAGTGGGCATATTAAAATCATTTTAAAGTTGAGGAAACTGAGTCGTAGGGAGGCTAAAAGCTTTCCCTAGCCCACAGAACCCAGGAAGGCTGATCACCTTATCAGCTAGATTGACACTTTCATCCCGTCAGTAATCCAGTGGGCAGGTTTTCTGGTCAAGCTCACAGGACCTGGGTTTCTGCTGGAGACACCGTGGTATAAACACAGACTTAGGACCTGGGTTTCTGCTGGAGACACCGTGGTATAACGACGGACTTAGGACCTGGGTTTCTGCTGGAGACACCATGGTATAACCACGGACTTAGGACCTGGGTTTCTGCTGGAGACACTGTGGTATAACCACGGACTTAGGACCTGGGTTTCTGCTGAGAGACACCGTGGTATAACCACGGACTTAGGACCTGGGTTTCTGCTGGAGACACCGTGGTGTAACGACGGACTTAGGTGTGAATCCCGGCTCTACCACCTTACTCGTTGGATGATCTTGGTCAAGTTACTTAATCTCTCTGAATATCAATTAAAAATCAAATGATATTAACAGTTTCTGCCTTGTGGGACTGTAAGGGTTAAAGAAGCAATGCATATAAAGTGACTGGCACTTAGCAGGCACTCAGTAAATGGTAGACACTTCCGCTGCCTGTGTTCCCTGCCCTCTCCTTGACTCAGACTTCCAGCTTTCTGACCTCGGGTATCTGGGAAGTTCCAGCCAATCTACTTTTTGTGCTAAGGGATTGATTTCTGCCTCCCTCATCCTCCCCAGGATGCCCTGTCTTTTCTTCCCTGAAACTCTCTGCTACGCCAGAGTCCATCAGCCCACTGGCAGAGATGGGAGCAAGAACGTACTTAATGAGTTATTTATACTGTGCCCTGGAGGACTCATGGCACAAGGGCCCTTAATCCTACAGAGAGCTCAGTTTCCAACACAAGGCCTTGTGTGCCATGTGAGGGTGGAGGGACCGACTGGCAAATGACAGCTCCTTGTATGTGGAGTTTCTTTACCCTGCTATTGTTTTATCTCCAGCAACACAGAACTGAAAACCTTGCTGTGTGCTGATGGCTAGAACTTTGGAACCCAGGGGTAAGACCTTGTATTGGGATTGAATCATTTCCAGATTAGTCAGTCTCTTCCAAACTCCAAAGACTGTAAGTTTCTCTAATGTGGGTGAACACTGACCTCAGACCCCAATGGAGACATCTCAGAACTCTTCTCTGACAAGGTCTCCTGAAGTCTGCTCTTTCTCCGTCATAGCTCTTACCACACTATTTTTTTAAATTGGACATCTCATGATTTTGTATTATATTATTTTAAATTTTATTTTTAAATACCTTTTTTTTTTGAGACGGAGTTTTGCTCTTGTTACCCAGGCTGGAGTGCAATGGTGTGATCTCGGCTCACTGCAACCTCTGCCTCCTGGGTTCAGGCAATTCTCCTGCCTCAGCCTCCCGAGTAGCTGGGATTACAAGCACGCGCCACCATGCCCAGCTAATTTTTTTTTGTATTTTGAGTAGAGACGGGGTTTCACCATGTTGACCAGGATGGTCTCGATCTCTTGACCTCGTGATCCACCCACCTCGGCCTCCCAAAGTGCTGGGATTACAGGCTTGAGCCATTAATTTTATTTTTAAATTGATATACAATAACTGTGCATATTTATGGGATATACAGCAGTGTTTAAATATAATGTAGAGCGATCAGATCAGGGTAATCAGCATATGCACCATCTCAAACATTGGTTATGTTTTGTGTTGAGAACATTTAATATCCTCCTTTTAGCCATTTGAAACTATATAAACTACATATTATTATTAACTCTAGTTACCCTATACCATGCTGTATTTTAAGTTTCATTTGCTTATCTATGCCTTCCTCTATATGAGACCCTTGGGGGCAGAAACTGTTTTATTCGTCACTCTATTCCAGCAATGTTAATAAATGACAGAATAACTTAATAAATGACAATAGGTGACAGAATAACTAAATGTATGTCCAGGCAAATAGTAAGTAGGATAGGTGGCCAGACAGAATATCCAGGAGCTTAGGCTACTGTGATTTAGGCTACAATGACTTATTGACTCCAAATTCTCTGACATGGTGGCCACTGCTGAGAACCGCCAGACCTTCATCCAGTCGGCCATGCAGTTTCTGAGGAAGTACAACTCTTATGGGCTGGACCTTGATCGTGAGTATCCAGGCAATTGTGGCAACCCAGCTGACACCCAGCAGCTCTTCCCTATCCTACTAAAGGTGTCTCATTCTCACTGTGCCCAAAGAACACAAGATCTGGCCCATAACGGGCAAGGACAAGGCCTCTCTCTGAAGGAGGTTCTGAGAAAGGCTGAATATAGGCTGGCCAGGGGTGTGGATCTCACCATTTCTGGCTCACAGCCTCATCTCTTTACTGTAGGAACAGAGCTCTCTTTTGGGGAAAACTCCCACTGGCAGTGAGAAATATATCTTTGAGCACCAGTGTTGGCTTTGATGCTCTTATTTTCTTCCATGACTAATTTTTCTGATGATTAGATACAATCACATACAGCTTGCAGGGCTGGTGGCCATTTTTATCTCTTTAATATGATCTCCCTCCTTTTGTTTTAAAATTTTTTTCTGCTATGGACATTATTTGTTTATTTTAAAATTTAACTCTCAGAGGATGACTGAATTTCCCTCGTTTCCAAGTTTTTGAAAGACATCCTACTGTTGTCCCCAGAGATCAACAACAAATTTGGGGTCAAAGGACTCTAAACCAAGCACTTTGCAGCTTTCTTCATAAGAGCTGCGATCTTGTCACATGCTCTCTGGTCCCTCTAGCCTGCATCCAGTGTCTTTTGTTTCATAGGAAATGCATGAGGCTTTTGAGCAAGAGTCCACCTTCAGCAACAAGCCCAGATTGCTGATTTCTGCTGTCAGCTGGCAGTGGTACAAAAGGTACCATTGAGACTGCCCACCAGATAAAGAGGAATCTATCTCAGAGGAATGAAACGACCCCAATTCCTGAGGAAGAGGCAGAGGAAGCCAGTATGAATTCTGGTCTTATTCCTAAGTCTAATCTCCAAGGTTCTCTAGAGTAAATAGCTATTTGGAGAAAGTTGAGTCTCAAGCTTCTACAAGTCCTGAAAGTCTTAGAATAGCCAGATAGTGATCATGGTGTGGGTGCCTTTTACATTCCAGGTGCTCTTGAGATGAAAGTGATGGAGAATGGAATAAAGAATAATAATGCATAAGGGAATCCTTGTGGCATAGTGGCAAAGAGCAAATTCGGCTGTTTGACAAATCTGCAAACAGTCAATTTGGGACTAGGAGCGTTAGGGGTGGTGAGTTAAAAACAATGATTTCCCTTGAGTCATTAATTTCCTCTTGTTTCCTCCCCCAGCCACCTAAGTTACATGGACCTCATCAATGTGATGACCTACAACCTAAGGGTCTCCTGGGAGGGCTTCACAGGAGAGGACAGACCCTGTTTGCAGGACCTAATGACCAGGGAGATGGCAAATATTTTAATGTGGTGAATGAGGAAACCAGTTCTCACAGATATCTTCAAAGCATGTCACTGGATCCCTGGCCCCAGACTGCAAGGGGGACCAAGAAACTTGATTGACAGCTCATGTTCTCTACCTTCCTGTCACTATGACTGATTGTATCCATTCATCTTTTACAAAAAAGGAAGTAGAATAATGGTTTTGGATAATCCCAAACATTGGGGAATTTTTAAAAATATCTTTTACAGTGGAGGGATCCAAGACGGCAGATTAGGAGCAGCTCAGGATTGCAGCTCCCAGTGAAAGTGCAGAGGGTGAGTGGATGCTGCATTTTCAGATGGATTTTCATTGCCCACAGACCAGGAGATTCCCAGGCAGAGGAGCCCCACAGGTCACCAGCAAGACTGGTTTGGCTGGCACAGCTGTTTTGCCGGCATCCCAGAGCAGCAGTTCTATGTACAAAATACACAGGTCTGGGTGCTGTTTTAGCTGGTGACTGGAGCTCCAGGAAGGCAGAGTCACCCATTCATTTGATTAAAAAGGGAACTGAAACAGAGAGCCAGGCCAGGAGATTCCCAGGCAAAAAAAATGCCACGAATCTCAGCACCATTGTTTCAGCCAGCACAGTGGGTTGCCGCACAGGAAATCACACAGATCCTGGCACCTTTTCAACAGGCGACTGGAACACCTGGGAGAGAATCGACTGTTCAACTAAAAAAAACGGACTCTGAGGCAGAGAGCCAGGTGATCAGGCTCAGCTGGTCCCACCTCCACAAAAAACAGCAATCAGAAACTCCGAGGCTTGAGAGTTTCATAGCAATCCCAGCTGAACCCAGGATGGTCCAGCTTTGTGGGGTAGGGGCGTCACCATTACTGAGGCACTCCACCACTTCAGAGGTAGTCCGCCATTGCTAAGGCAGCCCACCATTGCCAAGGCAACCTGCCATTACAGAGAGAGTCTGCCATTACAGAGGTGGGCCAGCTTTGCCAAAGCAGTTCTAACTACACCCATATAAAAAGGACAGCAGAGAAGTTCACACGGCAGCTGTGCGGAGCCCAAAGCAGCTCTGCAGGCAGACAATGCCTAGGCTGCCACCTCACTGGGCAGGGTAGCCCTGAAAAAAGGCAGAAGCACAACAGAAACTCATAAATAAAGCCCTAACTCCCTGGGACAGAGCACCTGGGGGAAAAAAAAGGGCAGTGGTTTATGAGTTCTGCTGCAGCAGACTTAAAGATACCTGCCCAGCAGCTCTGAATGAACAACGGAGCTCACAGCTCAGCACTTGAGCTCCTATAAAGGACAGATTGTCTCCTCAAGCAGCTCCCTGGCCCCTGTATATCAAAAGAGTCACCTCATAAAGGACAGCTCAGACTGACATCTGGCAGGTATCCTTCTGGGACAAAGACAGCAGAAGAAGAAACTGGCAGCAACCCTTACTGTTCTGCAGTCACTGCAGGTGATCCCCAGGCAAGCAGGGCCTGGAATGGACCTCAGCAGTCCTATAGCAGAGGGGTCAGACTGTTAGAAGGAAAACTAAGAAACAGAAATAAATAACTTCATCATCAATAAACTGGATGTCCACTCAGAGACCCAATCTGAAAGTCAACAACTACAAAGATGACAGGTGGATAAATCCACAAAGATAGGAGGAAACCAGCACAAAAAGAATGAAAACACCCAAAACCAGAATGCCTCTCCTCCTACAAGGGATCACAACTCCTCAACGGCAAGGGAACAAGGCTGGATGGAGAATGAGTGTGATGAATTGACAGAATCAGGCTTCAGAAGGTGGGTAATAAGAAACCTCTGTGAGCTAAAAGAACACATTCTAACCCAATGCAAAGAAACTAAGAACCTTGAGAAAATATTTGACTAAATGCTAAAGAGAATAAGCAATTTAGAGAGGATATAAGTGAATTGATCAAAAGAGACAACACAAGAACTTCACGAAGCATACACAAGTTTCAATAGCCGAATTGACCAAGCAGAAGAAAGGATATCAGAGGTCGAAGATCAACTCAATGAAATAAAACAAGAAGGCAAGATTAGAGAAAAAGGCTTAAAAAGGATTGAACAAAGTCTCCAAGAAATATGGGACTATGTAAAAAGACCTAATCTATGTTTCATAGGTGTATCTGAATGTGATGGAGAGAATGAATTCAAGCTGAAAAGTACTCTTCAGGAAATTATCCAGGAAAACTTCCCAACCTAGCAAGGCAGGCCAATATTCAAGTCCAGGAAATACAGAGAACCCCAAAAGATATTCCTCAAGAAGAGCAACCACAAGGCATATAATCCTCAGGTTCACCAGGGTTGAAATGAAAGAGAAAATGCCAAGGGCAGCCAGAGAGAAAGGTTGGGTTACCCACAAAGGGAAGCCTATCAGACTCACAGCAGATCTCTTGGCAGAAACCCTACAAGCCAGAAGAGAGTGGGGGCCGATATTCAACATCCTTAAAGAAAAGAACTTTCAAAGATTGTATGGTTATAGATATGTTGTGTTGCCTTCAATGCCTCTGTTCTGTTGCATTGGTCTATATCTCTTTTTTGGTACCAGTACCATGCTGTTTTGATTACTTTAGCCTTGTAGTATAGTTTGAAGTCTGGAAGTGTGATGCCTCCCACTGTGTTCTTTTTGCTTAGAATTGACTTGGCTATGCAGGTTCTCTTTTGGTTTCATATGCAATTCATGGTGCTTTTTCCAGTTCTGTGAAGAAAGTCAATGGTAGCTTGATGGGGATAGTGTTGATTCTGTAAGTTACTTTGGGCAGTATAGCCATTTTCACGATATTGATTCTTCCTAACCATGAACATGGAATGTCTCTCCATCTTTTTGTATCCTCTCTTATTTTGTTGAGCACCATACAATCTCTGATAAACCTGACAAAAACAAGAAATGGGGAAAGGATTCCCTCTTTAATAAATGGTGTTGGAAAAACTGGCTAGCCATGTGCAGAAAGAAGAAACTGGACCCCTTCCTGACACCTTACACTAAAATTAACTCCAGATGGATTAAACACTTAACATAAGACCTGGCACCATAAAAACCCTAGAAGAAAATCTAGGCAAAACCATTCAGGACATAGGAGTAGGCAAGGACTTCATGACCAAAACACCAAAAGCATTGGCAACAAAAGCCAAAAGAGACAAATGGGACCTAACCAAACTCCACAGCTTCTGCACGGCAAAGGAAACAGTCACTAGAGTGAATCGGCAACCAACAGAATGGAAAAAAAATTTTGCAGTTTACCCATATGACAAAGGGCTGATATCCAGAATTTACAAAGAACTCAAACAGATTTACAGGAAAAAAAACAAACAAGCCCATTCAAAAATGGGCAAAGGAT
>CM052659.1:102388113-102436624 GCA_028533165.1 Leontopithecus rosalia
CACCAGTTAGAATGGCAATCATTAAAAAATCTGGAGACAGCAGATGCTGGAGAGGATGTGGAGAAATAGGAACACTTTTACACTGCTGGTGGGAGTGTAAATTAGTTCAACCATTGTGGAAGACAGTGTGGCGATTCCTCAAGGACCTAGAAAAAGAAATTTCATTTGACCCAGCAATCCCATTATTGGGTATATATCCAAAGGAACTTAAATCATTGTACTATACGGGCACACGCACACGAATGTTCATTGCAGCACTGTTTACAATAGCAAAGACCTGGAATCAACCCAAATGCCCATTGATCATAGACTGGACAGGAAAATGTGGCACATATACACCATGGAATATTATGCAGCAATCAAAAATGATGAGTTCATGTCCTTTGTAGGGACATTGGATGAACCTGGAAACCATCATTCTCAGCAAACTGACACAAGAACAGAAAATCAAACACTGAATGTTCTCACTCATAGGCAGATGTTGAACAATAAGAACACACAGACACAGGGAGGGGAGCATCACACACCGGAATCTGTTGCAGGGAATAGGGGAGGGACAGCGGGGGGTGGGGAGTCAGGGAGAGATAGCATGGGGAGAAATGCCAGATATAGGTGAAGTGGAGGAAGGCAGCAAATCACACTGCCACGTGTGTACCTATGCAACAATCTTGCATGTTCTGCACATGTACCCCAAAACCTAAAATGCAATAAAAAATATAAATTAAAAAAATCTTTTACATTTATGCTAGGAGTACATTTCATGACTCATCTTCTACTCTTCCTTGCCTTCCGTTTACCCTGTTTCTTTTTAATTTGTATGGTAATAATTAGTCTGCTTAATGATTAGTAGGTGAGTAAATGGGCTAGATGTCATTTCAGTGCAGATTTCAAGCAGGGATTTAAAAATTGACATGGGAAAATCTCCCAGTTGATGCTCCATGCACAGACAATTCTCAGCATTGTGGTAAGCCCATTGGGAAGACAAGTGGATGCACAGCTGAACACCAGTCATGCCCCAAATGAACTCCAGTACGAGGAAAAAGAGGATCTCTGGCTAACACTGGGCACTGCTACTAAAGCAATGGACCTCTTGACCAAGGATGCCTTCTAGAAGGGGCAACACTCCTTTCCTTTCTACAAGGTTGGACTGTGGAAAGGGTTTGACTGGAGGCCGTACCTGGAGACACTAGGGATTGGGCAGAAAACCTAGCCTCTTCTAAGGCCTCTGGGTACATGCTCAGCTGCTTTCTAATGATATCTTCCTCATCTTGCCTCCAGGATTATGCAGTGAACCACTGGAAGAGCCAAGGTACCCCTGCTGAGAAGCTGATGGTGAGCTTTAGCGCTTACGTTCACTTCACTCTCACAAATCCTGCCAATCTTGGCTTGGATGCTCCCACTTCTGGTCCTGGGACTGCCGGGCCCTATGCACAGGAGGCTGAGACTCTTGCCTACTTTGAGGTAACGTCCTCAGAGGGCCTGGAGCACCCACTCGCTCTGTTCTCAAGGTTGAAGATATGTCCACGGAGAGAGTCTGACTGCTCTGAATATATGTGGCGGTGAGAGAAACGGAGAGTGAAAGATTGATATAACATCTTAAATGCTGACCTTTTAAAGTAAACATGCATCTTTAATACTAGAACTAGCAAATGTTTACTGAGTGCAAACGGAGAGCCAGGTTGTGCTCCAGGTGATTTTTTATATATCATCTCATTTAACAAACAATAAGGTACTGCATTCTCCCCATCTTATTCAAGTGGTCACCGAGGCACAGAGAGTTTAAGTAATTTGCTCAAGGTCACAGAATTAGTGAGTGGCAGAGCTGGGATTCAAACTTAAGTGGTCCAGCTCCAGAATCTCAGACCTTACCCATTATGCTATACTGTCCTCTTATTGGCTCTTTTGAAACAAAACTCTTTCAAACAAAAGAAACCATCAAATTCATTTCAAAAGGAAACCAGGACACACGCACAAAGAAGCTGCTTGTCCATTGTTCCACATGAGGTTATTGGCAGACAAAGGACTGAATTCATGTCGCATCTCTCCAGTTAGTACACTCCACTGTCCCACGGGACAAAAGCAGGGCAGGGAGCTGGGTGGCACTGGAACCAGGTTCTGTTATTTCCAGCAAAGGGGTATGGGCTAGGATGTGGATCTTAGAAAAGAAGTAGAAGGAGGACAGAGAAGGGCCTGAGCACAGCAGGGCCCATGTGAGTTGTGACTGCTCCTTCTGTACCTGACCCAGTTCTGCTCCTTCTTGAAAGGAGCCACTGAGGTGTGGAATGCCCCCCAGGAGATGCCTTATGCCTACAAGGGGAATCAGTGGATCAAGTGTGACAACCCCAAGAGCTTCGCCCTCAAGGTAAGGCCCTCCACACTCTTCCTAACGTATGGCTGGGGAGAGGTGGGGGACCTGCCCTTCAGTTGCCCTTGAGTTGCAATCCCAGGAGACACGTAGGGAGATGAGGAGAGAGACACAGGAAGGTTGTGAAGTTTCAGGGTGAGCCAGTGAGCCAGCCACAGAGCCTGGCAGTTGGAGCAGCCCCTTCAGCGCCTGTTCCTTCCTTTCCTCGGCTCTTGCACTTTCTCCTCCCTCCCACCCCTGGAGACTCTCAATTGGCCCCTCCCCTGGTCTTCTCCGATCCTCATGCAGCTCTTTGATTCGTGCTCCCTGAGTCAGGTGTTCTTCCCCACACCAAGGACAAAGTGTAGACCACAGAGTTTTTTCCTCTCCTTTGCCCATCTCCTGCCCATGGCAAATTCACACAGGCTGAGCCAAATTCAGGAGATGACAGAGCCTCTGGTCTGTGAGGTTATGCTCAGGTCTGGGAAGGACATGACTGCTGCTTATCCATCCCAGGGTTCTTCACCATACACCTTCCATTTACAGCCTTCTCGCTTTGCCCCGGTACTTTGCTGTGTGAAGGCCCAATGTCTCTATAGCACTCAACCCACCCAAGCTCCATCTATGAGGAGCCTTCTCAGAAGGTGGTTGGCGATAACAAAGGGCAGGGGAAAGAGCTGCTTGGGGCCAAGATTCATTGTCCTACAGTCCTGCTGTACATACAAATGTGTGCATGAATTCCTCCAAGGTGCTTCCTCAAAATCCACCCCAGTCTCTCCTCTCCCCGACTAGATCATGGTCCTCCCTTCACCCTGCTAGAGTCGCTCCCTGCATTTGTGCAAGGACACCCCGGAGTCCCATGGTTCTCTTCTACAGGCCGAGTGGCTGCTAAAGAACAGATTTGGAGGGGCCCTGATTCTGGGCCATTGACCTAGATGTTTCACAGGCACTTTCTGTGGACAAGGCAAATACCCTCTCATGAATGCGCTCAAATCCACGCTTGGTGTCTCCACACCCAGTAAGCAGTGATGACCTACCAGCCATGAGATAACAAACTAGACATGGTTAAGAAGACCAGAGCTCCTCCCAGCCTCACCTCAAATAAGGCCTCCTCCAGATCTTCCAGCTGTCCTAGTGCATCCAATTGGAACTGGCATTTAGGACCCAGAAAACAAGACCCAGTTAACTTTCTAAGGGGTAGGTCATGAGTGACGGCCCTGGCAAGTCAAAGAGTAAAACAATATATTCCCTGTCCCTGCTGGTCAGCTCCAGCCTTTATGAACTTTGTGGGTCAGAGAAAAATAAAAGCAAGGGAGGGATTCAAAACTTAGAAGATGAGGGAAGGAATGAAAGAAGGAGAACGCTAAAGGGACGCAAATTTCATCCTTCCTGACATGGTGAGGAGAGCAACAAATGATCTCAACACATGATTCTATTCCAGCCCCAAGAACAGGGTAAGTCCAGGAAGCAAGAGAGGCTGGGAAGCCATGGGGAAAGCTAGTGCTGCTTATTGGACTTTTACTCTATGTCAGCCCTGTTGGTTTGTTTAGATTTCATGTCATTCTCATAGGTACTCTTGGTGCCAGGTGTTGTAGTTCACTTAAAAATGAAAGCTAATAGTTATGTGGTAATCACTGTTAAATAGCTTGCACATTGGAAAATGCTTTACCTAATAATTCTAAGAGATAATACAATTATGCCATCACTTCAGAGAGGAAATTGAGGCTCAGAGAAGTGTGAATGAATTTCTCATGGACACATAGCTCATGTCAGAGCTGGACTGTGAACTTGGGTATCCTTAATTCAGGCTCAGGTCATTAAACCACTGGTTAGGTAGGATGCGCACTGAGAGAAACCTACAGTGACCTTACAGACATGACACTCATCCTGGGAATGGAGTCCTCTCCTGAGCTTATGGAAACCTTTATCCTGTTCTCTTCAAGGCTGCAGAGTACCCACCTCTACCCTGGGCACCAGCTTGGCCCCCATCGTCACTGCAGCACCTGGGGTGGCAGTGCTGGCAGCAGTGGATTCTGTGCTGGGAAGTCCAGTGGTCTGTATCCTAGCCCCACCAGCAAGCATGCCTTCTAAAACTGCCTGGATGGGCACACATAGGAGGAGGCTTGTCAGGAAGGCAAGCCTTCTGCTGCTCTTGCAGTAACTGTGCATAAGCTCTCAACCCATAAGCTATTTACCTGTTGGGTCCCTTGGGGATTGTAAGACAAAGGGATGATTAAAGGGAAGTTTTGCATGTGAATGCCAAGTTGTCTGTTTTGATTTATAAATCTGTGTGATACTATCCAGCAAATAAAAGGCAACTTACTGCCACCCCATAATCCCCGCTGTCCACAAGCTCCCAGGAGGTGCCCAAACATTGAGGCTGAGAGAGAAGGAGGAACAGGTACCTGGCACCTACCTGAGCATCTCTATGGGAAGTTCTGGTACATTCTGAAGCTGGAAGAGAGAGGAAATAGGCTCTAAGGAACAAGAGAAAACAAAGCCTCATTCTCTCTCAAAATAGACCTCCAAAGGGTCTTGCAGAAGAACCCAAAAGAGTGGCTGGACTTGGAACACTTAATTTATGGCACCCACCCTCTTCAGGAACTCTTCCTTCACCAAGTGTGCTCTTTCCCAACTCCATGGCACACAATCCCAAGAAAGCCTCTGCTTTAAGGACACAGCTTGATGCGCCGACCACAGGCTGGTTTACATGCACCACTTCCACACCCATGAGGTTAGGAAAAAAAGACCATCGCCGATGATTTCAAGATCACCTCATTTTCCAAACAAATCCATTTATTATCGTTTTATTGCCACACCACGCTCCAGTGTCCCCTTTGATTCCCATAGGGAAGGCAACGAGAAAGCTAAAAGAAAAACACATTACAGCAGGAGGAATGTCCTCCTTACTGTAATGTGTACTGTAAAGAGGTAGGTCCGCTTTGTCCTACCATCTCCAGAGCTCGGCCTTGGCTTTTTCCTCTGTCACCATGCTGCAGAGGCAGGAAGAATGCAGCTCACCAAGCAAGGGAGACACCTCTTTGTCCAGTCACCCTAACTGGTTTATTGGTGGAGAGGGAGGGAGTCTTTGAATTATACCCTTTTCGACAAAATTGTCACAATCAGTAAGCAGAATCCTCAGAAGTTCATTTTGCCCCTCCCATCTGGCTAGCTGGAGTATGAGCAGGATGTATGTACATCTCTGCTCTGGAAAGTCCTAGTTAACTATTGTTCCAGTGTCCAATTCATTTAGCAATTGTGTGGGTTTAAAATTTTTATTATAAGCCTGTAATCCCAGCACTTTGGGAGGCCGAGGTGGGTGGATCACGAGGTCAAGAGATCGAGACCATCCTGGTCAACATGGTGGAACGCCATCTCTACTAAAAATACAAAAAATTAGCTGGGCATGGTGGTGCGTGCCTGTAATCCCAGCTACTCAGGAGGCTGAGGCAGGAGAATTGCCTGAACCCAGGAGGTGGAGGTTGCGGTGAGTTGAGATCACGCCATTGCACTCCAGCCTGGGTAACAAGAGCGAAACTCTGTCTCAAAAAAAAATTTTTTTTATTATAAAATTTTTTCTTTTATTTTCTTTTTTTTCAGACTGGGTCTTGCTCTGTTGTCCAGGCTGGAGTGCAGTAGCACAATCTCGGCTCACTGCAACCTCCACCTCCGGGTTCAAGCGATTCCCCTACCTCAGCCTCCTGAGTAGCTGGGACTACAGGCATGCACCACTGTGCCCGGCTAATTTTTTGTATTTTAGTAGAGACAGGGTTCCACCATATTGCCTAGGATGGTCTCGATCTCCTGACCTCATGATCCACCCACCTCGGCCTCCTAAAGTGCTGGAATTACAGGCATGAGTCACTGCACCTGGCCCTGTAAAGTATTTTTATTACTATTGTATTGCAGTTATATGGAATGAATTTATACACATCCACTTTATACTATTTTTTGCTGTGTTTCATAAACAGAATTCTTTAATATGTAGTTAAATCTGAACATTTACCAGTGATAACCCCTCTCTTTTTCTGGTCCTTTTCTGACAAAACAAATTACAGCCTCCCTTTCAATGACTGCTTGCTGGGTGCTTGCTAATAAACTGATGTGTGCTAGGATGGAAGTAGCTAGAGACAGCTGTTGCCTCTGGTCCCCAGGACCAATGAGGGAGGTATTGCTATTGCTGCTCCTGCCAGCCCCTTCGTGGACCAGCCAGTTGTGCTATGGCCTGTGAGATGCATAAAGCCATCAGGCCACCTGTCGGTAGGATCAGTGGGTAATTATAGGTCAAAGTATGTGCAATATAAACAGAGAAATATTAATAGAAACCAAGAAGACATTCCATTGAGTTTGTAGAGAGTAGAGTGAATGCTCTTCCTACAAGGGCTTTGTCATCGATTATGTAGTATAAATCTACAACCATTTATGTATTTTATTGTTTGGTAACACTTCTTTTTTTTTTTTTTTTTTGAGATGGGGTTTCGCTCTTGTTACCCAGGCTGGAGTGCAATGGCACAATCTCGGCTCACCGCAACCTCCGCCTCCTGGGTTCAGGCAATTCTCCTACCTCAGCCTCCCGAGTAGCTGGGATTACAGGCACGCACCACCATGTCCAGCTAATTTTTTGTATCTTTAGTAAAGACGGGGTTTCACCATTTCGACCAGGATGGTCTCGATCTCCAGACCTCGTGATCCACCCGCCTCGGCCTCCCAGTGCTGGGATTACAGGCGTGAGCCACCGCGCCCGGCCTTGTTTGGTAACACTTCTAATTTTGCGAATAAATCCTTTTGTCAGCAATGAGCTTTGAAAGTTCAAATGTCTACATAATAAAAAAGTAATGAATTTCTATTTTCCAAGAAAGTTGATAGTGAACGTATAACTTAGGTATAACTTGTGTAAGATGTTGGTTGACATTTACCAACCACCATGGGGTGGTTTGATGTAGCATGAAAACCAAAAGACATAAATCTGCTGAGCAAGCTTCAGTGCCTACTTCAAGAGAAATCGTTATTTTAAGATTTTGCCTAAAGATGATGATTTCACAAAAGCAGTTGCCAAAGGTATTTTTTAATATCAATAGGTGCCATGGTCTGAATGTTTGTGTTCCCACCCAAATTCACGAAAACCCTAGCCCCCAGGTGATAGTATTGGGAAATGAGGCCTATGGGAGGTGCTTAGAATTAGCAGCCTTATAAAAGAGAACCCAGAAAGCCAGCAAACCTCTTCCACCAGGTAAGAACTCAGCCAGCAGCTTTCATCTATAAACCAGAAAGTGGGCCCTCGCCGAATCTGCCCACTCCTTCATCCCAAATTCCTCACCTCCAGAACTGGGAGAAATAAATGTCTGTTGTTTATAAGCTACTCGGTTTATTGTATTTTGTTACAGCAGCCTGAATGGACTAAGACACTAAATGAAACAGAATTTTCATTAGGTAGATCAAATGCTGATGCTTCAAATCAACTTTTCTCTTTTTCTGTACCAAGTTTTGTATGTGTGTGTGTGTGTGTGTGTGTGTGTGTGTGTGTATAAAAGTGAAGTTCTATTTGCAGAACAATTTTCCAAGCTTTTAAATAATATCAAGTTAATATCAATGTCATCAGATATTTCAAATAGAAAATCAGATAGGATGGTTATTCAAACAATGATGGGATGGTTGGATTCTTTTCACCACATTTACAAAATAAAAGTAGAGCTTTTGGGTGGTTCCTTTGGTTAAAGGAGAAACAGCTGATGTTATCATAGATGCTATTTTAAGTTCAGTTAAATAGTTCAACACTAAAATTATTTTGTGGTGATATAAATTCAAATACGAATGGAACATAAAGTTGTGTAAAAACAATATTCCTTCTAACTGTCTTGGTCCATTCATGCTGCTATAGCAGAATACTGCAAATTGGGTATTTATAGAAAACAAAGACTTATTTCTCACATTTCTGGAGGCTGGAAAGTCTAAGATCAAGGTGACAGTATCTGCTGTCTGAAGAAAGCCTTCTTGTTGCATCCTCATATGACAAGAAGGCAGAAGGGCAGGCTGGCTGAATTGCTGCATGAAGCCACTTTTAAAAGGGATTTCATCCCAATGATGAGGGAGGTGCCCATAGGGCCTATTCACATCTTAAATACCCCACCTCTTACTGCTATCACCTTGACAAAAGCTGAATTTTGGAAAGGACACATTCGACACATAGCAACATGAAACACCTGAAATTATTGTAAATGCTATTGTAGATTCAGTTTAAAAGTTCAGCATTGAAAATTAATTATTTTTGTGGTGATAATATGAATTCAAATATGATGGAAGTATAACATTGTGAAAAACAATAAAGTGTATTTTCTTCGAAATTAAAACAACTATAGGGCAGAAATGCCCTAAAAATTGGTTGCAAGCTACAAATCACTCTATGTGCCCCAAAAACTGATATTTTATTATTCAAAATAAAAATTGTCAAATTTTAGATATTTTTATGTATTTAAAGTAATGGTCCTATAACATTTTATTAACAACACTGATGTTGAATACAAGACAACACACATCATCACAGCACTATGTGTTTACTCTCCTTGCTGCCTATTGTCAATTGGATTTCAGAAATGTTTGAGTCAATGAAGAATTACTTTTTAATGAATTTGAAGTGTCTCAGAATAGTGTTGAACTTTTTTGGTACACAAGTCTTCTAAGTTTGGTTGCATTTTATTCAAAATTAGTTATACATTTTTCTTTTTTTAATTTTTGTAGGTACATAATAGCAGTATATATTTAGGGGTACATTATTCTGATACAGGAATACAGTGCATAATAATCATGTCAGGGTAAATGGGTAGCTATCACCTCAAGCATTTGTTCTTTGTGTTACAAAAATTTAATTACACTCTTAGTATCTTTAAATGTACAATTAAACTATTATTGACTATACTCGCCCTGTTTTGCTGTCAAATACTAGATCTTGTTCATTCTTTCTATTTTTTGTACCCATTAACCAACCCCACTTCTTCCTCACCCACCCTCTACCCTTCCCAGCATCTGGTAACCATCATTCTACTCTCTATCTCCATGAGTGCAATTGTTTTAATTTTTAGCTCCCAAAATAAATGAGGACATGTAAAGTTTGTCTTCTGTGTCTGGTTTATTTCACTTAACATAATGACGTCCAGTTCCATCCACATTGTTGCAAGTGACAGGATCTAATTATTTTTATGGCTGAATAGTCCCTCATTGTGTATATGTACCACATTTTCTTTATCCATTCATCTTCTGAAAGACCCTTAGACTGCTTCCACATCTGGGCTATTGTGAATAGTGGTGCGCTGAACATAGGGGTGAGGATCCCTCTCTGATACATGGACTTCCTTTCTTTGGGGTATATACTAGCAGTGGGTTAGCTGGATCATATGGCACCTTTATTTTTAGTTTTCTGAGAAAACTCCAAATTGTTATCCATATTGGTTGGACTAATTTACGTTGCCCCCAACAGCGTATGAGCATTCCCTTTTCTCCAAATATGCGCCAGCATTTGTTTTTACTGTCTTTTAGATAAAAGCCATTTTAATTGGGGTGAGATCATATCTCATTGTAGTTTTGATTTGCATTTCTCTAATGATCAATGATGTTGAGCACATTTCATACACCTGTTTGCCATTTGTATGTCTTCTTTTGAATTTCTGTCTTTTGCTCATTTTAATTGGATTATTATTAATAGATTTCTTGCCTATAGGGTTGTTTGAGCTTCTTCTATATTCTGGTTATTAATCCCTTGTCAGACAGATAGTTTGCAAATATTTTCTCCCATTCTGTGAGTTGTCTCTTCACTTTGTTACGTGTTTCCTTTGCTGTGCAGAAACTTTTTACCTGGATATGATCCCATTTGTCCATTTTTGCTTTGGTGCTTTTGGGGTATAATTCAGGAAATCTTTGCTCAGTCCAATGTCCTACAGCATTTCCCCAGTGTTTTATTTTAGTAGTTTTATAGTTTGAGTTCTTAGATTTAAGTCTTTAATCCATTTTATTTGATTTTTGCATATGGTGAGTGACAGGAGTCTGTTTCATTCTTCTGCATATAGATATCCAGTTTTCCCAGCACCATTTACTCAAGTGACTGTCATTTCCCCAATGTACGGTCTCAGTGCCTTTGTCAAAAATGAACTCACTGTAGATGTATGGATATGTTTTTGGGTTCTATATTGCATTCCATTGGTCTATTTATCAGCATGCCAGTATCATGCTGTTTTGGTTACTATAGATCTGTAGTATAATTTGAAATCAGATTATGTGATTCCTCCAATTTTGCTTTTTTTACTCAGGATAGCTTTAGCTATTCTCAGTTTTTGTGGTTCCACATAAATTTTAGCTTTTTTTTTTCTTTTTCTGTGAAAATGTCTTCGGTATTTTGATAGGAATTGCACTGAATCCGTACATTGCTTCAGGTAGTATGGACATTTTAACAATATCGATTCTTTCAAATCCGGGAACATGAAATATCTTTCCATTTCTTGTCTCCTCTTCAATTTCTTGCAGCAATGTTCTGCAATAGTCATCGTACAGATGTTTTACTTTTTAGGTTAAGTTTATTCCTACTTTATTTTATTTATGGCTATTGAAAATGGGGTTACTTTATTTCATTTTCAGATTGTTTGCTGTTAGCATATTAAAATGCTACTGATTTTTTATGTTTATTTTGTATTCTGCAACTTTACTGAGTTTGTTGAAATTCTAATTTTTGTTGAAGTTCTATTAATTTTTTGATAATTTAGATTTTTCCAGATATAAGGTTATATCATCTGTGAAGACCAGTTTAACTTCTTCCTTCCCAATTTTGATGCCTTTTACTTCTTTCTTTTGTTTGATTGCTCTAGCTGGGATTTCTTGCACCAGGTTGAATAACAGTGGTGAAAGTGGGTATCTTTGTCATATTCCAGATCTTAGAAAGGCTTTCAGTTTTCCCCATTCAATATGATACTAGCTGTGTCATATATAACTTTTATCATCTTGAGATATATTTCTTTTATATCCAGTTTTTTTATGTTTTTATTATGAAATGATGTTGAATTTTATTAAATGCTTTTTCAGCATCAGTTGAAATGATCATATGGATAATCACATTGATAAATTTGTAAATGTTGAACTATCTTGCATCCCTGAGACAAATTCCACTTAGTTAAAATGAATGATCATTTTAATGTGTTTTTGAATGCAGTTTGCTAGTATTTTGTTGAGGATTTTTGAATCTATGTTCATCAGGGATATTGGCCTAAAGTTTTCTTTTTTTGATGTGTCTGTCTGTTTTGTTATTAGGTTAATAATAGCTTCATAGAATGAGTTTGGAAGTATTCCCTCCTCTTCTGTTTTCAGAATAGTTGAGTAGGATTAATATTAGTTCTTTAAATGTTTGGTAAAATTCAGCAGTGAAGTTGATATCATTTGGCTCTGTGTCTCTGCCTAAATCTCATGTCAAATCGTAATCCCCAGTGTTAGAAGTGGTGGGAAGTGATTTGGATAATGGGAGTGGGTTTCCCTCTTGGTGCTGTTCTCGTGATAATGAGTGAGTTCTTAAGAAAGCTGATCATTTAAAAGTGTGTGGCACCTCCCCACCAACTTTCTGTTGGTCTGGCCATGTGACGTGCTGGCTCTTCCTTTGCCTTCCACTAATGGCTGTAAGTTTCCTGGAGCCTCTTCAGAAACTGAGAGCAGATGCCAGTATTATGCTTTCCGTACAGCCTGTGGAATCTTGAGCCAAGTAAACCTCTTTTCTTTATAAATTACCCATCTTAGATATTTCTTCACAGCAGTGTGAGAACTGACAATACAGAAGCCATTGAGTCCTGGGCTTTTCCCTGCTGAGAGACTTTTGTTACAGCTTCAGTCCCATTACTTCTTGTTGGTCTGCTCAGGGTTTTGAATTTCTTTATGTTTCTCTTGGTAGGTTGTATGTGTTTAGAAATTTATCCATTTCTTCTAGGTTTTCCAATTTATTGACATATAGTTGCTCAAAGTAGACTCATGATGCTTTGAATTTCCGTGGTATTAGTTGCAATGTCTTCGTTTGCATCTCTGATTCTATTTATTTGGGTCTCTTTCTCTTAGTCTGGCTAAAGGTTTGTCTATTTTGTTTATCTTCTCAAAAAGCAACTTTTTGTTGTTTTACTGATGTTTTGTATTACTTGTTTCAGGTTCATTTATTTTGACTCTAATCTTTATTACTTTTTTTTTCCTTCTACTAATTTTGGGTTTGGTTTTCTCGTGCTTTTCTAGCTCTTTAAAATGCATTGTGAGGTTGTTTATTTGAAGTTTTTCTGCTTTTTAAATTTAGGCGCTTATAGCTATAAACTTCCCGCTTAGTATTGCTTTCACTCTATCCTACAAGTTTTGGTATATTATGTTTCCATTATTGTTTGTTTCAAGAAATTTTTTAATTTCCTTCTTCTTCATTGACCTAATATTCACTCAGGAGCATATTGTTTAATTTTTATGTGTTTATATAGTTTCCAAAACTCCTCTTGTCATTTATTTCTAGTTTTATCCCATTGTCCAGAAAAGATACTTGATATTATTTCAATTCTTTTGAATGTTTTAAGTGTCCTACCATACGGTCCACACTTGAGAATGATCCATGTGCAGAGGAGAAGAATGTGTATTCTGTAGCTGCTACATGGAATGTTCTATAAATATTTATTAAGTCCATTTGGTCTAAAATACAGATTAAGTCCAATGTTTCTTTGTTTATTTTCTGTCTGGATCATTTGTCCAATGCTGCAATTGGGGTGTTGAAGTCTCCAGCTATTATTGTATCACTGTCTGTCTCTTTAATTCTAAGAATATTTGCTTTTTGTATCTGGATATAAAAATGTTGGATACATGTATATTTATTACTGTTATAGCCTCTTGCTGAATTAACCCCTTTATCATTATGTAACAACCTTCTTTGTCTCTCCTTATAGATTTTGTCTTGAAATATATTTTATCTGATACAACTATAGCTACTCTTACTCTTTCTTAGTTTCTGTTTCCTTGGTATATATTTGTCCATCCATTCAACTTTAGTCTATATGTGTCTTTATAGGTGAAGTGTGTTTCTTGTAGGCAACAGATCATTGGGTCTTGTTTTTTAATCTATTCAGCCATTCTATGTCTTTTGATCTGATAGTTTAAATTATTTCATTCAATGTTATTATTGATAAGTAAAGACTTACTCCTGCCATTTTGTTATTTATTTTCTGGTTGTTTTGTAATCTTCTCTTACTTCTTTCCTTTCTTCCTGTCTTCCTTTTAGAGAAGGTCATTTTCTCTAGTGGTATTTTTAATTTCTTGATTTTTATATTTTGTGTAACTGCTGTATATGTTTTTTATTTGAGGTTACCATGAGGCTTGCAAATAACATCTTATATCTCATTATTTTAAACTAATAACAATTTAACACTGATTACATAAACTAACTAATAAACAAATAAGCAAAGGGAAAATTAACAAAAACCACACTTTAACTTCATCCTCCTGCTTTTTAACTTTTTCTTATTTCTATTTCTATCTTATTGTCTGTCTGTCTGGAAAAGTTGTCATTACTGTTTTTGATAGGTTCATCTTTCAGTAGTTTATACACCATGTTACAGCGTTGTTATACAACACCATTACAGTATTATACTATGCACACTTTTCTGTGTACTTAATATTACCAGTGAGCTTTATAACCTGGTAATTATAATATTACCAGATAATTTCTTGTTTGTTAATGCCCTTTTCTTTCAGATTAAAGAATCCCTTTAGCATTTCTCGTAAGCCAGTTCTGGTACTGATAAAATCCCTCAGCTTTTGTTGATGTGAGAAAGTCTTTATTTCTCCTTCATGTTTGAAGGATATTTTTGCCACATATACTATTCTAGAATAAATGTTTTCATTTTTTTTTGTTTTGTTCCTTCAGCACATTAAGTATGTCATGCCGCCTACTCCTGACCTGTAAGGTTTTCATTGAAAAGTCTGCTGACAGATATATCAGAGTACCTTTGTATGTGATTTCTTTTCTCTTGCTGCTTTTAGGATCCTTTCTTTACCCTTAACCTTTGGGAGTTTGATTATTAAATGTCTTGAGATAGTCTTCTTTGGGTTAAATCTGTGTGGTGTTCTATAGCCTTCTTTTTTTTTTTTTTTTTGAGACAGAGTTTCGCTCTTGTTACCCAGGCTGGAGTACAATGGCACAATCTCGGCTCACCGCAACCTCCGCCTCCTGGGTTCAGGCAATTCTCCTGCCTCAGCCTCCCGAGTAGCTGGGATTACAGGCACGCACCACCATGCCCAGCTAATTTTTTGTATTTTTAGTAGAGACGGGGTTTCACCATGTAGACCAGGATGGTCTCGATCTCTTGACCTCATGATCCGCCCGCCTCGGCCTCCCTAAGTGCTGGGATTACAGGCATGAGCCACCACGCCCGGCCCTCTATAGCCTTCTTGTACTTGAATATTGATGTCTTTCTCTAGGTTTGCAAAGTTCTCTGTTATTATCCCTTTGAATAAGCTTTCTACACATTAATATACATTTCTCTCTACCTCCTTTTTAAGGCCAGTTACTCTTATATTTGCCCTTTTGTAGCTATTTTCTAGCTCTTGTAGGCATGCTTCATTCTTTTTATTTTTTTTCCTAATCTCCACTGACTGTGTATTTTCAAATAGCTTGTCTTCAAACTCACTAACTCTTTCTTCCACTTAATCAATTCTGCTATTAAGGGATTCTGATGTATTCTTCAGTATGTCGATTGCATTCTTCAACTCCATAATTTCTACTTGATTCTTTTTAATTACTTCAATTTCTTCACTAGATTTATCTGATAGGATTCTGCATTCATTCTCTGTGTTATATTGATTTTTTTTTTTTTAGTTTCCTCAAAACAGCTATTTTGAATTTTGTGTGAAAGGTCACAAATCTCTATTTCCTTGGGATTGGCCCCTGGTTCCTTATTTAGTGTTTGTAGTGAGGTCATGTTTTCTTGAATAATCTTGTTGCTTGTGGATATTTGTCAGTGTCTGAGCATTGAAGAGTTAGGTATTTATTGTAGTCTTGGCAGTCTGGGCTATTTCCCACCCATCGTTCTTGAGAGGGCTTTCCAAGTATTTGAAGGGATTTGAGTGTTATGATCTAAGTTTTTGTTCACTGATGTCACATCTGCATTAGTGGGCATCCCACACCTAGTAAAGCTGTGGTTCTTGCAGACTTGTAGATTTATCATCTTGTTGGTTTTGGATAAGATCCAGAAGAATTTCCTAGATTACCAAGAAAAGATTCTTATTATCTTCCCTTACTTTCTCTCAGAATCTCTCTCTCTCTTTGTGCTGAGCTGCCTGGAGTTGCAGGAGGGGTGACACAAGCACCCCTGTGGCCACCACCACTGGGACTGTGCTGGGTTAGACCTAAAGTCAGCACAGCACTGGGTATCATCCAAGGCCCACCATAATGACTGGCTACTGTCTGTGTTCACTCAAGACTCTAGAGCTCTGCAACCATCAGGTGGCAAGGCCAGCCAGGTTGTGTGCTTCCCTTTGGGTAACAAACCTGCACATCTTGCACATGTACCCCTGAACTGAAAAGTTAAAAAAATGGAATTAATCAAAGCAAACCTATGGGATGCTTAGATAAAAGGCAGGTTTCAGCTTTCTACTAATCTCTCTAGAGCTATGTTGTGCAATATGGTAGTCACTAGTCACAGGTGGCTACTGAGCTAAAATGTGACTAGTCCGAAATAAGATGTATTATGCATGTGAAATGAACACTGTGTTTTGAATATTTACTAAAGGGAAAGAAGTAAACTCTCTCAGTACTTTTTATATTGATCACATGTTGAAATGATATGTTTTATATATTCTAGATTAAATAAAATATATTATTACATTAATTTCACTTGTTTCTTTTAACTTTTCTAGATGTGTCTATTTTAAAAAATTAGAGTTCCATATGTGGCTCTCATTATTTTTCTGTTGGACAGAGCTGCAATGTTTCTTCAACTATATACTCTAAGATATCAATACATATACTGTATATAACAAAAGGGTTTCATAGTTTAATAATTTGGAAAGCATTGCCTACTATATCCCCTGTTCTTATGTTCTGCAGGGTGGTAACCTGAGATTTGTGGGAAAAAATTTTATGGATTAAACATATTTGGGACATGCCAGTTAAGCACTGAGGACTTAGAACTCTCAATATAATGTGAATTATGATTTTCTAAGACAGGCATCTTATATGCAGCATTTCTCCAACATATTCAAAGAACCCTTTTCATCATAAATACACACCCATTAATATAATTCTGAAGAACAGTTTAGGGAACTGGAGTCGAAGATAAAGCTTATAGACCTTACTTTGCTTCATATATCTTTTCATATGGCTCAAGGCTTGGATTCCAAGTCTTTTCTCTAGCTTTTGACTCAACTAATAGCTAGACTAGTATTTTCACCAGTTACTGGTAAAGTCCTCCCCCCAGACATAATCAGTAGATCCTTGGAGATCAACTTTTTGTTTAGTTAAGGCTTGCTGTATAACAAACCACCCCAAAATATAATGGTTTAAAGCAGCAACATTGAGCATGCTGCTATATGGATAAAACTTGAGAACATCATCCTGAATGGAATGAGCCAGTCACAAAAAGACAACAGTGTATGATGACACTTTTATGAGAGATCTAGACTAGTCAAAATCATGGAAACAGAAAGTAGAACAGTGGTTACCAGGAATTGGAGAGTGGAGGAAAATTGGGAGTTGTTTGATGGATATGGAGTTTGTTTCGCAAAATGAAAACCGAAAAAGTTAGTTGTTAGAAAAAGTCCTAGAGATCTGTTACACAACAATATGATCATAGCTGACACTGCTGTACACTTAAATATGGTTAGGAGTGTACATTTTTATTGTGTTTTTTAACCATAATTTCAGAAAATTAAAATTTAAGGTAAAAACAGAACAGCAGCAACTTATTTAGCTCACAATTCTGTGGGCCAGCAGTTTGGAATGGGATTAGCCAGGCACTTCTGGTCTTGGCAAGGCTTACTCATGCATTTGTGGTTGGCTGGCAGTCAACTAGTGTGCTCTGCTTCTGGGGGTTGCCTGGCTGTTAGCTGAGGCCATTGGGAGTGACTGGCCACATGTTTCTTCATTGTCCCTCAGGCTAACTCTGGTCATATGACGGTATCAGCTTTCCAAGAGTATGAGCATAAGCTTCACGGCCTCTTCAGAACTAGGTCTAGAGCTCACACAGTCTTACTCTAGCTGCCTCCTATTAGTCAAAGCAAATAACAAGTCCAGTCCTGATTCAAGAGGTGAGCTAAGCAACTCCTGATACAAGGCAATAAAAAGCACTGTGACTGTTTTTACAATCGTCTACACTTGTCGTGCATCCCATTTTCTAGAACAATCCATGATTGCCTGTTTCTTATATTTTATGTATTCAGAAGCATTCAGGCACTCTTCTGTGCCTCACTTTTCTTACTTTCTCAGACACTCTTTCATCTCATCAGCGTATCAGAAGTGTTTTATTCCTTTTAGTGGTGAATTTTTGCATTGTCATTTTGCTGTCTCTCCATTATCTTTACTGTACCTCAATGCTAAATGCTAACTATTCTAAAAATGATCTTCTCTAAAAGTGTTTCCTTGACTCTCTACCTCTGCCTCTAACAATTTCCTTGGGAATCCTAAAATCCAGATGCCTGGCTGTCTACTCCTTAGGCTGGGTTCCTTTTCACTTGCTGTAATAGTTATTCTGGGCTAACTTGCCCTATAATATTTAACTCAATAAGTCATAGTTTTATTTACTTATCTCTCTGCACCAGTGATAGTAAGCCCTGTGTCTTGTTTACTTGTATAACCAAGCACTCACAAGGTACCTGGCACAATGTAGCCATTCAGTGGGTAATTATTAAATAAATGAGTAAACATTAATTAATGAATAGTTTGATGTAGGTGCATTCCCAAGGTGTTTACTGCAAACTACACCATCTGACTATAAGATTATAGAGGATGAGAACGGCACCTCTTCTCTTTCTTTCTTGTAATTTGTGACTCATCTTTTACTTGAAGGATGCCTTCTTTTAGTATCTCCTACCTGATTTCCCATATGCAAATCAACACCCTCAGCTTTCATGTGTTCACACCATGAGTACCATCTGCTAGACTCTATCTCTTTTTTAGAGCATTTCTCCTCTATATGTGCTTTAGCTGATGAAAGTGCTCTAGAAACAACAGCTTCTCCTCCCATCACTCCTTCATATGCACTTGAAAAAAATGTGATTGTGTAAAAGTGTATATTGTGTAAATTTTTATGTAATGTTTGTATATGTCAATTAGGCCAAATATTAATATGCTTAGGTCTAGACACTTAATGACTTTTTTCTTTGTTCTGTTACTATGAGAGGTATTAGAAATCTCCTACTAGGCCGGGCGTGGTGGCTCAAGCCTGTAATCCCAGCACTTTGGGAGGCCGAGGCGGGTGGATCACGAGGTCAAGAGATCGAGACCATCCTGGTCAACATGGTGAAACCCCGTCTCTACTAAAAATATAAAAAATTAGCTGGGCATGGTGGCGTATGCCTGTAATCCCAGCTACTCAGGAGGCTGAGGCAGGACAATTGCCTGAACCCAGGAGGCGGAGGTTGTGGTGAGCCAAGATCGCACCATTGCACTCCAGCCTGGGTAACAAGAGCGAAACTCCGTCTCAAAAAAAAAAAAAGAAAAGAAAAGAAATCTCCTACTATAACTGTAGACTTGTCTCTTCTTTTAATTCTGGCAATTTTTGCTTTCCGTATTTTGTAGCTATGTTCCTGAGTATACAGAGATTAAGAATTTTTATATCTCCCTGTCAGATTAACACTTATTATTATGAAATGTCTTTATCTCCAGAAATGCTTCTTGTTTTAAAGTCTACTTTGTCTGCTATGAATATAGCTATAGCTACTTTCTTTTGCTTAGTGTTTACATGCACACTTTTCCATGCTTTTATTTTAACCTTGCTGTGTCCTTGCAGTATTTTTATTAAAAGCAGCATTTATTTAAACTTATTTTTAAAAGAAAACACATTTTTAATCTTTGACTAATAAATGGAGTATTTATCTCATTTATATTTAATGTAACGACTGTATATTTACATAACTTCCCCAAAGCCACAGCATGATAGTGGTAGAGTACACACTAGACATTTCCTGACTTTCAGATCCAGGATGCTTTCTTGTTCATTACCTCAGCCTTAGGTTAAAGGCTGTATTACCTTTAACGTTGACTCACATCTACTCCTGCCACTGTTGTAATATTTAGCTCTTCAAGTTCCTTGAGGGATATGGGCAGCACTGCCCTGGAAATTTAGCCCGGAGTTCTGCTCTTAGCATTACAAGAGAGGCGGCCAGAACAAAGGAATATTGTTAGCCCTCTGTGAGCTTTCCAGCAGCCCACACAATAGGGTTGGGAGGCTTTCAAAGAAATCAGTTCCATTACTAAACTAGCATAAACAATTGTGAATGTCCTGAACTCACCTGAAAGTCTGAAGATCCAGGAATAAATTCAGAGTCAGGACCTCAGTGCTACACTATAGGTTGAGAACCCAAAACAAATCTAAGGTAGGACTGAATCCAGGACCCACAGCCACCAGCAAAGAACTATATATGCTATATTGCTAGCACTCCCTAGCTCACCTATTTTCCTTTTTTTTTTTTTTTTTTTTGAATGAGACCAAATCTCACTCTGTAGTCTGGAGTGAAGTGGCATGATGTCAGCTCACTACAACCTCCGCCTCCTGGGTTCAAGCAATTCTCTGCCTCAGCCTGCTGAGTAGCTGGGCCTACAGGCATATGCCATCATGCCTGGCTAATTTTTGTATTTTTAGTAGAAACGGGGTTTCACTGTGTTGGCCAGGCTGTTCTCAAACTCCTGACCTCAGGTGATAAACATGCCTCAGCCTCCCAAAGTGCTGGGATTATAGGCATGAGCCACCACACCCGGCCTATTTCACTTTTAAGAACAAGGAAGCCTTTAAGCATGCTAAAACTCAACTAGGGAGGCACAGGAGAAAGCAATAGTGATCTGGGAAAGCTAGAGTGCAAGATGAGTGAAACCACTTACCTTTCCTGCAGGTGCTCCTAATGTACACAGTGCTTCAGTGCCTCTGTCTTATGGCTATGAGCTTTACAGCAATCTTTCTCAAACTGCAAAAAGGTCCAATTAAAATCCATCTTGCAATTCCTAGCATTTGCATTAAGGTAGGCAGCATGTCTAGACATCCTTCTAAATGGTATGATTTTTAAAATATTAGAAGACTTTTTACTCAAAATATGCTCTTACGCTAGCCTGCTTTTTTCATGTGTAAAATACAACAGTCACTCCTACTAAAATTAATGTATTTGGTGCTCAATGAATGTTTATTTAGAAGCCCTATTTTGCATAGGAAATAGACTTTAGGTACAGCATGGGAATTAACACGGGTTTGACTAGTATTGGGTTCTTTGGAAGACTGGTATTCTTAAGGAGTTTTTAAGCAGAAATTAAGGCACATGTGCAAATAGTCTATAATGATTATTATTTGTGGAGTGTTATTATCCACCTGATTCTTTACAAATATTTCATTTAATGCTTACAACTGCCATGAAAGTAGGCATTTGTATCTGAATTTTCTAGATCAGGAAGCTGAGATTGAGGAACTTTCCCAATTTCTCATACCAAATGAGCAATGGAAAGAATTTGAACCTCAGTGGTAGAAAGGAAATCCAGTATGTGTGGGCTTTTCCACTGGTTCCACATTTCTTCCCTACCAATGCTTCATAAAAGGAAGCAGTAAGTTTTCCGCATGGTACAAACAAAATACCAGAGAAGTAGAGGTGAGGAAGGGAAAGCAATTCAGGTGGGCTTTTAATGGAGTGGGAGCTGGGGTACAGGAGGACAATATTTTGTATTCTAGACAGAGGGAATGGCCTCATCAAGAGGGTGAAAATGAGACTATTTTTGAGCATGAGGAATAGTATAACTTAATATGCGTGATTTAAATTGAGAGGCTAGTAGAAGGCAAGGCAGAAAGTTAAACTGAGGCAAGATTGTGGAGTCTCGATGACAAGCAAAGGAGAAAAAACTCTGTGAGGCACCAAGGAGCTGTTAAACTCTGCGCCCAACTCCAGGGACTTGGAGCCATATACAGAAAAGATCTAGAAGAAAAACAAGGAAGCTACAGTGCACTGTCACAGTGCTAAGCTCTGAAAGAAGTGGTGGGGAATGGAATTGAAAGTTTCAAGGAGAAGGGAAACTCTAAGACCAAAGAGAAGAGGACTATAGATTTCAGTGACCAATGGGTTTTGGAGAGTAGAAGAAGTGTATGAATCATACAAACTATTGTGGTGAGATCCTCAGTGATCAGGAGAACTTTTGAACCACCCACAGAAATGTGGACAACAGGAAGAGATACTTGCTTAGTGGAAAGAACTACCTGGAAAGTGTCAGCCATTAGGCTCAGGGTCTGCTGGTCAGGTATGTTATGCTGGGGGGCCCTGAGGCAGGCTGAATCCAAGGATGTGTCACAGAGGAAAGGAGCCTCCTGAGAAGCGAAGAACCAAGTGAAGGCCAGTTCAGGGGTAGAGGGCTGGGAAAGAGTAGGAGAAATAGAAGTAGAAAAATCAACGGAAGGAAAAGAGATAATGAATTTGGGGTCAAAATGACAAAGTAGGTAATGATCCTCTATAGCCATTGCTTAAGGAGGAACCTTCGTTCTTACAATGAGTGAGTGGATGACTGCAAAAAATAAATGGATGCAGTTACTCAATGCTTCTGCCTAACAAAGAGTGCATAAAATAGCCAGTTAGTTGCCTCACTATCCAAATACAGAATACAGCTCACTGTACATAAGCCATTTTGAATTACATAAGCTACTCCATAATGGAGCTTATGAGCGTGGTTCCTGGGCTTGAGTCCAATCATTTCTTCTTATTAAGTGAAATCAAGATAGCATTGTTTCCCTGTCAATAATGGGTTCTTAAATGGGTTTGAGCTTTGTGAGCACTGCCAATATCAACATTCACTTGAGAGGCAATCTCAATAAAGGAGAATCTGATAAAAGAGGACCAAGGGGGTATAAATTGCAGGTTGGATGAGGGAGACACTACCACTGAGGTAACATGGCCAAGCTCACCCTCCTCACTGGTAAGAGATTGTCTCATCTCTGTCCCTCTGAGCAACTCCCTCCCTTTTGTTTTTCTGCCCCTTTAAAACTCTTTTACCTTCAAATTTAAACCAAATCACCTGAGATTTTTGCTTTTGGCAAAAGTATGGGGATGTACTGAACAGGGGACAGCCCTCAATGGCCTGGTGGTAGGTTTCTCACTGCTGTCTCCCTTCACCAAGCCCCGAAGGCTCATGAGACTTTAATGGTCTTTTGAATGGAAATAGAGGGGAGTGGGGTTCCAGGACAAATCCGGAGGCTTTACCAGCCTCAGTAGGTTGGTCATCTACAGAGGGTCTTAAAAGATGAAAAATAGCAAAAGCTTTCTACTGCTAAAGTGAGGTGACTCATGTATAAAGGCTGCTCTGCTCACATTCCTCCAGTTCATTATTCTCTCTGTTGCTTTAAGGTCTGCTCCTTGTGCTGATAGCTGAGATAGGTATGTATATTCCTTGGAATGAGCAACTATATTGTTCCTTTTTTACTTCTTCATAATTTGGTCTTCGTAATTTGGAAACTCAGCATGGCCCTGTGTCCTTCCACATCAGACAAAGAATATTAACTACTCTCTAGAGGAGTTTGAAATTCCCTAACCAAGTTTAAAGGATTGATACGATTTGCCTGAGAATCCCAAAGCAGAAACCAACTAGATGGCAGCCTTAAAAAAAATAAGTGTTAACAATAAAAACTAATGTGGTGAGGCAGCTACATGGTATCTTCTGCTCCTAAAACGTTTTCAAATCTGTCATCTTACTGAATTTTAAAACAACTCTGAGAGGTGTACAGGAAAGGCATTACCATTCCATCTCACAGACCAGTTAACCAGGGCAGAGATAGGACATAGGACTTGACCCAGGTCATATAGAGAGTTCATGGCAGAATCGGAACCAGTAGCCAGGGCCCTTGACTCCTGGTGGATACCTAATTTCCCGCTGGATGGAATTACTCAGGGAGACATCTACAAGGGCTAAATAGGCTTATACCATCATCCTTTCTGTGTTTCAGTTTCCAAACAGGTAAAATGGGAAAAATAATAGTACCTCTCTTGCAAGGTTTTGGTGAGGATTAATGAGTGGATATAAGTAAGTTTCTCAGAGCAATACTTGGTACATAAGTGCTAATTCCCATGTAAGGGAGCAAGAATACATCTAAATCATCATTTACCAGCTTTAAAGTTCTATTTCCTCTAAAGACACTGGCTTCTAAGGTTGTTTAATTCTCTTTTGGAGGAACAGAGCTATCTCTAAGAAATACCTTCAGTCCTGAGTTGTCTGCTCTTTATAGGTTTCCTGAAACATAAAGTTCTTACATCGATTTTTCCTCTTTCCTTTGAGATTTCAAATAGGGAAATCATTTGGAAATCAGTGGTTTTAAATAAATCTATGACTCACTAGGGAGCTTGTCTCTCACCTTCTTCCTCTGGGTAACAGGCTCTGCCTACCAGCTGACATGCTACTTCACCAACTGGGCCCAGTACCGGCCCGGCCTGGGGCGCTTCAAGCCTGATGACATCGACCCCTGCCTCTGTACCCACCTGATCTACGCCTTTGCTGGGATGCGGAACAACGAGATCACCACCATCGAATGGGATGACTTGACTCTCTACCAAGCTTTCAACGGCCTGAAAAACAAGTAAGTGATGGAAAACCTGAGTTTCAAACCTTTTAACCTTCAAGGACAGTTTAAACAAGATCTTTCACAGCAGACTTCAGGCTGAAATTCCAAACAGGCCAACCAGCCGGTAAATTTAACTTTTAAAAAATTATTTCAAGTGCAAGGATGACTTTAATATTAAGGGGGATGGCTGGCTCACAGAAAGTAGTTGCCATCTAAAGCCCAGCTCAGTTCCCAAGGGAAGCTCACAAGTCCAACCACTGATGGACTCAGATGAGAAAGATCTTCCACTTGGAAGCAATCCAAAGCTGGTATTGATAAAGTATTCCGTCTCCTTGGTCAGAAGCTTCACTCCTAGGGAAATAAATAGAACTGTGGAGACACTGAAACATAGCAGTCAGAGTCACCTACTCCAACATTCGTAAGTTAGGAAATGAGGATAAGAATGAAGATAAATCGAGATGAGAGGCTGCATGACACTTTTCCTGGCTTCTTGCTCACTGTTGCAGCTACATGTTGAAATGGCTTCCCCTTCTTTTCATGTGTTCTGATAAAACACTTTGTTTCTTTCCCCTCAGAAACAGTGAACTGAAAACTCTCTTGGCTATTGGTGGCTGGAACTTTGGCACTGCTCCGTAAGTTCTTTTTGGAGATGACTTCCTAGATTGATTTTACTCCATTTACTCCAAGGTGTTGGGGCCACGAAGGCCTCACGCTGCCTTCTTTGTGTCTCCCTCAGTTTCACTGCCATGGTTTCCACTCCTGAGAACCGCCAGACTTTCATCACCTCAGTCATCAAATTCCTGCGCCAGTATGAGTTTGACGGGCTGGACTTTGACTGGGAGTACCCTGGCTCTCGTGGGAGCCCTCCTCAGGACAAGCATCTCTTCACTGTCCTGGTGCAGGTGAGCTGAGTTCCAGACCATTTTGACTGGAAAGCATACACCCATCTCATATGAAAGATCACTGTGACCTTGAACCTAGTTTCCTACAATTTTAGTTGGGGTGAAGGACCTGAAGACCCTATTTGAGTAAGGATGCTGAGGGATGAATGGAAGGATGGAAGAGGTTAATTTAATTCAGAGTCACGAACCTCATGAAAATCAACTTAAAGTTACTATTCACAGACTTTCTCCTGCTCCTATACAGGAAATGCGTGAAGCTTTTGAGCAGGAGGCCAAGCAGATCAACAAGCCCAGGCTGATGGTCACTGCTGCAGTAGCTGCTGGCATCTCCAACATCGAGTCTGGCTATGAGATCCCCCAGCTGTCACAGTGAGTGATGTGCCTTATCTCCAAACTCCTGGAGGTGTCACTTGAGCAGGTCTGTCTTGTCCTTGGTCTGTCTTGCTCTTCAGAGACCCTGTTTAGGAGGCTTTGGAAGTGGGAGAATGTGCCTTCACAGGTGTGGGAAATGATCATCAGAAATGATTTTAAATCTGCTACCCCACCTCAGGTACCTGGACTACATCCATGTCATGACCTACGACCTCCATGGCTCCTGGGAAGGCTACACTGGAGAGAACAGCCCCCTGTACAAATACCCGACAGACACTGGCAGCAATGCCTACCTCAATGTGGTGAGTCCCTGTGCAGGTGCAAGTGCTGCCCAGAGATGATGATGTAACTCAAATAGAGATTCAGGCACAAAAGGTATTATAAGTTAAGTGGTTTTCTCAAATGGGAAGTTAGGCTGCCATAATTAATAAACTGTTCTCATTTACTAAAAAACTTGCCAATTTATGAACACCATGTTGATAATTTGACCTAACACAAAAGAAGATTAATAACAAGTGTGTTGTTTTTTAATAAAAGACAATGATATCCCACTGCTCCTATTTCAATAAATTATAAAAGGCTTTTCCGCCTTTCCCCTTTTGCTGTTTCCTTTTGCCTTATCTATTTTCTACTGTTCTAATCCATTGCCCATATATGTCATATAGAATTTCAGCCATTAACCAGTGAATCATACCAGCAGTATCATTTTTAAAGGTTCTGCTTTTCTATTATACATTTTTTTATCAGAAGTGTATATGTAAAGCCTGCATATTGGCATGTTATCAAAAGAAGTTAGTTTAGAATGAGGCATACCACTTTAAATATGTTGCAAGTGCTTTTTACAGTGAGCCCCACCAAACTGAAAAAAGTTTAGCTAATAATTAATCACTAGGCCATCAGCTATGGGTGAGAACTCTAGCTAATCCACTGCCATTCCAGGATTATGCCATGAACTACTGGAAGGACAACGGGGCCCCAGCTGAGAAGCTCATCGTTGGATTCCCAGCCTATGGACACACCTTCCTTCTGAGCAACCCCTCCAACCACGGGATCGGTGCCTCTACCACTGGTCCTGGCCCTGCTGGGCCCTATACCAGGCAGTCTGGGTTCTGGGCCTACTATGAGGTATACACTCAAATTTTAGAGGAAAGGTGGCTTTTCTGGGTCTATGTAGCTAATAAGATAAACAATATTTAACAGTTCTTGGTCCATTTAGTAAACCACTGGAACTGAAAGTGGATGTTTGTGACTCTCTATAAGGGAGGCAAGATAAGCCCTCCTGTTGTACCACTTCAACTGGGCCTTCACTAGGGTCCTTTGAGGCTGGATTCCAAACACAGAAAGAGTAGGAAAGCAGGTTATCATGAGTGAGAGTATATAAATCTGTAGCTACTTCTGACTGCCAGGGCATTCCTTCATTTAAGAGTTTCTCCCCACGTTGAAAATAAATTACTCAAAAGTGATGAAGAAACAGAATCCCAAATGAACTAAGAAATTTGCTGATAGAGCCACAGACCTTCATTTTCAAGTCGTTTTTATGCAGTCCTTCTCTACTTCTCCTTCCCCGTGTCCTTTTACCTCTGCCAGCACACGGGCACTGCCACCTCTTGATCTGTTCCTTATGTTCTGTTAGATCTGTACCTTCCTGAAGGATGGAGCTACTGAAGTATGGGAGGCTCCTGAGGATGTTCCCTATGCCTACAAAGGAAATGAGTGGCTTGGATACGATAACACCAAGAGTTTCAAAATCAAGGTAGACTGTGTTGCATGGGCTGTTGTTGCCTGTGAGCAAGTTCCCATTATCACCCTGAAGCCACAGCTCAGTCTTGGCGTCTGTACGTAATTGGCTTCCTTTATAATTATTACAGGCTGATTGGTTAAAGAAGAACAACTTCGGAGGCGCCATGGTCTGGGCCATTGACTTGGATGATTTCACAGGCACTTTCTGCAACCAAGGAAAATTCCCTCTGATCACCACCCTGAAGGATGCTCTGGGCTTGCAGAGTGCAAGTGAGTTAGGGAGTGAGAAGGAACCTAAGCCTCAGACTTGAGAGAAATGCCAAAGGTTCCTTGGAAGTCAGGGAGCCATTGCATAAGTAATTGACTATTCCTCCATTCCTATCTGGTAACAATTGATTAATGGTGGGAAGAACAAACAGCGCTCTTCACCATTTTTTCCTTCCTTCATTCATTTCACAAGCAATTTGTTGAATATCTATTACATATACAGTGCTCTGTAGGTACCACAGGTGATCCAAATGCATAAATACCCATATCTACGTCTGCTCTGTGGAAGTTTACAATCTAGGAAGAGAAATTGGATTCACAAAATTGCAAAGCCAGACAACAATACAGAAGATATTATATGATAAAGTGTCCCCCAAAAGAATAAGTAACCATCTTGTGAGTTGATAATAATAAAAATTTCAATCAGGACAATGTAAGGAGCAAGAAATGCACTGTGCCTTGAAGGATGAGGAAGGAGTTGCTAAGCAAAGGGGTGAGTGGAGCAGGGAAGATGTATCAAATCAGAAGACTGAAATATGCACAGACATGGAAAGAGGAGCCAAGAACAAGCTCCAGGGTATTAGCTCTCACGCATCAGGTATCACTGGCTAAAAGCAAGGAGGTTCGGGATTTATTCATTTAATTTTTCTTCTCAGGTTGCAAGGCTCCAGCTCAACCCATTGCTCCCATTACTGAGGCACCCAGCACAGGTGGTAGCAGCCACAGCGGGGGCTCTGGGGGCAGCTCTGGCAGCAGCTCTGGGAGCAGCCCCAGTGGTAGTGGATTCTGTGCCAACAGGGCCAGTGGCCTGTACCCTGACCCCACTGACAAGAATGCCTTCTACAACTGTTTGAATGGAAAGACTTTCATCCAGCACTGCCAGACTGGCCTTGTCTTCGATGCCTCCTGCTCCTGCTGCAGCTGGTGATAACATTTGTCAGATACCACCTCACTCAGCCTCAGTAGTTCTTGTGCAATAAAAGGTTGCTCATTATTGCATTACTATACAATGGCTTCTGCTTCTTTACTGTAGGATCTTCAATGTAATTAATCCCCATCTCCCAGTGGTATACAGCTGTTCCACCAGTCCCCAAGCCTACAGCATACACTGCTCTTCGTGGGTGTTGGGTAGCAGAAGCAGGGGGATTCAAGGAAAATACATAGTCCCTTCATTATCAAAACGTGTACTCAGATGAAGGCTGGGGACCCCAAGAATGTAAGACTCAGATAACAACGACCCATAAACAAACGTCATTTTACTGTGATCAATTTGGCCTTTTTGTGGAGAATGCACCGTTAGGAGGCTACTGCCGTGACTGAGGGGAGAGATGCAGGCTCAGAACAAAGCAGCAGCAGTAGAGGTGGTCAGAGTTGATTGCGTTTAAGCTGTATTCTTCAGATTTGTTAAGCTGGCCATTTTCTTTATGGGTTGTATGTAGAGTGTGGGAGACGAAAAGAGGAGCCAAGGATAATTTCAACATTTTCACTTAAAAAATTGAAAATATGAAGTTATCATCAACTGAAATGGAGAAAGCTAAATGTAGAGTAAATCATGAAAGAAGAGCAGGAGTTCACTTTGGACATACTGAATTTAAGACGGTTATTGGGTTTCTAAGTGGAGCTACGGAGTAGATAGCTGGACATAAAACTATTGGAGGTAGCTCATATTTAAAGTCAATAGATTAGATGAGACCATTAAGGGAGACAGAGAAAGGAAAGCATTCAAGGACTAAGCGCCGAGCATTTCAGCACTCAGAGAGAGGCTGGAGAGAAGAGTAGGAGCAAGTAATGAAGACCAAAAAAGGAGGGCTAAGGGAGGTACAAGGAAAACCAAGAGTCAAGTACCCTGAAAGCCAAGAAAAGAAACATATTAAGGAGGAGAAAGTGATCAAGTTTGTTAAATACTACTTAGGTCAGGTCTGAGAATTGACCATCAAATTTAACAACCTGTAGATCATTGATAAAATTGACAGAAGTAGGGTTGGTAAACAACTTGGTGGCAAAAGCCTGAGCGCAGTAGGTTTAGGAGAGAATGGAAAGGTAAGAATTGAAGAAGGTAAGAATACAAAAACCTGTCTTATGTGCACTAAAGGGAAGCAAAAAAAAATGGGATTAAGAATAAAAGATTATGAAAAACAGAAGCTGCATTTATATTTTCGAACCCACATTTACTTATTTAGAGGTATGGGAGATAAAAATCTAAAATCCTTTCCATAGCTGTCACCTCCTCATTTTTTTAATTATTTTCACAGAGTCAATTTTTTTTTTAACTTAAAAAGTGTTTCTTTGAGACAAGGTCTCATTTTGTTGCCCAGGCTGGGTGGAGTGAACTCATGGCTCACCACACCCTCCACCTCCTAGGCTTAAACAGTTCTCCTGCCTCAGCCTCCCAAAGTGCTGGGATTACAGGCGTAAGCCGCCACATCCAGCCCCAAATTTTTAGTATCACTTTGTTTTATAATGGAACTAAAGTCCTGTGTTTAAAATCAACACAATATTCATCCCCTATACTTACACTACAGCTTCTTCAATATTTGTTTCTTTAATTAGCTACTTGTTTGTTTTGTTTTTGTTTGCCGAGAGGGACTTGCAGTATCTTCCATTTTCTTGGATTATGAAAATGCCTGACTGTTGTCTCTCTTTTTTTTTTTTTTTTTTTTTTTGAGACGGAGTTTCGCTCTTGTAACCCAGGCTGGAGTGCAATGGCGCAATCTCGGCTCACCACAACCTCCGCCTCCTGGGTTCAGGCAATTCTCCTGCCTCAGCCTCCCGAGTAGCTGGGATTACAGGCATGCGCCACCATGCCCAGCTAATTTTTTGTATTTTTAGTAGAGACGGGGTTTCACCATGGTGACCAGGATGGTCCCGATCTCTTGACCTTGTGATCCACCCGCCTCGGCCTCCCTGACTGTTGTCTTTTTACTTGCTTGGTAACTTTTTGGACATAAAGTTATTGGTTCACTCCTTTACTCAAAATTTCATAAATATCACTGCTTTTTATTCTGGCATTGAATATTGAATATTGAGCTAGTTCTTTTCCCATGACTCTTTCATTTACTTCTTCAGGGTTGGCTGTTTTGTAGTTGAATCGTTTTTTCAAGTATTTGTGTAGCTGCCACAGGCCTTAAGCTCCTTCATATGTGAGAATGTCTGCCTGTCTCCTCTGTTCTTGGAAAGCGTAATTCAAATATATGATACTCGGGAGAATTTAATATGATGGGCTTGCACTTTCTTTTCCTCAGAACTCTTCAGGTGTAGACAAAACTTCTTAACATGATTTCAAGTTATCTCCACCTTATCTTTTAATTCCAGTTGAAGCTGCAGCGACCAATTTTGCATAAGCCTTAATCGCCTTCATGGCGCTAGGAAATCTTACTTTAGATCTCTGTTGTGCCCTTCTTGCTACCCTTCCTACAGCTTCTGAGATACAGGTTTCCACTCAAACAGATACAATCTAGACGTGCAGAGGGGTTATTGTCCTTTATGAAGATGAGGGGAACATGATGTTTCCACCTTTCTTCCCATGATGTTCTAGAAACACATTTTGTAAGACTTCTAACACTGTTCCAAAGGGATGGAGCATTTAGTTGTTTCTACCAGTGGCCAATTTGATAAAAGCATGGTTTTACTGGCCCTCCCTTCTTCCCTGTTTCACTCCCCTGTCTCTTAGATTCCTTGCATTTTTCTCCACTCTCATGTGAGCTACTTCCAGGTGAACTGAGCCTTAGATCGTAGGCATTGCTCCACTGTGTTCTGGCACTGAATACTGCTGTGGGGATGTTTGAAGCCAGTGGATAATCACTACCCTTCTATAATCCACTTTTAAAAGTTATTTGATTTTTTTCCTCTGAGTGCCTAAAGAAGTCATGATTTATTCTTGAAATTCAATGACAACCATGTTACGCCTTGGTTATGATGGTTTTTGTCAATTTCTCCCATAAGACGGTTGAGAGGTAAGAGTTAACTTGCCTGGTGATCTGCAGGTGGCCTCCTGGAAAAGAAAGTTGGCCTGTTACATCTGGAAACCAGCTATTACCTATAGCCCAGGTCCTAATGCAATCCATCTTGGCAGAGAGCTGACTGTGGTGAATGAGAACTTCAGCCAAGTTTACACCAAGCAATTGTCTTGTAATCACAGGGTTAGATTATATCAGGAGAAAGCCAAGTGTTCTCCAGTAGACGAATGCTGAGGTAGTAGATAAGACTGAAAGCCAAGGTTTTGCTATATCATACTGTTATTAGATCCCATATCCTAATCTCACTAGTTTTGTTAAGAAGCTTAAAAGTTCCAACATCCAAGGCCCAAACAGAGCCTCTTTCTCAAGTTGTGTGCTGCCTGAGAATAAAATAAACACCAGAGGATCACTCATCTGCCATTGCTTCAGTCTCCGATTTTTTTACCTAGAAAGTGCTGCTCCAGAATTCCCAGTGTGCATGCTTCTTAGCTACTCACCCTTAATCACTTGACAACTAGTATAGAGAGCTGGGTGTCAGACAGAGGCACCCGCCATGGCCTCCAAGAAGTGAACCAAGGAGGGATTTAAAAGGTGTTTCTCAGTTGATAGGTCCCATCATTTTTAAAGATTGGTATGACAGTCATGGGGACTAGTCCACTAAATTCCTAAGGCTACAGAGTGATAAAAGGACACTGGCTAGTTAAGATCACCTAGCCTATCTTTCCATGATTGTTATTATTGGTGTTGGAAAAATTAGCTCTAAGGAGGCAGACCAAGGGGAGCTTGACTCAGCATTTAGAATGAAATTACAATTTGAAAACTTTGGTGAATGTAAAATGATTTGTATATGGTCTTATCTAAGCAGGATCAAACAAATGCCTTCCTCTGACCCTCCTCCTATGACTGGTAGGATTAGTTCAAGATGGCACAGGTTGTCACATTGTCAGGGTGTTATGAGCTCCAGTTAAATGGGTGCAAAGGAGAGGAAAGACAAAGTATGTGACTTATGAGATTAGTTCCTCATAACAGGTGAAGAAGATAATCTAAAATAGACTGATTGAACCAACAGAATGTCTGGGTAGACTCCCACTGCAGTTCCCTCTTAGAAAGTCTATGTGATTATGGCTTCTATATAAACGGTTAAACATGATAAAATTGATAATGGTCCCTATTTTCGTCTATGGAAAAAAATATCCAGTGAGTTTTGGAGGAACTCATGACCCAAGTCATAACAGGAATTTCAGGCCTCATAAAGACATCATGGTTGAAGCAGAGGTGCTCTGTTTCTAGCAAGCCCAATAGGAAGCTAACAATTCTTTTCAAAAGGAGAATTCACCACCAGACTGAGAAGCAACAGCCTGGGCTCCGGAGTCGGACACTGGACTTTTGTTGTTATCAGATGAATTTGCTCAGCTGTGTACTGTTGTGTTGCAAAATCAAATGGCATTAGATAAGCTTACCGCAGTCCAAGGAGGGGTTTACGCCTTACTGCATACTGAATGTTGTGTGTAGAGCCAGTTCTCACACTACTACTCTCCTTGCAAAGCCATGGTGGGTGTGGTTTTTAATTGTGCTTTTAATTCTCCTGTGCTTACCCTATATCTGTAATCTATATCAAATAAGCCTTCCCCATGTATCCTTAAGGGTATTTTCCTACAATTGAGAATTAAACTGATGCCGAATTTGGAGGAAAAGTTAAATATTAAATTTGAACTCAGTTGAACATGGACACAAACAATGGTCACCAAGTCCTGGAACAGGTTGTGTGAGCCCCTTGAGGTGTTCATCCAGCAGTGTTTTGCAGAAATATCTATTTCAATCTATTCCTATACATGAGTTATTGAAAAACAATAGACAATCGCAAAAAACAAGTTGACCTTTTTGTGTTCCTTGAGCCCAGTCATTACTAGGCTAGTAATGAAGGGCCCTCATTACTAGGCCGCGTGCCAAACAACTTATTACAAAAAGAGCTAGGGTCCCAGACTGCACCGATGCTTCATGAGACCTCTCCTTGTCTGTGCACAAACGGATGGCTGACTCTGGAGCCCAGCTGTTGCTTCCAGGTCTGGTGATGAATCTTCCATAGTAAGGTGAGTATAAATATGTACATGCATGTTTTCCCTTCTCCCCTTCCGATTGCGATTTGATTATTATATCAATTTGCTTATTTTATCACTTGCTTATTATATCTGCATTGCCATTTATGTGGGATAAAGGTTGTTTACCCTTAAAGGTATTATTTGTGTGTCTTTTCTTCTCCCCTCACATGTCTCCTGCACAGAATATTTTATACCCAAAGGAATATAAATCATTCTACCATAAAGACACATGCATGTGTTTATTGAAGCAAAATTCATAATAGCAAAGACATGGAACCAACCAAAATGCCCAACAACGATAGACTGGATAAAGAAAATGTGGTACATATACATCGTAGAATACTATGCAGCCATAGAAAGGAATGAGATCATGTCCTTTGCAGGGACATGGATGAAGCTGGAAGCTATCATCCTCAGCAAACTAACACAGAAACAGAAAACCAAACACTGCATGTTCTCACCCATAAGTGGGAGTTGAACAATGTGAACATATGGACACAGGGAGGGGAACATCACACACTGGGGCCTGTCAGAGGATGGGGGCAAGGGGAGGGAGAGCATTAGGACAAACACCTAATGCATGTGGGTCTTAAAACCTAGATAATGGGTTGATAGGCGGAGCAAGTCATCATGGCACATGGATACCTATGTAACAAACCTGCACATTCTGCACTTGTTTCCTGGAACTTAAAGTAAAACCTTTTTAAAAAAATGGAAAAAAAAAAAAGAAAATATATAGCAAAATTCAACTGGAATTTCCAGATGAATTAGTATTTTATTTAAACATCCGTATTTTAAAAATAATTGTAATAATGAGAATACATGGACACAGGAAGGGAAACAACCCACACTGGGGCCTGTCAGGGGGCTGGCTGGGGAGGAAAAGCATCAGGATAAATAGATAAAGTATGTGGAGCTTCATACCTAGGTGATGGGTTGATAGCTGCAACAAGCCACCATGGCACACATTTACCTAGGTAACAAACCTGCATGTCCTGCACATGTATCACAGAACTTAAAATAAAATAAAATAAAATAAAATCTTAAAAAATGATAATTATAATTAAATTTATATTTGAAACATGTAAGTTATTTAATTCATACACAATATTTGGGGTGCAAACTCCCCTTCTCCTACAATTACTCCTCAGCTATCCAAGGACTTGAGGTCCTCAGATTGGGAAAAATTACATAACTAAAATTTATTAAATAACTAATATGTGCTAGGCCTGGTGCTAGGTGTTTTACATTCTGTCATATTTCAGAACAGAATATCGGAAGGGTGTATCAGACAGGTGTGGGAGAACGCTCTCTGCAATTGACTGGCATTGGTTATTCTAACAGTCTTGCCCTCTTTTTACGTGAATAAACTGTCATTCTCACTCAGATTGACTGCATGGGTCAGTCTCCATAGTCCTTTCTTCAATGTTTTAAAAATGTTTTTCTTGTAGTAAAATAGACCAAAACAAATTACCAACTTAAACATTTTTAAGTGTACAGTTCAATGGTACTAAATAGATTCATAATGTTCTTCCGCTATCACCCCTTTCCATCTCCATAATTTTTTCATCATGTAAAACTTAACTCCATACTTATTAACCAGTAAGTTCCCCTTTCCCCCTCCCACAGCTCCAGGAAATCACTATTCTACTTTCTGTCTCCATGATTTTGACTATTGCCAAGTATCTCACATAAACAGAAAAATCATATAATATCTGTCTTTTTGGACTGGCTTTTTTCATTTAGCATAATGTCTCAAGGTTCATTCATGTTGTAACAAAGTCAGAATTCCCTTTTAAAGGCTGATAATACTTTATTGTATGTATATATATAGCAGTTTTGTTATCCATTCATTCGTTGACGGATACTTGAGTTGGTTACATGTTTTAGTTACAATGAGTAATGTTACTGGAAACACAGGTGTACAAATATTTCTTTGACACCAAACTTTCAATTCTTTTGGGTACACGTGGAAGTGTAATTGCTGGATCATATGGTAATTCTACATATGACTTTTTTTGTTATTTAAAAGTTAATAAAGCATATGTATTCTTTTTTATTGCATTTTAGGTTTTGGGGTACATGTGCAGAACATGCAAGATAGTTGCATAGGTACACACGTGGCAGTGTGTTTTGCTGCCTTCTGCCCCTTCTCCCATATGCTTTTTTTTAGGAACTTCCATACTGTTTTTCATAGTAGCTGTACCATTTTACATTCCCACCAACAGGGCACAACTGCTGCAATTTTCCACATTCTTGTTAACACTTATTATTTTCTTTCTTTTGATAGTAGCCATCCTAGTGGATATGAGGTGATATCTCATTGTAGAGTTGATAGGCATTTCCTTAATTATTAATGATGTTAAGTATCTTTTTATGTCTTTATTGGCCATTTCAATATCTTCTTTGAAGAAATATATATTCAAGTCTTCTGCCCATTTTGAATCAAGCTGTTCGGTTTTGTGTGTGTCATTCTGTGTCATTGAGTTTTAGAAGTTCTCTCTGTATTCTGAATATTACTTTCTTATCAGATACATTATTTGCAAATATTTTCTCCCATTTTGTGAGTTGCATTTTTACTCTGTTTGTATTGTCTTTTGATATGCAAATTTCTAAAATATTCATGAAGTCCAATTTGTGCATTTTATTCTTTTTTTGTCTGTGATTTGGGTGTCATATCCCACAAATCATAGCAAAGTCCAACATCACGAAAGTTTCGCCCCATGTTTTCTTCTAAGAGTTTTACACTTTTAGGTCTTACATTTAGGCCTTTGATCTGTTTTGAGTTAATTTTGCATAAGATGTTAGATAATGGCCCAAAAACATCATGGGGCCAGATGTCACAGCCCACGCTCGTAATTTCAACACTTTGGGAGGCCAAGGTTGTCAGACTGCTTGAGCTAGGAAGTTCGAGACCAGCTTGGGTAACATGGCAAAACCCTGTCAGTATAAAAAATACAAAAAAATTAGCCAGACATGGTGGCACATGACTGTGGTCCAAGCTACCTGAGAGGCTGAGGCGGAAGGATTGCTTGAGCCTAAGAAATCAAGACTCAGTGAGCTATGATCAAACCACTGCATTCTAGCCTGGGTGACAGAGTGAAACCCTGTCTCCAAAAACAACAACAACAACAAAGAAAACATCATTGAGATTTTGATAGAAATTGCATTGGATCTGTACATCAGTTTGGATAGTAAGACATTTTAACAATATTAAGTCTTCCAATTCATGAACATGGGGTATGTTTCCATTTTTTCATATCTTCTTTAATTTATTTGAACAAAGTTCTATAGTTTTCATTGTATAAGTCTTTCACCTCATTAAGTTAATTTCTAAGTATTTTATTCTTTTGATGCTATTGTAAATGTAATTATTTTTATAATTTTTCTTTTTCAGTTTTCATTGTTTATAAAAATGAAATTTATTTTTGTGTTGACTTTGTAACCTGTTATTTTGCTGAATTCATTAGCTCTGACAAAATATTTTGTGTGGAATATTTAGGGTTTTTCATATATAAGATCACATCTGCAGGAACAATTTTACTACTTTTTTCCCAAATTGGATGTCTTTTATTTTTTATTTTTGCCTAAATGTTCTGGTTAAGACTACGTTGAATAGAAGCAGCAAAAGCAGGCATTCTTACCTTGTTTCTGGTCTTAGAAGAAAAGCTTTCAGTCTTTCACCATTGAGTATGATATTTGCTGTGGGTTTTTCAAACATGGCTTTTCTTATGTTGAGGTAGTTTATTTAATTCCTAGAGAGGGTGTTAAATTTTGGCAAATACCTTTTCTGCATCAATTGAGATGATTAAGCCATTTTTCCTCATTCTTTTAATGTGGTATATTACATTCATTAATTTTCATATGTTGAACCATCCCCTTGCATTCCATGAATAAGTTCCTCTTGATCATAGTATACAATCCCTTAACATCCTGTTAAATTCAGTTTAATAGTAATTTGTTGATGATTTTTCCACCAATGTTCATAAGGGATATTAGTCTGTACTTTTCCTGTATATTTATCTGGCTTTGATATTACAGTAATGCTGGATACACAGAATGAGTTAGAAAGTGTTTTTCCTCTTCATTTTTTTTTTGGAAGTTTGAAAATAATTGGTGTTAGTCTGTCACTAATGTTTGGTAGAATTCACCTGTCAAGTCATCAGATCTATGGCTTTTCTTTGTTGAAAGCTTATTTTATTATTTTTTCTGAGACAGGGTCTCACTCTACTACTCAGGCTGGAATGCAGTGGTGCAATCACAGCTTACTGCAACCTCAATACCCCAGGTTGAATTGATTCTCCTACCTCAGCCTCCCAAAGCATTGGGATTACAGGTATGAACCATCATGTCCAGTGTAACATTTTTGTCACTAATTCAATCTCCTTAGTAGTTATAGGCCTATTCTGATTTTCTCTCTTTTTCATGATTTAGCTTTGGTAGGTTTTGTGTTTCTAGAAATTTGTTCATTTCATTTTGCTTATCTAATTTGTTGGCATACAATTGTCCATAAAAGCCTGATAATTCTTTTTATTTTTTTTCCAGTCAATTGTAGTGTCCCCATTTTTATTTCTGATTTTAGTAATTTGAGTCTCCTGTTTTTTCTTGATTTATCTAGCTAAAAGTTTGTCAAAATGTTAACCTTTTTGAAGAACTTTTTACTTTATTGATTTTCTCTATTGTTTTACTGTTTTCTAACTCATTTATCTGAGTGCCAGTTTTTATTATTTCTGCTAACTTTAGGTTTAATTTGTGTTTCATTTCCTAGCTCCTTAAGTAGAATTAGATTGTCAATTTGAGATTGTTCTTGTTTTCTTGTTTTTCAATATAAACATTTACAGTTATAAAGTTCCCACTTTATAGTGCCTTCGCAGGGTCTCATAAGTTTGGGTATGCTTTTATTTTCATTCATCTCTAAGTATTTTTTAATTTCCCTTGTGACTGCTTCTTTAATCTATTATTGTTTAAGAGTGTGTTGTTTAGTTTCCACACGTTGATGGCTTCTACAGTTTCACTTCTATTATTGATTTAACTTCACCCCATTGTGGTTGGAGAAGATACTTGGTATGATCTCTATATTTTTTAATTTATTGAGACTTCATTTGTGACCTAACACATAGTCTACACTGAAAAATGTCCCATGTGCACTTGGGAAGAATGGAAATGCTGTTTTCGTTAGGTGGAGTATTCTGTATATATCTCTTACATCTAGTTGCTTTATTATGTCGTTTAGGTCCTCTATCTTCTCACTTATCTTCCATGTGGTTGTATTCATTACTGAGAATGCGCTATTGAAGTTTCCAACTATTACTTATTGTAGGACTATTTCTTCCTTTAATTCTGTCAGTTTTTGCTTCAAATAATTTTATGGTGTGTCATTAGGTATGGAAATGTTTGTAATTGTTATATTCTGGCTATATTAAACCTTTTATTCATATATAATGTCCTGCTTTGTCTCTTGTAAATTTTTTTATAATCTGTTTTGTCTGTTATTAATATAGCCACCCCTGCTCTCTTTTGGTTGCTATTTGCGTAGAATACCTCTCTCCATTCTTTATATTTCAAACTATTTATGTCTTTAAATCTAAAATAAGTCTTTTGTAGACAGAGTATGGTTGGATTATGTGTTTTAATTCATTTTGCCAATCTCAGTATTTTGATTGAAGCATTAATACATTTACATTAATTACTGATAAATAGGGAACTATTTCTGTCATCTTAATTATTTGTTTTCTATAAGCCTTTTAGTATTTTTGCCCCTCATTTCTGACATTACTTTCTTTGTGGTTAGTTCTTTATAGTAGAATGTTTACATTTCTTTCTTATTTCCTTTTATATATATATATTATATATATATATACACATATACATATATACATTCGCGCACACACATATATACACACACAGAGAGCTATTTTTTTGTGATTACAATGGGGATTACATTAAATATCCTAAGATTATAATATTCTAATTTTAATTTACACGTTTAACTGTAATAACTTACAAAAACTCGGCTTCTTTACAGCCCCATTTCTTACCCCTTTCAGTTGTTGATGTTATGAAATATCAACTTTATACATTGTATGTTCAAAAATATAAACTAATGATTCTTTGAAATGCATTTGTCTCTTAAATTACGTGGAGAACAAAACGTGGAGTTACAAGCCATTGTTACAATAATACTAGCTTTTATAATTGCCCATGTGTTTACTTTTACTGAGAACGTTATTTATTCACATGGCATCAAGTTGCTGTCTAGTGTCTATTTTACCCTATAGAACTCCTTTGAGCATTTCTTGCAGGACAGGTCCACTGGTAACAAACTACATCATCAGCTTTTGTTAATCTAGAAATGTTTCATCTTATCCCTTGCTTTTGAAGGATAGTTTTGCCAGATACAAGATTTTTGGTTGACACTTTTTTTCTTTCAGAATTTGAATATATCTGCCCACTGTCTTCTGGCTTCCAAAGTTTGTGATGAGAAATGTGCTGATAATTTTATTGAGGATCCCTTGTATGTGGCCAGTTACTCCTCTTTTGATGCTTTCAAGACTCTGTCTTTGGCTTTTAAATTTTGATTATAATGTGTCTTGGTGTGGATTTCTTTGAGTTCATCTTACTTGGAGTTTGCTGAGTTCTTGGATATTTATATACATGTCTTTCATCAAATGTGGAAAGTGTTAGTCCATTATCTTTTAAAATATTCTCTCTGATCCTTTCTTTCTTTTATTTTTCTCAAATTCTCACAACGTGTATGTTGGTCCACTTGATGACTTTTCACATTGCAGAGGATATAGCTTGCTGTGAATGTCAAGAACTAAGTACTCAGACAGTTCCAGCTGAGCAGGGATAGGGAAGCAGCTCTTCTGGGAGAGTCTGCTCCAGCATCCATCCACCAAGCATTTATTGAAAGGGCTTATATTAACTACAAACATCCACTAGATAGTCATTTGAGGTGGGATGCTGAATCACCTGTGACCTTGTACACAGTCAAACTGCATTTTCAAGAGGCTGTTTTTAGGATTCCTTATCACACCACACACTCTACTCCCTGTTCTGTTTCCAGGGTCAAGGAGTTTCATTCTCATGCACAAATAACATACACACAGTGCCTCAGTACTTTTCTATGCTCAACCTCAAATGCCATGTACATAAAGTGTGAATATGCTGCCATGCACCCCACATAGATACACACACACATGTCCTTTAGGCTCTGTTCAGTGTTCTTCAATTTGTTTTCCTTCTGTTCCTCAAACTTGATAATTTTCACTCTCCTGTCTTTATGTTTACCAATTCTTTCTCCTATCAGTGCAAATCTGCCCCTGAACCTTTCTAGTGAGTTTTCCATTTCAGTTATGTTACTTTTTAGCTCCAGAATTTATTTTATGTTTTGGTTCAAGTTTTAAAAAATCTTATTATTAATATTTACATTTTGTTCATACATCATTTTCTTCATTCTCTACATTTTTTAAAATTCTTCGAGCATATTCAAGACAGTTGTTCTAAAGTCTTTGCCTAGTATATTTGCCATCAGGTCTTTTTCAGAGACATTTCTGTTGATTTACTTTTTTCATTTGAACGAGCTATTCTTTCTTGTTTCTTTGTATGTCTTGTGATTTTTGGTTAAAAACTGGACATTTGAATCTAATAATGTGGTATCTCTGTAAAGCAAGTTATCCCCCTTCCCCAGGATTTGCTGGGGTTTCTTTGTTATTGTTTTGGTTTCCTGTCTTTTTTTTTTAATTTTTCTATTTTTTAGAGCTGTGATCTTGCTGTTGCCCAGGCTGGCCTCAGACTCCCGGGCTCAAAGGCTCCTTCTAGCTCAGTCTTCTGAATAGCTGGGATTACAGTTCACTGCACTTGGCTTTGGTTTGGGGTTTTGTTTTGTTGTTTTTGTTGTAAGCTAGCCCTGTGCTGAGACTAAATCTGAAGTACAAACTTAATATCTTCACAGGTCTTTTCTGAGTCTTTCCTTGGTCATATACAGTCACTTTCTAATTATCCCAGTATATACAGTAATTTTTTAATGTCCTCATGTTTGATGTCTGGCATCCAAATGTTGGAAAGAGAAAAATCAAGGGAAGATAAGAATGCTGCCAACCCTTTACATCACCAGGATATTACTTCAGCCAGAGGGGGAGTAGCTTGCAACCATGGGGGAAGGTGCAACATCGACTGCCTGCCTCTTTGTCTGCACCTTTGTAATCAGAAGCAGCAATCAGTAACAGGAGCACAGATCTCTGATATTTGAAGAACATAGCCCTTTATTGCCCACCCTGTCTCCCACAAGCTCTATATAAGCTTCTACCAGAACACATGCACGGCTTCCTGCCTTGGGGCTTAGTGGTGAAGGAAGAATATCTGCTACTGTGGTAAGAACTGAAACTGACTAAAATTAACCTCAATTTACCTATGAAGCTTTCTTCTGAAGTTGCAGGGCTTCAATAGACTCTAGAGTTCCAGAGTAGTTGCATTAGACAAATTCTGCCAATGAAATTTTTGTTTATGAAGGGAGACAGATTTCTGGTGCTTTCTACTCTGCTGTCTTCTCAGAATCCTTTCCTCATTTTTGTTTTATGTGATACTCCCTTAAGCTAAGCATGTTGGAAGTAAAGAAAGAAAACTGCCATTATTCTCAGATGACACAGAAACCAAAAAATGCATCAAAAATTATTTAAACTAATAATCATGTTTAGTGATATTGCTGGAATTAAATTTTTTATAAAGATTAATTGTATTTATACAAACAAGTAATAGAAAATGCAGTTTAAAATGGTATCATCTATAGTAGAGACAAAATATATGAGATCTATAATTTTTTAAGATGTGAAAGATTACTATGAAGAAAGTTATATGACTTTATTAACAGACACTTTCGAAGATGCAAATAACTTGAGAGGCAACCAATTTTCATGGAAAAACTTAAAATCATGAAGATTTTCACTTTTCCAATGTTATTTCATGTAATTCCAATCAAAATTCCAATGGGATTTCTTATGAAATTTTTATGATAAAATTAAAATGAAAGCATAAAAGGCCAAGATAACTAAGGCATTCCTGAGGAAGAAAAGCTGTGTGTGTATGTGTGTGTGTGTGTGTGTGTGTGTGTGTGTGTGTGTGTGTTGGAGTGTGGAATACCATTAACTATGACAGATCTGAGGAGTGGCAGAAATGGTTTTTCAAATTAGTGTGGAAAAGATGAGTTTTTAAAATTATGCTGGAACAAGTAGTTCCCCACATGGAAAAAATAAAATTAGATCAAGTCCATGCACTACACACAAAAGATAAATTTGATAGATCAAAAGCTCAAATTTAAAGGCAACATTTAAAATTTTAGAAGAAATATAAAGGATATTTACATCCTCAGAGTAGGGAGAAGTCTTTCAAATAAGATTCCAAAAAATCAAACTATAAAGAACAAGTGGTATGCATTTGATTATATTAAAATTAAGAATTTATTTTCATTATAAGGGACTGTAAAGAGAGTGAAAAAATAAGCCATAAAGTGGGAAAAGATATGTTCAACACACATGACTGAAAAATAATTACAATCCAGAATATATAAAGCATGACTATAAAAATTAATAAACTTGTGAACAGCACAATAGAAAATTAATAAACTTGTGATTTAATTTTATAGCAAAAATACAAGCAGGCATTTCACAGAAAATGAAAGCAGCCAATAAATATCAAAAATGCTCAACCATATTAGTAATTTGATAGATATAAACTAAAGCTACTCATCTTAACAACACAAATTTTAGTCTGATGATTAAGTTTTGGCAAAGATGTAGAGTGATAGGAATTTTCATACATTGCTGATGGTAATGTAAATTAATATAACTACTTTGGAAGAAACATTCTAACTAAATAGTAAATTTTAATATGCATATAATATTTCACTGGACAATTACATCCCTAGGTGTAAACATTGGAAAAACTCTTCCAAATGAGCACCAAGATACCTGTGTACCGGAGCACTTATAGAAACATGCAGAAGGAAAATACTGAAAATAAACCATATGCTGTTATTCAGAGAAAGGATAAGTAAATCACAGCATATTTGTATAATGGAATACCACAGAGCTATGAAAATAAGTGAACACCTGCTACTTGTAAACAATTGGATAAATCTCAAAATGAATGCTGAGCTGAAGATGAATGAAATAGAATGCATATGGTATTATTTCATTTCTACAAAGTCAAGACTAATGAACATGTTAAAACTAATATAATAAAGTGATTATAAAAGTGAATATAAAACTAATGAATGTATTATTTAGGGGAACAGACATATGTGACAATATTATAAATGAAGTAAGAAAATACATCAAAACTCAGAATAGTGGTTACTCCAGGGGAATGCGGAGCATTTAACTGGAGAGAAGCATACAGGGTAATAGTCAAAGATGATGTTATTTTTGTTTATTTTTTTATTTTTTTGAGATGGAGTTTCGCTCGTTACCCAGGCTGGAGTGCAATGGCGGGATCTCGTCTCACCGCAACCTCAGCCTCCTGGGTTCAGGCAATTCTCCTGCCTCAGACTCCCGAGTAGCTAGGATTACAGGCACGTGCCACCATGCCCAGCTAATTTTCTGTATTTTTCGTAGAGATGGGGTTTCACCATGTTAACCAGGATGGTCGATAATGTTATTTTTTTTAAGCTAGGTGATGGGGAAAGGGTTTTCATTTTAACTTTTTCCTTTCGTCTTTTTTTTTAAGGAGTCTTGCTGTTGTCCCCTGAGCTGGAGTGCAATGGTGCGATCTCGGCTCACTGCAACTTCTGCCTCCCAGGGTCCAGCAATTCTCCTACCTCAGCCTCTAGCATAGCTGAGATTACAGGTGGCTGTCTCCGCATCCAGCTAATTTTTGTATTTTTAGTAAAGACAAGGTTTCACCACATTGCCCAGGCTGATCTTGAACTCCTGACCTCAGGTGATCCATCCGCTTCAGCCTTCCAAAGTTCTGGGATTACAGGCCACTGTGCCCAGCCACATTTTTCTGAAAATGTATGTCTAAAGTCATGTTTATTGTAGATTTTACAATTAAAGAGACTAAGAATAATACAAGGTTATTGAAAAAAAGTTAATAATGTAAAAGGATACACATGGTCACAGTTTAAAACTATTCATTCTATGACTCATAATGGCAGTAATTCTTTCCAATACCCAAGTGCTCAGATAGGATGCAAGTTTGATGGGGACACACTTGGAGCTCTAAAGGAGCTATTAAAAAGGAATGTTTAATCTGCAGGTCATGTCATTTGTTTAGAATCAGGGCTGCCAAATTCAACAGACAATATCTCATTAGATATAAATGGTAGCTGCACCCGATAGTGTATAAAATATAAAATAAACCTGGAGCTAGTGGCCTTGCTTTTTTTTTTTTTTTTTTGGCAAATCCTTGACTCTGATTTGACACATTCTGACTCTGTGGCTCAACTGTATTCTCCTGACTGACTATCTGGGGGAAAAGCCTTAATCATTTCAACCTGGACCAAAAGGTTGCCTACTTAACACAGAGAAGCAGTGCTGTATAAATTAGGAAATTCCCATTGTGGAGACAGCTGGTCTTGTCTCTACACTGAATCCTAGATCTAGTGTTTAATAGCTGGTTAATTTTCTCATCTGCAAAATTGATGTGATAGTAATAATCCTCTTTGTAGTGTAAAAGAAATAATAAAGTCAAGTATTCTGATGATAGTTATTTTTTTTAGTCACTCAGCTTCAACTTTTTATTCTTTTAGAATTGCATTTTGTGGCCAGTCCTGGGGAAAATGTTAATCCAAGTACCCTGCTATTTCCCTAATCAAGGGTCTAGTGTTATATAACAATATGCTTTTTTTCCCAGAATTTAATTCTTGTCATTCATGGATGGAAAATAAAATTGGAGTTTATTTATTCTAATAAATAAGGAAGGCATGCCTTCCTCCCATGCCCCTCCCCAGAGGAAGACTTGGTTTCTATTATATTAGAGGCAGGTTCTGTATTCGTTTTGATTCTGTGAGCTTCTTCACATCTTTCAAATATATTGATTTGTGCTTCTTAGAGTTGGTTTTGATTTCCTACAAAATTAAAGCCTAAGTGATATAAGCACCAAATATAGTCTCTGGCAGATAGTAGGTACTTGTAGTATTTGTTGATATGATTATTTCACAATTGAAATTTTCCCTGAGCAACACACACTAGGGCCTGTTGGTGGGGGTGGCAAGAGGGAGAGCATCAGGAAAAAGAACTAACGCATGCTGGGCTTAATATTTAGGTGATGGGTTAATGGGGGCAGCAAACCACCATGGCACATGTTTAACCTGTGTAACAAACCTGCACACCCAGCACGGGTACCCTGGAACTAAACTAAAATAAAAATTTTCCCTGACATCACTTCTATGAGACTTTATCTGGTTCTGAGAGTAGAACAAAACGCTTAACCTACCGATCACAGGAAGAATGGATACAATTTACCTTCTGAATGTGATAAATGGAAATAACTGTCTGGACTCACAAGAATTCTGCTAAGGTGCTGAAATCCCATAATGAGCACCCATATTCCCACCAGCTGCATTCCTGGTATTGCCACAAGACATTATCATATAAGCAATACAGAAAATACATGCTAAAGTACATAAAGTAAATCAGAAAGAGAGATCATTCAGATACACAGAGAAGATCTGAGCTAGACTTGGAAGAATTGCTAAGATTGGGATAGGCAGTGAGGATAAGGAGACATTGCAGGCACGTCACTACAGGCAAGGAGTGGAGGGATAAGTTGAGCAAAGACATGCAAGGCATGTTTGAGGACAAAGAATAGACCTTTGACCAAAGGTGAAATTTATTACAGAATAATGGTAGTGACTTATGTTTGAAAGGGGTAGATTGGTGTTAATTTTAAATACAAAATTCCAGAAATGCTCAAGTTGCAAATATTTCTATTAAGAGACTCATTTCAATATTGTCAATATCATCATTATTTCTATGCATTAGCAACAGAAAATAGTTTTTAGTGGATGTCATTTGAAACTACAGAACACTAGAGAGTTCTTGGTGACCTTCCTGGGGGACATTTTGAAACCCAAACATTCTTAGATAAAATTATCATACAGGTGTGACTTGAAGCCATTCCAAAGAACATGTGTGAGTAGAATATTCAGAAAGTAGAACCTGAAGAGGGAAAATTTCTTAGGCACTGATCATACAAATTACATATGAATAATTCCAGGAAGAAAAAAGTTTAAGAACAGCTAATTACTTCCAGAGGTTTTTGCTATTTACTTTTCCATAAAGACTTGCTTTGATGCTAGGCACGAAATGTCCACAACAGAAAATCTAACCGCACTATCTAAACAGATTCTTATCTGCCCTTGGAACTGCCAAAAAAGCTATTACACTGGTGCTTTCCATGGTGATGGTCTCCACCACCCTATTAGGAGCCATGGCCTTGTTCTGTCCTTGTTGGGCAGAGAAGGTGGTGATGCTGGTGGTAGGAGGGTGTCGGTTGAAGGTCTGGGGAGGGTGTTTGTAGAAGAGGGGATCTGTTGATTTACTGATTAACTACATACACGTCTGGGTCAAATTCCTCTCCATTTGGAAGCCCTTGTGATAGTCATGGAATCAGAATACGTAAAAAGCCAATCTAGGCTCTGCGGGCCTGGTACTAACTGCAACCGTGGCACAGCTTATTCTCCTCACAGGTGAGTTTGTAATCAGAGATTCACCCTTCATCTGAGCTGGTTTCTTTTTCTCTCACAGGCTCTTACAACCATGACGTGGTCTTCATACTACATCTCTATACTTTTCCATTCTTGTTCCATTGTTTCAAATTTCAGGTGTATCTTGTTACATACAAATCAGTCTGCCTCTTGTTCTCTTAAGCGCAACTAACTCTGGTTAATCCCACAGGCCTGCTCCTAAACGAAAGGCTTACTTTCTTCCAGTGTTAGTCTTACTCTTTTTTTTTACTCCTTTTTTTTTTTTATCACAGGAATAAAGACAGATTTATTTACCCCAGGACATAAACAAGATTATCAGAAATAAGCATTCAGAAGCCCTTAGCTCCTGGGAGAATTTTAATTTGCCGACCCCTGCCTTACAGAAATCTTAGGTCTTCTCACATAATTATAAAACCCTGAGAGTTTTGCCTGCTTGAGTTATTTATTGGCATGAATCCCCAGCCCTGCTGCTTGCCCTTGTTGACCAATTACAGGCATCTCCACTGGGCTTTCAACAGGCTCTTTTGAGACAATGCAGGAAACCTAAAAGACATTCTCTTTTTTTTTTAATTTCATCTTTTTTTTCCTTTTTTTAATTGCATTTTAGGTTTTGGGGTACAGGTGAAGAACATGCAAGGTAGTTGCATAGGTACACACGTGGCAGCATGATTTGCTGCTCTCCTCCCCTTCACCTATATCTGGCATTTCTCCCCGTGCTATCTCTCTGCAACTCCCCACTCCCCGCTGTCCTTCCCCTATTCCCCGCAACATACCCTAGTGTGTGATGCTCCCCTCCCTGTGTCCATGTATTCTCATTGTTCACCAACCGCCTATGAGTGAGAACATGTGGTGTTCATAGGAACATGTCTGTTCCTATCTCCGCCCACTTATGAATGGGCTTGTTTGTTTTTTTCTTGTAAATCTGTTTCAGTTCTTTGTAAATTCTGGATATCAGCCCTTTGACAGATGGGTAGATGCAAACATTATTTTCCCATTCTGTTGGTTGCCAATTCACTCTAGTGACTTTCTTTCACTGTGCAGAAGCTGTGGAGTTTGATTAGGTCCCATTTGTCTATTTTGGCTTTTGTTGCCAGTGCTTTTGGTGTTTTGGTCATGAAGTACTTGCCTACGCCTATAGGCTGAATGGTTTTGCCTAGATTTTCTTCTAGGGTTTTTATGGTGTTAGGTCTTATATTTAAGTATTTAATCCATCTGGAGTTAATTTTAGTGTAAGGTGTCAGGAACGGGTTCAGTTTCTGCTTTCTGCACATGGCTAGCCAGTTTTTCCAACACCATTTATTAAACAGGGAATCCTTTCCCCGTTGCTTGTTTTTGTCAGGTTTGTCAAAGATC
>CM052659.1:102436724-102463013 GCA_028533165.1 Leontopithecus rosalia
GTGGTTTTTTCCAGTTCTGTGAAGAAGGTCATTGGTAGCTTGATGGGGATAGCATTGAATCTGTAAATTACTTTGGGCAGTATAGCCATTTTCACAGTATTCATTCTTCCTACCCATGAACATGGAATATTTCTCCATCTGTTTGTGTCCTCTCTTATTTCGTTGAGCAGTGGTTTGTAGTTTTCCTTGAAGAGGTCCTTTACATTCCTTGCTAGTTGTGTTCCTAGGTATTTTATTCTCTTTGTAGCAATTGTGAATGGCAGTTCATTCTTGATTTGGCTCTCTTTAAGTCTGTTATTGGTGTGTACATATGCTTGTGATTTTTGCACATTGATTTTATATCCTGAGACTCTGCTGAAGTTGCTTATCAGTTTCAGATTTGGGGCTGAGATGATGGGGTCTTCTAGATATACTATCATGTCATCTGCAAATAGAGACAATTTGACTTCCTCATTTTCTATTTGAATACCCTTTCTTTCTTTTTCTTGCCTGATTGCTCTGGCTAGAACTTCCAGTACCATATTGAATAGGCGTGGTGAGAGAGGGCACCCTTGTCTAGTGCCAGATTTTAAGGGGAATGCTTCCAGTTTTGCCCATTTCCTGTGATATTTGCTGTTGGTTTGTCATAAATAGCTTTTATTATTTTGAGATACGTTCCATCAATACCTAGTTTATTGAGGGTTTTTAGCATAAAGGGCTGTTGAATTTTGTCAAAGACCTTCTCTTCATAAGTTGAGATAATCGTATGGTTTTCGTCTTTGATTCTGTTTATGTGGTGAATTACATTTATAGTCTTGTATATGTTGAATCAGACTTGCATTCCGGGGATGAATCCTACTTGATCATTGTGGATAAGTTTTTTGATGTGATGTTGCAATCGGCTTGCCAGTATTTTATTGAAGATTTTTGCATCTATGTTCATCATGGATATTGGCCTGAAGTTTTCTTTTCTGGCTGAGTCTCTGCTGGATTTTGGTATCAGGATGAAGTTGGTCTCATAAAATGCTTTGGGAACGATTCCCTCTTTTTGGATTATTTGGAATAGTTTCAGAAGGAATGGTACCAGCTCCTCTTTGTATGTCTGCTAGAATTCGGCTATGAATCCATTTGGACCTGGGCTTTTGTTGGGTGGTAGGCTCTTAATTCCTGCCTCAACTTCAGACCTTGTTATTGGTCTATTCAGGGTTTCAACTTCTTCCTGGTTTAGGCTTGGGAGGATGCAAGTGTCCAGGAATTTATCCATTTCTTCAAGGTTTACTAGTTTATGTGCATAGAGTTGTTTATAATAATCTCTGATGATGGTTTGTATTTCTGTGGAATCTGTGGTGATATCCCCTTTATCATTTTTATTGCATCTATTTGGTTATTCTCTCTTTTCTTTTTTATTAATCTGGCTAGTGGTCTGTCTATTTTGTTGATCTTTTTGAAAAACCAGCTCCTGGATTTATTGATTTTTTTTGAAGGGTTTTTCTGTCTCTATCTCCTTCAGTTCTGCTTTTATCTTAGTTATTCTTTTCTTCTGCTAGGTTTTGAGTTTTTTTGATCTTGCTCCTCTAGATCTTTCAATTTTGATGAGAGGGTGTCAATTTTAGATCTCTCCTTGCTTCTAATGTGGGCATTTATTGCTACATATTTTCCTCCAGAGACTGCTTTAAATATGTCCCAGAGATTCTGGTCTGTTGTGTCTTCGTTCTCGTTTGTTTCAAAGAACATATTTATTTCTGCCTTCATTTCATTGTTTATCCAGTCAACATTCAAGAGCCAGTTGTTCAGTTTCCATGAAGCTGTGCTGTTCTGAGTTAGTTTCTGAATTCTGAGTTCTAATTTGATTGCACTGTGGTCTGAGAGACTGTTATGATTTCTGTTGTTTTACATTTGCTGAGGAGTGATTTACTTCCAATTATGTGTTAATTTTAGAGTAGGTGTGATGTGATTCTGAGAAGAAAGTATATTCTGTGAATATGGGGTGGAGAGTTCTGTAAATGTCTATCAGGTTTGCTTGTTCCAGGTCCCAGTTCAAGTCCTTGATATCCTTGTTAATTTCTCAGTCTGGTTGATCTGTCTAATATTGACAATGGGGTGTTAAAGTCTCCCACTATTATTATATGGGAATCTAAGTCTCTTTGTAAGTCATTAAGAACTTGCCTTATGTATCTGGGTGCTCCTGTATTGGGTGCATATATATTTAGGATCGTTAGCTTTTCTTGTTGCATTGATCCTTTTACCGTTGTATAATGTCCTTCTTTGTCTCTTTTGATCTTTGTTGGTTTAAAGTCTATTTTATCAGAGATAAGAATTGCAATGCCTGCTTTTATTTGCTCTCCATTTGCTTGGTAAATCTTACTCCATTCCTTTATTTTGAGCCTTTGTGTATTCTTGCATGTGAGATGGGTTTCCTGGATTGAGCACACCAGTGGATTTTGGCTTTTTATCCAATTTGCCAGTCTGTGTCTTTTGATTGGGGCATTTAGCCCATTTATATTTAGGGTAATATTGTTATGTATGAATTTGATACTGCCATTTTGATGCTAGCTGGCTGTTTTGCCCATCAGTTGATGCAGTTGCTTCATTGTGTTGATGCTCTTTACCATTTGGTATGTTTTTGGAGTGGCTGGTACTGGTTGTTTCTCTCTATGTGTAGTGCCTCTTTCAGGAGCTCTTGTAAAGCAGGCCTGGTGGTGATGAGATCTCTGAGTACTTGCTTCTTCACAAAGGATTTTATTTTTCCTTCTCTTATGAAGCTTAGTTTGGCTGGAGATGAAATTCTGTGTTGAAAGTTCTTTTCTTTAAGAATGTTGAATATTGGCCCCCACTCTGCTGAGTCTGATGGGCTTCCCTTTGTGGGTAACCCGTCCTTTCTCTCTGGCTGCACTTAGCATTTTCTCCTTCATTTCAACCTTGGTGAATCTGACAATTATGTGCCTTGGAGTTGCTCTTCTTGAGGAATATCTTTGTGGGGTTCTCTGTATTTCCTGGACTTGAATATTGGCCTGCCTTGCTAGGTTGGCAAAGTTTTCCTGGATGATATCTTGAAGAATATTTTCCAGCTTGGATTCATTCTCTCCGTCACATTCCAGTACATCTATCAAATGTAGATTAGGTCTTTTCACATAGTCCTCTATTTTATGGAGACTTTGTTCATTCCTTTTTCCCTTTTTTCTCTAGTCTTGACGTCTTGTTTTATTTCATTGAGTTGATCTTCGACCTCTGATATCCTTTCTTCTGCTTGGTCAATTCAGCTCTTGAAACTTGTGCTTCATGAAGTTCTCATGTTGTGTTTTTCAGCTCCATCAATTCACTTATATTCCTCTCTAAGTTGTCTATTCTCATTATCATTTCATGAAATCTTTTTTCAAGATTCTTAGTTTCTTTGCATTGGTTTAGAACATGTTCTTTTAGCTCACAGTAGTTTCTTATTACCCACCTTCTGAAGCCTGAATCTGTTGTTTCATCACACTCATTCTCCATCCAGCCTTGTTCCCTTGCTGTTGACGAGGTATGATCCCTTGTAGGAGGAGATTCGTTCTGGTTTTGGGTGTTTTCATCATTTTTTTGCTGGTTTCTTTCCATCTTTGTGGATTTACCCACCTGTTGTCTTTGTAGTTGTTGACTTTCAGATTGGGTCTCTGAGTGGATGTCTAGTTTGTTGATTATTAAGTTATTTCCTTCTGTTTCTTAGTTTCCCTTCTAACAGTCTGGCCCTTCTGCTGTAGGACTGCTGAGGTCCACTCCAGGCCCTGCTTGCCTGGGGATCACCTGCAGCAGCTGCAGTACAGTAAGGGTTGCTGCCAGTTTCTTCTGCTGCTGTCTTTGTCCCAGAAGGATACCCACCAAATGTCAGTCTGAGCTCTCCTTTATGAGGTGACTCTTTGGATATACGGGGGTCAGGGAGGTGCTTGAGGAGACAGTCTGTCCTTTATAAAAGCTCAAGTGCTAAGCTGTGAGCCCCATTGTTCATTTAGAGCTGCTGGGCAGGTATGTTTAAGTCTGCTGCAGCAGAACTCACAACACCCCCCTTTTTTTCCCCAGGTGCTCTGTCTCGGGGAGTTAGGGCTGTATTTATGAGCATGTGTTGTGCTGCTTGCTTTTTTCAGGGCTACCCTGCCCAGTGAGGAGGCAGCATAGTCACTCTCTGCTTGTAGAGGCCTTGCTTAACTGCTGTGGGCTCCACCCAGCTGCCGTGTGAACTTCCCTGCAGTCCTGTTTATACAGGTGCAGTTAGAACTGCCTCAGCAAAGTTGGCCCACCTCTGTAATGGTGGACTCTCTCTGTAATGGCAGGTTGCCTCGGCAACAGCGGGCTGCTGCCCGCTGTACTCAGCAATGGTGGGCTGCCTCCATAGTGGTAGAGTGCCTCGGTAGTGGCAGATGCCCCTTCCCCACAGAGTTAGATCATCCCAGGTTCAGCTGTGCTTGCTGTGAAACTCTCAACCCAGAGCATTTCCAATTGCTGTTTTATTGTGGGGGTGGGACCAGCTGAGCCTGATCACCTGGCTCCCTGCCTCAGAGCCTTTTTTTAGTTGAAAGGTCAACTCTCTCCCAGATGTTCCAGTTGCCTGTTGAAAAGGCACCAGGATCTGTGTGATTTCCTGTGCAGTGACTCACTGCGCCAGCTGAAACAGTGGCACTGAGATTTGTGGTGTTTTTTTGCCTGGGAATCTCCTGGCCTGGCTCCCTGTTTCAGTCCCCTTTTTAATCAGTTGAATGGGTGACTGCTTTCCCAGAGCTCCAATTGCCAGCTAAAATGGTGCCTGGACCTGTGTATTTTGTACAGAGAACTGCCATCCCAGGGCACTGGCAAAGTAGCCACACCAGCCAAACCAGCCGCACTGGCGACCTGGGGGGCTCCTCCGCCTGGGAATCTCCTGGTCTGTGGGCAATAAAAATCCATCTGGAAATGTGACATCCACTCACCCTCTGCGCTTTCACTAGGAGCTGCAATCCTGAGCTGCTCCTAATCAGCCATCTTGGATCCTATCCACTCTTACTCTTTCATCTTTTGTTCAGTCATTCCTTTTTCTTTACTCATCTTCCTACACCATCTCATTTTAATTGGAACAATGTTTATTTATGTGCTGTGTCCTTGGGCTAGCTTTTTCAGGGATGAAAATCAGTAGGAATTAAGAGACAGTTATGGAAGTTGTCTTTGTACTGCTGTTTTCAGAATTATTTCTCTTTTTATTCCTCGATTATTCTACTGAGTTGATGATGTACCATAAACATGTTAGAAATTAAACTATTCAAAGAGTTTGATTCAGTAAATTGTTTAGAGTCAAGTCATACCCAGAATTTATTAGTTGCTCTAGAGCTGAGATTTGCAAACTGTTTAAGCTTCTGAACCTTTTCAAAATGAAACCTCAGGCTCAATTTATAAAACAATCAGAGTAGAAGAACCACTTTGTAGAAGCCAGGGAAAGGCATGTGGAGTCTCACCTCACAGCTCCTAGCTCTTCACTACTCACATGAGGGTTCCTGAAAGTCATTCCAAAAAACTCCTAAGGCTCAGAAGATACTGAATTATCTGTTTTAGCAGATGCCTTGTCTGTTGGAAGGCTGTACTGTATCACTCAGGGAGGTGAAGCACAAATGGATGTGTAGTCACTGAGTACAGTGACCAGTTGATTATCTCAGTAAGTGTATCTTCCATAGTTAGTAGACTTCAGACTGACCCTTCAGTAACATTTATTTGTGACATGGTTTAAGAAGAAGGCACCATGGTCATTTTTGACAAAGGGGGAGAAAGGTAGATCCACTGTTGTGTTCACTGAAAAACCTTTGGAATCACTACTAAATTTCGCTGAGGCTGTAACAATTAATTTATGGTAAATTGGAAGGCAATCAACGCTTCAGAATTAGGTTCTACAGGGTACAGACAATTGATTCAAAGGAAATGTTGTTGTTTGTTTTCTATCTAGGTCTTGCCATTGTACTGAATGTGCATCTGGGTAAGTCATGCATTCCATGTTTTATCGTTGAATATGTATATGAGATAAACCATACTGGGGAAAGAGAACTGCTGTTTGCTTCACAGACAGATGGGTTTGATTTGGGTTTAATCATTTTCAATTGGCTGTCACTGCCCTGCTCTTCAGCATGACCATCTGAATTATAAACTCATATTCATTGGGCTTCATAGGATTATGGACATCTTTTCTTATAAGGCTGCTAGCTAGGCTTATCCAAAAATACCAAAATGAGCCTGTCAAAGTTAAAAATAAACAACCCCAAGTAAGTGACTAGTTCTGAGTTAGAATCTTTGGGTGCATCTGTAAGAGTGTTCATACTAACTACCTCCATGCAGAGATCAGGCATCTGAGGCACAGGGAGGGAAACAGAGGCAGGGTCAAAACTCACAGCACAATTCAGTGGTTCCTAAACCAGGCCATTGTCCCTCCTGCTGATTACACATAGGCTCTGCCTGCCAGCTGACATGCTACTTCACCAACTGGGCCCAGTACCGGCCTGGCCTGGAGCACTTCAAGCCTGATGACATCGACCCCTGCCTCTGTACCCACCTGATCTATGCCTTTGCTGGGATGCAAAACAATGAGATCACCACCATCGAATGGAACGACGAGACTCTCTACCAAGCTTTCAACGGCCTGAAAAACAAGTAGGAGGAGGGGGATATTTAATTTGGTATCTCCTCTTTCAGCACTATATTAATGCTTCTTGAAATGTAGTTCAGATCCATGGGTCTGAGATAGGGACCAAGACTCTGCATTTCATTTTTCTTTTATAACTGACAAAATTATGTGTTTATTATGGACAAATGTCGTGGGGTTTTTTGTTTTGTTTTGTTTTTGAGATGATTCTTGCTCTGTCACCTAGGTGGGAGTGCAGCGGCATGATCTCTGTTCACTGCAACCTCTGCCTCCCAGGTTCAAGTGATGCTCCTGCCTCAGCCTCCTGAGTAGCTGGGATTACAGGCGTCTGCCACCACACTCAGCTAATTTTTGTATTTTTAGTAAAGATGGGGTTTCACCACGTTGGTCAGGCTGGTCTCGAACTCCTGATTTCATGATCCACCGGCCTCAGCCTCCCAAAGTGCTTGGATTACAGGCATGAGCCACCACACCTGGATGACAATGTCATGTTTTGATATACGTATACATTGTGGAACAGTTCAATTTAACCATCAACAAATGCATTACTACAAATACTTAATTTTTTGTGGTAAGAACACTTAAAATATACTGTTAGCAATTTTCAAAATACAATATATTGTTATTAACAATAATTACCATATTGTACAATAGAGCTCTGCAACTTACTGCTCATTTCTAACTGAAATTTTGTATCCTTTGACCAACATCCCCCCAACACCCATCCCCACACCACCCCAGCCTCTGCTAACCACCATTCTACTCTATACTTTCATGAGTTCAACTTTTTTTAGTTCCACTTACAAGTGAGATCATGTGGTGTTTTTCTGTGCCTGGTTTATTTCACTTAACATAATATCCTCCAGGTTTATCCGTATTGCTGCAAATGGCAGGATTTCTGCCTCTTTTTTAAGGCTTAATAGTATCCAAAGAAAATAGTACCGCATTTTCTTTGTCCATTCATCCATTGGTGGGCACTTACGTTGATTCCGCATCTTAGCTATTGTGAATAGTGCTGCAATGAACACGATAATTCAAACAGCTCTTCAACATGCTGCTTTCATTTCCTTTGGATATAAACCCAGTAGTGCAATGGCTGGATCATATGGTAGTTATACTTTTAATTGTTTGAGGAACATCCATAATGGGTATACTAATGTTCATTCCCGCCCACAGTGTGCAAGAGTTCCTTTTTTTCCACATCCTCTCCAACACTCACCTTTCATCTTTTTCATAACAGCCATTCTTACTGGATTGAGTGGCGCCTTGTTGGATTCTGATATGCATTTCTCTGACGATTAGTGCTGTTGAGCATTTTTCATACACTTGTTGACCATTGGTATGTCTTCTTTTGAGAAATGTCTATTCAGGTCCTTTGCCCATTTTTTGATTGGGTTATTTGCTTTCTTATTACTGAGTTATATACATTTCCTACATATTTTTAATACTAACCCCTTACTTGATATATGATTTCCAACTATTTTCTCCCATTCCATAGGTAGTCCCTCCACCCTGTTTCCTTTGTCATGCAAAAACTTTTTAGCTTGATATAATCCCAGTCTATTTTTGCCTTTTTTTCTGTACTTTCCATGTCATATCCAAAAAATTCTTGCTGTAGCTCATAAAGCGTTTTCCTAGGTTTTCTTCTGGGAGTTTTACAGTTTGAGGTCATACATTTAGGTCTTTAATCCATTCTGAGTTGATTTTGTTCAGTTTAGTTATGTTTAAGAGAAAGAAAGCTACAGGTGTTTGCTATCATCAGTAATGGCATTATCGTGAATGCAGCTACTAGAATTTAAGTTACAATGGCTAAGAATAAATAAACCCCTTGACAGCAGTGTTTCTTGAAGTGTGGGCCATTGACTACTTGCATCAGAATCATGTGGAGTACTTGATTAAAATGTCAATCCCTACTGCAATCCAACTGACTTGAAATCTCAGGGGAGGGGGTGATAAACCCAGATTTTTAATGTTGTCCTTCCACAACCCTTGCACTTAATTATTATGTACACTTATGTTTGGAAATCTCCATTCCAGAGAATGTGTATAATTTCAATGCAATTAATTTATGTTAATGTTATAGAGGCTAAGAATGTAATTAAGCTCAAGCAACATTTATCATTTTATCTGATGGAATAGAACGTTATATTAGCTATTTATGTTTTTTGAGTTATGCATATCAAATATTATCAAAAATATGCCAATACACAATATTTTTTAAAGCCCAGTTTCAAAATTCAAATTTCCCTAGGAAAACCTGAGAGCATTTATAACAAGAACAACACAAATAACTTTTATAAAGGAAGTTTTCATTAGTGGAGGAAAATTGTTCTACAAAAGGAAAAACAAAAATGTATGATCAGATCCAATACTAAAGCAATGTATTTTAAACAGAGGGACTCATGAATTTTGAAATTTATCTGTTTCTATCATTTGCTTTACAGGAACAGCCACCTGAAAACTCTCCTGGCCATTGGAGGCTGGAACTTCGGGACTGCCCCATAAGTCAGTCGTCTTGGAGAGCATATTGTTCCTTAGCTATTGAAAACAAGTTGGCCCCATGTGATCACTGTCCCTTTAGACTTCACAGTCTAAGACAGGGTATTGAGGATATACATAAAACAGTATGTGAATTAAATAAATTGCTACACCAGAATCTTAATGTTAAGTGGAACACAATTTATTTCATACATTTAATTTTGGGTGAACAGTTTGGGGCCCTATCCACAAAAGTTTACTGAGGTTCCCAAACAACCTCTTCTTAAAGTATTTCAAGAGTACAAGCCCTGAGGAGAGTGTTACAGTGCTTCTGTCTGTTTACCTCCTGGTCGGGAGGAATGAAAAAGTCACACAAATAAACAAGAGGACTTCTTGGAGGGTACATGAACTTGGCGGACTGTTTAGGGAAGGAACACAGTGTGCTGGATTTGCCAGGTGTTCAAAGAAACAAAGGCAGCTTGGGAGAAAGAGCAGAGTTGGGGGATAACAAAATAAAGGGAATGTTAAGATAGCATGGCTGGGAAGAGTAGTGATTACAAAGGGAAGAGAAGACAAAAACAAGAACATGCTTTAATCTGCTCTCTGGGTCCTGATGAAGGGCTCTGAGGTGGAAACTGAGAGCTTAATTTGACTACACAGTTTTGGAGCCACCAAGGCCTCACCCTGCGTTCTTTGTGTCTCCCTCAGTTTCACTGCCATGGTTTCCACTCCTGAGAACCGCCAGACTTTCATCACCTCAGTCATCAAATTCCTGCGCCAGTATGAGTTTAACGGGCTGGACTTTGACTGGGAGTACCCTGGCTCTCGTGGGAGCCCTCCTCAGGACAAGCATCTCTTCACTGTCCTGGTGCAGGTACGGAAGGAAGTCACAGTCTTTAGCCCAGAAAGATTCAAAGTCTTTCTTTCCAAGGAGAATTGGGTGGCTGTAGGGTAAAACTAAACTTGAATTTAAGCTGATGGAATATAAGCATTGCAAAGATTCTTCTATGTCATGCATTCATTAAACAAAACATTTAATAGCAGCAACAAAACAACCTGTGAGCTATGTGCCAGGCACTACTCTACATGTTGATTTAAGAACTATAACTTGGGGCCGGGCGTGGTAACTCATGCCTGTAATCCCAGCACTTTGGGAGGCTGAGGCGGGTGGATCATGAGGTCAAGAGATCAAGACCATCCTGGTCAACATGGTGAAACCCCATCTCTACTAAAGATACAAAAAATTAGCTGGGCATGGTGGCACGTGCCTGTAATCCCAGCTACCCAGGAGGCTGAGGCAGGAGAATTGCCTGAACCCAGAAGGCGGAGGTTGCAGTGAGCTGAGATCGCGCCATTGCACTCCAGCCTGGGTAACAAGAGCGAGACTCCGTCTCAATAATAATAATAATAAAAAGAACCATAACTCATTTTATCTTCACATTTACTCTATGGCATATGTACTATAAGTATTATAATCTTTATTTTACAGATGAGGAAACTAAAGTACAGAGAGGGTTTAAGTAACTTGCCCAAGTCACACAACTAGTAGGCATCATAACTACCTCTGCAGTTTAGCTACAGAGTCCACTGCTTGTAACCATTACAGTAGGCTGCCCATTATTACTGAGCACATACTCTGTGGCAGATATCGTCAGGCTAAAGATAAGAATAAGACACTATCCTTGGCTTTGAAGAACTTCTTCTGAGGTGGAAGACTGAAAAAAATGAACAATGACAGTGCATTGTGATAAATACCATGATAGAGGTCTGCAGGGTACAAAAGCAACAAAGGAAGCATGTACCCAATTCTGCTCTGGGGCAGGAGCAGAAAGCATTTCCTAGAGAAAGTCATGCTTGGGCTCAGCCTTGAAAGAAACTGGTGTCAACCAATTAAGTGAGGATGGGAATGGCACAAATGATAGATAGATAAGTGTGAGCTAGTGGGTGAGCAATGGCTGTGAAGTTGCATGGGTGACAAGAACCAGATATCGTGAGAATTTTTATATTATGTTCAGGAATTTGCACTTTACCTTTGAGGCAATGGGACTGTTTTGAATAATTTTAAATAGTAGAGAGCTGACTTTAACCATCGAGGATAAATTAGGAGTTGAGAAGTCATGGACAGAATTAGGAGGTTATTGTGATAAACCAAGCAAGAAATGATAAACCAAGCAAGAAAGGCTCTAGCACTGAGGGAAGAAGAGGATACATATAAGAGATATCAAGAGGACAGAATTGATCGGTTGTGGAGATCAACTGGAAATGGGAAACAGAGAGGACCCCCAGTTTTCTGACTTTGAGGATGGGTTTGATTGTGATGCTATTAACTAAGATGGTAAATGCAGGAAAAGTATAGATTTGAAAGAAGAAGGACTGCTCTTGAACGTGATGAGTGTAAGGTGTCTGCAGAGCACCCTAAAGGAATCTCCATCTAGAGCTCAGGACGAAAAAGCTTGGCTTGATATACGTGGTTTTTAGACTTACTGTCTCCCAAGACACATTGTTTGCTATACCAGTCTACGTACCAGATCATCAGCCAGCCAATGAATAGTTTCAATGTTAAGTAACTAGGAGAAAAGTCAATTTCCTTATTTGTTGAATAGCTCTAATGATCAGAAAGGAATATCTCTTATCTTGGCTTGAACATGCCTCCAGTCATAATTTACAACTTATGGTCATTGTTTCCAGTTCTGCCTACTGAAGCAACAAAGAGTAAGACTGTACCTTTTGCAATATGTGGGCTTAATGTTTTAAGACAGCTATAATGCCTTGCCTATAATTTCTCTTACTCAAGTTAAATAACTTAGTTCCCTCAATCAGTAACCACATGACCATTTCCAGAGCCACCCTTCACTGGAACATACTCTGGCACCCCTAATGTTTCAATTATAAGAACGAAACCCAATACTTCAAATGAGATTACAGTAACACAGACACATGTGGATTAATCTCCAGCATTGAATGGGAACCTATCATCTAGCTGTTACCACCTTCCTTATTGGCCAATTCACATTTTATTTGATGGGATGTCAGTTCTATAAAGTACTTCATCTACTTTATGAAACAAATCTTTATACTGCTAGATGTAGGGTATCACTGCAACTATAACCTCAGAGTATAGAGATACCATGGAGCTCTGATGTCATCTGGGATCTGGGTTCTGGTCATGACCTACCTACTAACTCACTGTGGGACTTTGGTGAAGTGTCCTAACTTTTATGCATATTAGATAGCTATAAAATTCAATACTATTACGTACCCTATCTACTTTATTAGGTAGTTGAGAGACTAAAGTAAAATAAAATATGTGAAAGCAATTTAAGAAAGAGAAGTATTATCCAAGCCTATGTTTATTATTATTTAAGGAGCTAAAATCAGCATCATAGATGTCCTATTATGCCTTATTATTCTGCAGGAAATGCGTGAAGCTTTTGAGCAGGAGGCCAAGCAGATCAACAAGCCCAGGCTGATGGTCACTGCTGCAGCAGCTGCTGGCATCCAGTATCCAGTCTGGCTATGAGATCCCCCAGCTGTCGCAGTGAGTGATGTGCCTTATCCCCAAACTCCTAGAGGTGTCACTTGGGCAGACTAGACTTGTCCTTGGTCTGTCTTGCTATTCAAGGACCTTGTTTAGGAGGCTTTGGAAGTGGGGAAATGTGCCTTCATCAGAAATGATTTTAAATCATCTACCCCACCTCAGGTACCTGGACTACATCCATGTCATGACCTACGCCCTCCATGGCCTCTGGGAAGGCTACACTGGAGAGAACAGCCCCCTGTATAAATATCCAACTGACACTGGCAGCAACGCCAACCTCAATGTGGTGAGTCCCTGTGCAGGTGCAAGTGCTGCCCAGAGATGATGATGTAACTCAGAGATTGGGACACAAAATAAACATAAATTCTGCAAGTGTCTCACTTAGACACCCGTCCTCTTAAGTTGATTGTATTTCAATAACTACAACTTCACCAAAATGTTTTGAAAAAAAAAAACTCATCCATGTTCAATTAACATCACACAGTTTTACAACTAAGCACTGGCTCCTCAGCTGGTCGGGCCCTGTAACTAACCCACTGACACTGCAGGATTATGTCATTAACTACTGGAAGGACAACGGGGCCCCAGTTAAGAAGCTCATTGTTGGATTCCCTACCTATGGACGCACCTTCACCCTGAGCAAACCTTCCAACACTGGAATTGGTGCCCCCACCTCTGGTGCTGGTCCTGCTGGGCCCTACACCAGGGAGTCTGGGTTCTCGGCTTACTATGAGGTACATAGATTGGACTGAAAAGGGCTCTGTGAATTCCATGCACTGTGCCTCAGGGCTAGAATCTGCTGAAATCTTGAATGTTCATTCTGTCTCCTACCTAACTGCTTTAAACACAGCTGCTTAAAGTGTTTAAATAACATTCATTTACGTAATCCAAATGAAGAGCATTTAATAATGCATAATATCCCTTCACACAACAGACTACATTTTTAATAATAAAATAAGTATACCTCTCATATTACTGTGGTTTCTCAAAATTATTTGACAAGTAGCTTACTACAAATAAAAACCTATAATTAGAAATTGAGCAAAACCCCAACTGTAGACATGAAAGAAGAAAAATTAGAAACATGTTTTTCTTTAATGGGAGTAATATTTAAAAGATTTGAATCTCTTGACTTTTGAAAGATCTGTACCTTCCTGAAAAATGGAGCCACTCAGGAATGGGATGCCCCTCAAGAAGTGCCTTATGCCTATCAGGCAATGAGTGGGTTGGCTATGACAATGTCAAGAGCTTCAAAATCAAGGTTAGATCAGCCCCTTAAACATGCTGAGGTCCCAGCCCTGAGTCCCAGGAAAGCAAGTGATTCCAGTTTTCCTCTTTCTTCAAACAGGCTCAATGGCTTAAGCAGAACAACTTTGGAGGCGCCATGGTCTGGGCCATTGATCTGGATGACTTCACTGGCACTTTCTGTGACCAGGGCAAGTTTCCCCTAATCTCCACCCTGAAGAAGGCCCTCAGCCTGCAGAATGCAAGTAAGTGACCGAGGGTGGGGTGATGCCCAGGTGTATAAATGCCCCTTCTTTAACTCAAAAAGCAGCCCTGATGCCTTCCCACCCCCTACCCCCTGCCCAGGGACCCTCTTTCCACTTCACGTCACTGCTCTTGCCCAGGTGAGAGACAGGTTCTACCCTTGAGCTGCCTTGTCAGGAACATCATGAACTTATGGAAAGCCAGGCCTAACTGGGTAGGTTTTCCAAGTCTGCTAAGTCTTAAGAATGTGGAAGAGACTTAAGAGATTATACTAACTTCAACACGAGTACCTACTTCTCATGAATCCCTTATTCAAAGCCTTAGCCCACTTGGGGAGATTTAAGAAGCCCTCACCAATGTTCTCATATGTCTAATCTGTAATTCAGGGGATGTAACAGTTCTCTAAATTTTTTCCAGATTTTTCCTGGAATTTATTTGTTCACCACTTATGCCCAGATTCTAGAAAAGTGTTTTACATACATTGGGTGGTTAGTAAATATTTTTTGAATGATTTAGATATTATAAGGAAAGAGCAACCCTTTTTTACAATTAAAAGCCAGGCTGGCTTGACACAATAGTTTCAGTTAACTCCTGAATCTGGGGTTATTTTCTCATCTTCTTAGTTGCAGGGATCCAGAGCCAACTGCACCCACCTCCACACTTCCACTCCCACAGTTCTCTTCACCTCTAGGTGAAGCTTAGAGCCTCTCCCAGGCCCACAAGTCTGCTCTTATTGCTGTATGTTTCAGGTTGCACGGCTCCAGCTCAGCCCATTGAGCCAATAACTGCTGCTCCCAGCGACAGTGGGAGTGGCAGCGGGAACGGGAGCAGCAGCTCTGGAGGCAGCTCAGGAGGCAGTGGTTTCTGTGCTGGCAAAGCCAACGGCCTCTACCCCATGGCAAATAACACAAATGCCTTCTGGAACTGCCTGAGTGGAGTCACATACCAGAAGAACTGCCAGGCCGGGCTTGTCTTTGACACCAGCTGTGATTGTTGCAACTGGGCATAAGTCTGACCTGGTCCATATTTCCTATGGAACCTCTCTCCATGAGAGAGTTCCAGTCTGTCTTGCTTAGGACATATTGCTCCTACCTAAAGGCCTGCAATACAATCAGCAGTCAAAACACGAGTGTCTTTGGGTTTTTTGTTTTTTTTAATTGCATTTTAGGTTTTGGGGTACATGTGCAGAACATGCAAGATAGTTGCATAGGTACACACGTGGCAGTGTGATTTGCTGCCTTCCTCCCCTTTTAAGTGATTTGGGTGGAAACCTTTTCTAGATATGAAAATAAGGGCTATGCGTGGGGATGGAGTGATGGAGTAGAATGCGTAAAGAAGTGGGGGAGCTAATAGCACCACAGTCTTCTATCTGCCTGTGCTCATTTCCATAAAGGTTGGAAGCTGTAAGGAGGAAATGTCTGCATGTTTGGTGCATGGGTGGGATGAGGATATGAAGAGGATAGGTCTGTCACCAGGTGACTTTCCTCAGGAAGGAGCTGAAGTGCTTCCATGAGTTTGGGGGATACAGGCAGTGCTGCCTGGCTTGCTCAAGGAGTGGAAGGCTGAGACATTCTCTCCACTTCTACTGAAGACCTAGAGCTGATTGACTGGCCCCTCCCATGGCTTGGCTGATTGACATCAGGTTCAAGAACCCCAGTAAGATCATCACCCCTCAGAATTTGCAGCTGGGAGCAAGTAATTACCTGTCAGTCCCTAGTGTGGGTGGGTCTGTCATATGTAAGCTCAGGAGCTGTAGTGAGGGACTAGGGGGAAGGAAACCTTGTCCTTGACGCAGACCTGAGCTACAGAGAAAAGCCAGGATGTGAGATGAGAGAGAACATTTGCTGATAGATGGCCTTCTTCTCCTTCTTCTTTTTTGTCTGAGATGAAGTCTCGCTCTGTCACCAGGCTCAGTGCAGTGGCATGATCTCATCTAACTGCAACCTCCGCCTCCCGGATTCAAGTGATTCTCCTTCCTCAGCCTCCCAAGTATCTGGGATTACAGGCACATGCCACCATGCCTGGCTAATTTTTGTGTTTTTAGCAGACATGTGCTTTTACCATGTTGGTCAGGCTAGTGTCAAACTCCTGACCTCAAGTGATCTGCCCACCTCGGCCTCTCAAAGTACGGGGATTACAGGCACGAGCCACCATGCCTGGCCAGATAGATGGCTTTCTAACTCTTTTTTTTTTTTTTTTTTTTTTTTTTTGTGACGAAGTTTCGCTCTTGTTACCCAGGCTGGAGTGCAATGGCGCAATCTCGGCTCACGGCAACCTCCGCCTCCTGGGTTCAGGCAATTCTCCTGTCCCGGCCTCCAGAGTAGCTGGGATTACAGGCACACACCACCATGCCCAGCTAATTTTTTGTATTTTTAGTAGAGATGGGGTTTCACCATGTTGACCAGGATGGTCTCGATCTCTTGACCTCGTGATCCACCCGCCTCGGCCTCCCAAAGTGCTGGGATTACAGGCTTGAGCCACTGCGCCTGGCCTCTAACTCTTGATTATAGTTTCTTCCTGAGGCCCAGATGCACTTCTGCCTTTGGATTTTGTGAAATATCCCTATAATACGTAATAAATTCCTCTTTGCTGCTTAAGCTGATTCAAGTTTGTTTACTTTTTTTTTCTTTGAGACAGAGTTTCACTCTCGTTGCCCAGGCTGGAGTGCAATGGCGCGATCTCGGCTCACCACAACCTCTGCCTCCTGGGTTCAGGCAATTCTCCTGCCTCAGCCTCCTGGGTAGCTGGGATTACAGGCACGCGCCACCATGCCCAGCTAATTTTTTATATTTCTAGTACAGACGGGGTTTCACCATGTTGAACAGGATGGTCTTGATCTCTTGACCTTGTGATCCACCCACCTCGGCCTCCCAAAGTGCTGGGATTACAAGGTTTATTTTTTTACTTGCGAATGAAAGAAACCTAACCAATGTAATGAGAATATAAGGGCTCATATATTTTTTCTGGCATTCTGACTATGTGTCAAACTGTTCTAAGTGGTTTACAGGTGTTTTCTTAGTTTTCCCAGCAACTTCATGAGGTGGGTAACATTAACTCCAGGAAACTGAAGTAGAGACAAATTAGTTAACCTGCCCCAAATCACACAGCTAGTTAGTTGCAGAACCAGATACGTAGCCCGGTGGGCTCACAGAGCTCACAGTCTTACCTACTATGTTTTGCTTGCCTCCCTTGACATACACCACAGTGTTCTCATGGGAGGTGACCACTGGTGGCCGTGATGAGGCACACACCACTCTCTGGGCAGCATCATTTATTCATGAACTCACAGCATTTATTGATTATGATGTGTCAGGTGATATTCCCAGTACTGAAAATATAGTGGTAAGTAAGACATACTCTACTCTCACGGGGATTATATTTTGCTGGTGGAAGTGTTAGATGATACATAAGCAAATGAACAAATGAGAACAGTAAAATCATGATAGAAAGTGACCAAACAAGGCTACTTTAGTTCGAGCAATCCCAGAAAGCTTCTCTGAGGAGGTCCTGTACCAGATGGCCTTGACAGTCAAAAAGAGTTCATCTGTTTTGGGATCTGGGAAAAGTGTGTTTTGGGCAGAGGGACTATGTGCAAAGTCCTTGAGGTGGAAACAAACATGAAGCGTTAGATACAAGAAGCCCAGTATGGCCGTGAGGTGGTGGGCACAGGGAAGAAATAGGCAGGGGTCAGATCATGCAAGGGCTTGAAACATGGTTAGAAGTTTGTGTTTTGTTGTAAACGGGCTGTGACGTCATCGGAAAGTGATAGCAGGGATGGGGGTTGGTGACAGGATCTAAATTCAGCATTGATGAGATGAGGCTGGAATAGGATTCAAGAATATAGGAAAACGGCACTCATGGTGATTGTAGCCAATGGATTGACTAAGCACCTGTGTGACATGCCTAGAAGATTGAAGACATAGAAGTGTGGGACTTGTGTCTTTAATGAGCAGATGAGGGCAAGAGGCAGCAAAGTGTGTGTTACTAGTAATGTCATTACATTTCTAGTCAAAGAATGATGAAATCTGGAGGAAAATAGAGCATAGACATTTTGGGGGTGGACTTTTGAAAGGAGTTTCCTATTTAAGTCACTACTAAGGTAAATAGCACTGAGGGGGGGACGTGGGGATGTGGCGCTCTGGAGTTAATGAAACAATGACATGACCAGCTGTTGGCTTTGAAGAAGAATGTCTTTGAACAACATAGTGTCAATAAATCAGAGTGTTTTTCAAAACTAACACCTTTTCAATGCCACTATTTTCCCACAAAGATTAAGTCTGCCACCATTTCTAGAACATAGAAATTACTGCAGTCAAAAAAGTAGTGTCCCCTCCATTTTTCTTCCTATTTTTACATATTAGTCATTCAAATGCATATTTACTGTGCACCTACTATGTGCAAAAAGAGAGTGAGCCTGAGCTAGCTCCCCTGAACACTCTGACTTCTACTACAGTTCTCACTCACGCAGTTCCAACTATGTCACCTTCCTGCTGTTTCTCAAGTACTCCAGGCACGTTATTACCTCAGGGTCTTCACACAAGCTAGAACACACTTTCCATAGATTTCCTTTTGACTCTTTTCCTCACTTTCTTCAGGCTTTTCCTGGAAGTCACCATCTCAGTGAGGTCTTTCCTGGCCACTCAACCTAATTTTAAAACACCCTTTCTCCGCCTCTCCCAGCTGTGCTTCTTTTTCCCTCTCTTGACACTTCTCACTACTTGACCTACATTTATTCAATGTATTTATCTTTTCTATCATCTCCCTCCCTCACTAGAATTAACGTCCATGAGGAAAGGCATTTCTGTTCACTGCTACATTCTCACTGCCTAGAACAATCCCTGGCATATTATAAGAGTTTAATAAATACTTGGCGAATTAATGAATGAATGAGGTAAAGGAAGTGAGATAGGAAATAACAAGCTGACTATTCCAAGCATCGGGCAATGTACTTTATACAGGTTATCTCCTACTTAGTGAATATTGTCCCCAGGTTTCAGGGTGAGGAAATCAAGATCTTGTGAGGATAAACTACTCGCCTGGGATCACAGGGCTGGTAATTAGTGGACCTCATTCTCAAAGGTAGGCCTTTCTGTCTCCCTTTAAGCCACAATGCTGCCTTGCACAAATCAATGTCACAATGACTTAAAAAGGGACTTCCAGAGTGGGGCTGTTGCTTAGAAGGTAGGCCTTTCTGTCTCCCTTTAAGCCACAATGCTGCCTTGCACAAATCAATGTCACAATGACTTAAAGAGGGACTTCTAGGGTGGGGCTGTTGCTTAGCGGCCAGTCTTAGTCACACCCTTCATTTTCTTGGTTAAAGTCCACATGTGAGAGTATCAACTCATGGAAATGACGCATGAGAGATCCACGTTTACTGAAAGGCCCCCTGAGGAACTGCTCTTTCCCAGAACTACTGGGAAATCCAGAAGGTCCATGCTATCTTCTCTACCTGGGACCTTGAGAGGCAACAAAACCGTATCAGGGATCAGGCAGCCATACATCTGGGACTTTGATAATGGTAATCAGGCCCTTAGACTCTAGTAGATGTGTGAAAACTCATCCTTTCAGTGTTGGAGTCTAACTGGAAAGAAGTAGAATATACACAGGATTACACAAGGTCTCTGACTCTGCATGGAGGCAGAAAGAGCGTTCCACTCACCAAATCATGTGCTTTAGCAAGGGCCACCTCCAGTCTTAATAAACGTGCACTGTTTCTTTATTTGCACAAAGATACCCTTGGAGCTGGCTGCAGCCCTGGGCATGGAGGTGGTAAAGTGGAGGTGCACTGATACTTGTTAAATTCCAAATATAGGTTAGTCCCTCAATGTATGAGATTTGTCCTTGTGTTAGCTCCTAAATTATTATGGCATCCTTAGGAGGAAATAAATGATTCATGCCATTTAATAGATAAACCAAGGCTTAGGAACTTTAAGTAACTTCCACAAGATCACATAGCTAGTCAGTGACAGACTAATACTTATAGAATGCCGGTTCTGATAAATTTCAAAGCCTTTGTTCATTCCTCTACCATCAGATGGGAGACATAGGTTTTAAGAAAGTTTAAAAGAATATAGAAAATACATTTTCTTCCCGTCTTTCTCTCTTTTCCAGAATAGGGATCTCTATTCTCTTAAACATGGATTCTCAACCCTGCTTTGAGTAATAGAATATTTTATAACACCCTATTTATTATGCTAAAATTAGAATTAATTCACGAATAACATAATCTACCGCATGTAATTTCACAAACAACTCATTATAATGCCCTAACTATAAAGTAAAGAAGAAAAAATAATTTTTAACAAAATAATAAGGATTTCAGTATATAAGTGTTCAGATGTAACTACTTTAGAGACAGTGAAGTAATCAGGTTCTTGCACAATAAGTTGTGTAATTAATTAATCTGAAATTAAGAAAAAATCAAAAGTCCTTTCATATAAGCAGTTTAGGAAAGTAAAACAATAGAGTTATAAGTAGACACTAGAACAAAAACCAGCTTTGGGAGAATTAATAACAATTTGGATTTACTGATTTCTGACAGCAGAAAAAGGTAAATAGCTTTAGTTGAAATAGGAATAATACCCAGACAAATTACAAGCCACTGAACTGAAATAAGGAAGAGAGCGTGAATATGCTATATTTTACTGATATATGATATTGTACCTGTTTATGGGGTACATGTGATATTGGTACTTGCATAAAACGTATAATGACCAAGTCAGGGTATTTGAGGTGTCCAGTACTTTGAGTATTTGTCACTTCTACATATTAGGAACAGTTCAAGTCCTCTCCTCCAGTTACTTTGAAATATACAATTTGCTGTCATTAACCATAGTCGCTCTACTCTGCTGTCAAATGATAGAATTTACAGCTTTTATCTAAGTGTATGTTTGTTTCTGTTAACCTGCTTCTCTTCACCCCCCACCACCCATTCACCCCTTTCAGCCTCTGGTATCTATCTTTCTATTCTCTATTCTTTACCTTTATGAGATCAACTTTTTAAGCTCCTACATATAAGTAGAGCACGTGATATTGTCTTTCTGTATCTGGGTTATTTCACTTAACATAATGACCTACCGTTCCATCCATGTTGCTACAAGTGACATGATTTCATTCTTTTTTTTATGACCAAATAGTATTTCATTGGGTATATACACCACATTTTCTCTATCCATTCATCTGTTTATTTCATACCTTTACTATTGTGGATAGTGCTGCAGTAAACAAGCAAGTGTAGGTATCCCTTTGTTATACTGCTAGATCATATGGTACTTTTATTTTTAGTTTTTTGAGCAATTTCCATACTGTTTTCCATAGTAGTTATACTAATTCACATTCATGCGAACAATATGTAAGAGTTCCCTTTTCTCCACATTCTCCCCAGTATCTTTTATTTTTAGTCTTTTTATTAATAGCCATTCTAACTGGGGTGAGATGGTAGTTTTAATTTGCATTTCTCTGATGATTAGTAATGTTGAGTATTTTTTCATATACATGTTAGCCATTTCTTTGTCTTCTTTTAAAAATTGTGTATTCATATCTTTTGTCCAATTTTTAGTGAGATTATTTGTTTTTTATTGTTGAGTTGTTTTACTTCCTTGTATATTCTGGATATTAGTCCCTGTCTGATGAACACTTTGCAAATATTTTCTCCCGTTCAATAGGTTATATCTTCACTCTGTCGATTGCCTACTTTGCTGCACAGTAGCTTGTTAGTTTAATATTGTCAGATGGATGGATCGCAAACTTTTTCTCCCACTCTGTAGGTTGTCTGTTCACTCTGATGTTAGTTTCTTTTGCTGTGCAGAAGCACCTTTGTTTAATTAAATATATTTGTCAATTTTTGCTTTTGTTTCAATTGCTTTCAGCAATTTCATCATAAAATATTTACCCATGCCTATATGCTGAAGGTTATTGCCAAGATTTTCTTCTGGGGTTTTTATAGTATTGGGTTTTTTCTTTTTAAACTGTACTTTAAGTTCTGGGATGCATGTGCAGAATGTGCAAGTTTTACATAGGTATACATGTGCCATGGTGTTTGCTGCACCTATCAATTCATTATCTAGGTTTTAAGCCCTCCATGCATAAGGTATTTGTCCAAATGCTCTCTCTCAGCTTGCCCCTACCCCCAGGCAGGTCCTGGTATGTGATGTTCCTTCTCTTAGTCCATGTGTTTTTATGATTCAACTCCCACCTATGGGTGAGAACGTGCAGTGTTTTCTGTTCCTGTGTTAGTTTGCTGAGAATGATGGTTTCCAGCTTCATCCATGTCCCTACAAAGGACATGAACTCATTCTTTTTTATGGCTGCATAGTATTTTATGGTATCTGTGTGCCACATTTTCTTTATCCAGTCTATCATTGATGGGCATTTGGGTTGGTTCCAAGTCTTTGCTATTTTAAATAGTGCTGCAATAAACATACATGTGCATGTGTCTTTATAGTAGAATGACATGTAGTCCTTTGGATACATACTCAGTAATGGGATTGCTGGGTCAAATGGTATTTCCGGTTTAGATCCTTGAGGAATCGCCACACCATCTTCCACAATGATTTAACTAATTTACACTCCCACCAACAGTGTAAAAGCGTTCCTATTTCTCCACAGCCTCGCCAGTATCTGTTGTCTCCTGACATTTTAATGACTGCCATTCTAACTGGCGTGAGATGGCATCTCATTGTGGCTTTGATTTGCATTTCTCTAATGACCAGTGATGATGAGCTTTTTTTCATATGTTTGTTGGCCACATAAATGTCTTCTTTTAAGAAGTGTCTGTTTATATCCTCCACTCACTTTTTGATGGGGCTGTTTTTTTCTTGTAAATTTGTTTAAGTTCCTTGTAGATTCTGGATATTAGACCTTTGTCAGACAAACAGATTGCAAAAATTTTCTCCTGTTCTGTAGGCTGCTTGTTTACTCTGATGATAGTTTCTTTTGCTGTGCAGAAGCTCTTTAGTTTAATTAGATCCCTTTTGTCAATTTGGCTTTTGTTGAAATTGCTTTTGGTGTTTTAGTCTTGAAAAAGACACCAGTCCCAATGGGATGAACTGGGTACTTCAGTTGAAAACGCAGAAATTACCCGCCTTTTGTGTTGGTCTTGCTAGGAGCTGTAGACAGGAGCTGTTCCTATTTGGCCACCTTGCCAGATCTCCCTAGTTTTGGGTTTTATATTTAAGTCTTTGATCCATCTTGAGTTAATGTTTGTATAAGGTGTAAAGAAGGGGTCCAGAATTTACAGCTGAATTCTACCAGAGAAACAAAGAGGAGCTGACACACTTTCTTTTGAAACTACTTCAAACAATTGAAACGGAGGGACTCCTCCCTAACTCATTTTATGAGTTTAGTATTAACCTGATACCAAAGGCAGAAAGAGATACAACAGAAAAAGAAAACTTCAGACCAATATCCTGATGAACATCAAGGCAAAAATTCTCAATAAAATGCTGGCAAACCTGAATACAGCAGCTTATCAAAAACTTATCCACCACAGTCAAGCTGGCTTCATCCCCAGGATGCAAGGCTGGCTCAGCATACCCAAATCAATAAATGTAATTCATTTAAGTTCTGGGATACATAACAGGTAACAATAAACGTAATTCATTTATCAATTACACCAAAAACAAAATCACATAATTATCTCAATAGATGCAAAAATGGCCTTTGATAAAATTCAAAAACTCATGTTAAAAACTCTCAGTAAACTAGGTATTGAAGAAACAGACCTCAAAATAATAAAAGCTGTTTATGACAAACCTACAGCCAATAGCATACTAAATGGGCAAAAGTTGGAAGCATTCCCCTTGAAAACTGGCACAATATAAGGATGCCCTCTCTCACCACTCCAATTCAACATAGTATTGGAAATTTTGGCTGGGACAATCAGGCAAAAGAAAGAAATAAGTGTATTCAATAGGAAGAGAAGAAGCCAAATTGTCTTTGTTGACAAATGACATAATCCTATATCTAGAAAACCCCCAACCCAAAAAATTCTTAACTTGATAAGCAACTCCAGCAAAGTCTCAGGATGAAAAAATCTATATGCAAAAGTCACAAGCATTCCTATACACCAAAAACAGACAAGCACAAATTCAAATTTTGAATGAACTCCCATTAACAATTACTATAAAGAGAATAAAACACCTAGAAATACAGCTAACAAGAGAAGTGAAGGACCTCTTCAAGGAGAACTACAAACCACTGCTCAAAGAAATCAGAGAGGACACAAACAAATGGAAAAACATTCCATGCTCATGGATAGGAAGAACCAATGTTATGAAAATGGCCATATTGCCCAAAATAATTTATCAATTCAATGCCATTTCCATTAAACTACCATTGACATTTTACACAGAATCAGAAGAAACTGGCCAAAGCAATTTACAGATTCACTGCTATTCCTCTCAAACTACCAACATCATTCTTCACAGAACTAGAAAAAACTATCTTGAAATTTATATGGAAAAACAACAATGAAAAACAGCTTATATAGCCAAGACAGTCCTAAGTAAAAGAACAAAGCTGGAGGCATCATACTACCTGACTTCAAACTATACTGCAAGCCTGCAGTAACTCAAACAGCATGGTACTAGTACAAAAGCAAGCACATAGACCAATGGAACAAAATAGGTAACTTTGAAATAAGACCACACATCTACAATCCAATCTTTGACAAATCTGATAAGAGCAAGCAATGGGGAAAGAATCCCATATTTAATAAATGGTGCTGGGAGAACTGGTTATCCATATGCAGAAAAAGTAAATACTACTTTTTGATATTAATTTGTATCCTGAAACTTTACTAAATTTATTTATCAGTTCTAACAGTCTTTTGGTAAGGTCTTTATGTTTTTCTATAAAAGGGTTATGTCTTCCACAAAAAGAAATAATTCTACTTCCTCCTTTCCAACTTGAATACCCTTTATTTATTTCTCTTGCCTGATTTCTCAGGCTAGGACTTTCAATACTATGTTGAATAAGAGTAGTGAAACTGAGCAATTTTGTCTTGTTCCAGTTCTTAGAGGAAAAGCCTTCACCTTTACCCTGTTCAGTAAGATGTTAGTTGTGTATCTGTTATAGACAACCTTTATTATGTTTAGCTATATTTCTTAGATACCAAATTTATTAAGAGTTTTTATAATCAGGAAGGAATGTTGAATTTTATCTAATATGTTTTCTGCCTCTATTGAGATGATTGTATGATTTTTGTTTATTTCATTGATGTGATGTGTGACATTTATTTGTGTATGTAAAGACATCCTTGCCTTCCTGGGACAAATCCCACTGGATCATGGTGTATGATTATTTTGATATGTTGTTGGATTCTGGCTGCTGGCATCTTTTGGGAAATGTTTCTGCCTATGGTCATCTGAGATATTGGCCTACAGTTTTTCTGTTGTTGTTGTTGTTGTGTCCTTATGTGGTTTGGATTCAGGGTTATGTTGACCTAATGATTCAGGGAGTATTCCCTCCTTTTTAATTTTTTAGAATACTTTGAGAAGGATTGGTACTAATTCATCTTTTTTTTAACTTGCATTCTGGTTTGGGGGTACATGTGAAGAACATGCAAGATTGTTGCATAGGTACACACGTGGTAGTGTGATTTGCTGCCTTCCTCCCCTTCACCTATCTGGCATTTCTCACCATGCTATCTCCCAACCCCCACTGTCCCTCCCCTGTTTTCCCCCAACAGACCCCAGTGTGTAGTGCTCCCCTCCCTGTGTCCATGTGTTTTCATTGTTCATCACCCGCCTATGAGTGAGAATATGTGGTGTTTGACTATCTGTTCTTGTGTCAGTTTGCTGAGAATGATGGTTTCCAGGTTCATCCATCTCCCTACAAAGGACACGAACTCATCGTTTTTTATGGCTGCATAATATTCCATGGTATATATGTGCCACATTTTCCCTGTCCAATCTATCATCGATGGGCATTTGGGTTGGTTCCAGGTCTTTGCTACTGTAAACAGTGCTGCAATGAACATTCATTTGCATGTGTCCTTATAGTAGAACAACTTATAATCCTTTGGATATATACCCAGTAATGGGATTGTTGGGTCAAATGGAATTTCTATCTCTAGGTCCTTGAGGAATCGCCACACTGTCTTCCACAATGGTTGAACTAATTTACACTCCCACCAGCAGTGTAGAAGTGTTCCTATTTCTCCACATCCTCTCCAGTACCC
>CM052659.1:102463513-102487680 GCA_028533165.1 Leontopithecus rosalia
CTGTGTCCATGTGTTCTCATTGTTCAACATCCACCTATGAGTGAGAACATGCGGTGTTTAATTTTCTGTCCTTGTGTCAGTTTGCTGAGAATGATGGTTTCCAGATTCATCCATGTCCCTACAAAGGACACGAACTCATCATTTTTTATGGCTGCATAGTATTCCATGGTGTAGATGTGCCACATTTTCCTTGTCCGGTCTATCATGGATGGGCATTTGGGTTGGTTCCAGGTCTTTGCTATTGTACACAGCGTGGCAATGAACACATGTGTGTATGTGTCTTTATAATAGAATGATTTATAATCCTTTGGATATATACCCAGTAATTGGATTGCTGGATCAAATGGAATTTCTATTTTTAGATCCTTGAGAAATCACCACACTGTCTTCCACAATGGTTGAACTAATTTACACTCTTATCAACAGTGTAAAAGTGTTCCTATTTCTCCACATCCTCTCCAGCGTCTGTTGTCTCCAGATTTTTTAATGATTGCCATTCTAACTGACATGAAATAGTATCTCAATGTGGCTTTGATTTGCATTTCTCTAATGACCAGTGATGATGAGAATTTCTTCATATGTTTGTTGGCCTCATATATGTCTTCTTTTGAAAAGTGTCTGCTCATGTCCTTCACCCACTTTTAAATGGGTTTTTTTGTTTTTTTCTTGTAAATCTGTTTTAGTTCTTTGTAGATTCTGGATATTAGTCCTTTGTCAGAAGGGTAGATTGTAAAAAAATTTTCCCATTCTGTTGGTTGCCAGTTCACTTTAATGATTGTTTCTTTTGCTGTACAGAAGCTCTTGAGTTTAATTAGATCCCATTTGTTTATTTTGGCTTTTGTCACAAATGCTTTTGGTGTTTTAATCATGAAGTTCTTGCCTATGCCTATGTCCTGAATGGTTTTGCCTAGGTTTTCTTCTAGGTTTTTTATGGTGTTAGGTCTTATGTTTAAGTCTTTAATTCATCTGGAGTTAATTTTAGTATAAGGTGTCAGAAAGGGGTCCAGTTTCTGTTTTCTGCACATGGCTAGCCAGTTATCCCAAAACCATTTATTAAACAGGAAATTCTTTCCCCATTGCTTGTTTCTGTCAGGTTTGTCAAAGATCAGATGGTTGCAGATGTGCGGCATTGCCTTCGTGGCTTCTGTTCTGTTCCATTGGTCTATATCTCTGTTTTGGTATCAGTATCATGCTGTTTTGATTACTGTAGCCTTGTAGTTTAGTTTGAAGTCAGGTAGCATGATGCCTCCAGCTTTGTTCTTTTTGCTTAGGATTGTCTTGGCTAGGTAGGCTCTCTTTTGCTTCCATATGAAATTTAAGGTGGTTATTTCCAGTTCTGTGAAGAGGGTCATAGGTAGCTTTATGGGGATAGCGTTGAATCCATAAATTACTTTGGGCAGTATGTCCATTTTTCACAATGTTGATTCTTCCTAACCATGAACATGGAATGTTTCTCCATCTGTTTTTGTCCTCTCTTATGTCCTTGAGCAGTGGTTCGTAGTTCTCCTTGAAGATGTCCTTTACATCCTTTGTTAGTTGTATTCCTAGGTATTTTATTCTCTTTGTAGCAATTGTGAATGGGTGTTCACTCTTGATTTGGCTCTTTTTTAGTCTGTTATTTTGGTGTACAGGGATGCTTGTGATTTTTGCACACTGATTTTTGTATCCAGAGACTTTGCTGAAGTTGCTTATCAGTTTAAGGGATTTTGGGCTGAGACGATGGGGTCTTCTAAATATACAATCATGTCATCTGCAAATAGAGACAATTTGACTTCCTCCTTTCCTAATTGAATGTCCTTTATTTCTTTTTCTTGCCTGATTGCTCTGGCTAGAACTTCCAGTACTATATTGAATAGGAGTAGTGAGAGAGGGCAACCTTGTCAAGTGCCAGATTTCAAAGGGAATGCTTCCAGTTTTTTTCCCATTCAGTATGATATTGGCTGTTGGTTTGTCGTAAATAGCTTTGATTATTTTGAGATACGTTCCACTGATACCTGGTTTATTGAGAGTTTTTAGCATAAAGCCTGTTGAATTTTGTCAAGGCCTTCTCTGCATCAGTTGAGATAATCATGTGGTTTTTGTCTTTGGTTCTGTTTATGTGGTAGATTATGTTTACAGACTTGCATATGTTGAACCAGCCTTGCATCCCCGGGATGAATCCTACTTGATCATGGTGGATAAGCTTTTTGATGTGCTGTTGCAATTAGTTTGCCAGTATTTTATTGAAGATTTTTGCATCTATGTTTATCATGAATATTGGCTTGAAGTTTTCTTTTTTGTCGAGTCTCTGCAGGTTTTGCTATCAGAATGATGTTGGTCTCATAAAATGATTTGGAAAGGATTCCCTCGTTTTTTATTGTTTGGAATAGTTTCAGAAGGAGTGGTACCAGCTCCTCTTTGTATGTCTGGTAGAATTTGGCTGTGAACCCATCTGGACCTGGACATTTTTGGTTGGTAGGCTATTAATTGATACCTCAACTTCAGCCCTTGATATTGGTCTATTCAGGGTTTCAACTTCTTCCTGGTTTAGGCTTGGGAGGGTGCAAGTGTCCAGGAATTTATCCATTTCTTCCAGGTTTACTGGTTTATGTGCATAGAGTTGTTTGTAGTACTCTCTGATGGTAGTTTTTATTTTCTTTTGTATATATTTTAGTAATAGCCATTCTGACTGGTATGAGATGATATCTCATTCTGGTTTTGATTTACATTTCTCCAATGACCAGTGATATTTAGCTTTTTTTTATATGCTTGTTAGCTACATGTATGTGTTCTTTGAAAATTTTCTGTTCATGTCCTTTGCCCACTTTTTAATTAGTTTTTTTTATCTTATAAGTTTTTTAAGTTTCTTGATGCTGGATATTAGACTTTGACAGATGCATAGCTTGTGAATATTTTCTCCCATTTTGTAAGTTGTCTGTTTACTTTGTTGATAGTTTCCTTGCTGTGCAGAAGCTCTTAAGTTTAATTAGATCCCACTTGTCAATTTTTGCTTTTGTTGTAATTGCGTTTGGTGTCTTTGTCACAATATCTTTGCCAATTCCTATTCCCTAGGTTATAGTTTTGGGGTTTACATTTAAGCCTTTAATCCATCTTGAGTTGATTTTTGTGTATGGTGTAAGGAAGAGGTCCAGTTTCAGTCTTCTGCATATGACTAGTCAGTTATCCAAGTACCATTTATTGAATAGAGATCCTTTTCCCCATTGCTTGCTTTTGTTAACTTTGTCAAAGATCAGATGGTAGATGGTCATAAGTTTGCATCCTTATTTCTGGGCATTCTATTCTGTTCCATTGGTCTGTGCACCTGTCTTGGTACCAGTATCATGCTTTTTTTTAATACTGCAGACTTGTAGTATAGTTTGAAGGTGGTAACATGATGCCTTCAGCTTTGTTCTTTTTGCTTAGAATTGCCTTGGCTACTTGGGCTATTTTTGTGATTCTATATGAATTTTAAAATAGTTCTGTGAAGAATGATGATGGTAGTTTGATAGGAATAACATTGAATCTGTAAATTGCTTTGGCCAGTGTAGACATCTTAATGATATTGATTACTCCTATCCATGAGCATGGGATGTTATTTCATTTGTTTATGTCTTCTCTGATTTCTTTGAGCAGTGTTTTGTAATTCTCATTGTAGAGATCTTTCACCTCCCTGGTTAGCCGTATTCCTCAGTATTTTATTCTTTTTGTGACAATTGTAAATGGTATTGGCTTTCTGATTTGGCTCTTGGTTTAGTTGTTGGTGGTGTATAGGAATGCTAGTGATTTTTGTACATTGATTTTGTGCCCTGCAACTTTGCTGAAGTTGTTTATCAGCTGGAGGAGCACTAGGACCAAGGGTATTGGATTATTTAGATATAGAATTATGTCATCTGCAAACAGATAGTTTGATTTCCTTTCCCCCTACTTGAATTCCCTTTATTGATTTTTCTTGCCTGATTTCAAGATAATGGAATTCTCTTGGTTAAGACTTCCAATACTATGTTGAATAAAAGTGGTAAGAGAAGGCATTCTTGTCTGGTGCTGTTTTTCAAGGGGAATGCTTCCAGCTTTTGCCCATTCAATATGATGTTGCCTGTGGCTTTGTCAAAGATGGTTCTTATTATTTTGAGCTATGTTCCCTCAATAGCTAGTTTACAGAGAGTTTTTAAGATGAAGGGGTGTTGAATTTTATCAAAAGCCTTTTCTGCATCTATTGAGATCATCTTGATTTTTTGTCTTTGGTTTTTTTTAATTTGATGAATCGCATTTATTAATTTGCATAGTTGAACCAATCTTGCATCTCAGCAATGAAGTCTACTTCATCATGGTGGATTAGCTTTTTGATGTGCTGCTGGATTTGGTTTGCAATTATTTTGTTGGGAATTTTTTCATTGATGTTCATTGAACATATTGGCCTGAAGTTTTCTCTTTGTTGTGTCTTTGCCAGGTTTGGGTATCAGAATGATGCTGGCTTCTTAGAATGAGTTGGGAAGGAGTTTCTCTTACTCATTTTTTTTGGAAATTTTTCTGTAGGAATGATTCCAGCTCTTCTTTGTACGTCTGGTAAAATTTTGCTGTGAATCTCTCAGGTCTCAGGCCTTTTTATTTCTTTTTTTTTTTTTTTTTGTAGGTTATGTGTTACTGATTCATTTTCAGAGCTTGTAATTGGTCTGTTCAGAAAAGTAATTTCTTCCTGGCTCAGTTTTGGGAGGGTATATGTGTCCAGGAATTTATCCATCTCCTCTAAGTTTTCTGGTAATTGTGTGTACAGGTGCTCTTAGTAATTTCTGCTGGTTGTTTTTATTTCTGTGGGGTCAGTTATAACATTCCCTTCATCTTTTCTAATTGTGTTTATTTGGATCTTCTCTCTTTTATTCTTTATTAGTCTAGCTAATGGCCTATTTATTTTATTATTTTTCCAAAAGCCAACTCCTGGATTTGCTGATCTTTTGAATGGCTTTTTTGTGTCTTGATTTCCTTCAGTTCAGCTCTGATTTTTGTTATCTCTCATCTTTGGTGAGCTTTGGGGTTGATTTGTTCTTGCTTCTCTAATTATTTCAGTTGTGAAGTTAGGTTAATTTGAGATCTTTCTAATGTTCTGATGTGGGCATTTAATGCTATGAATTCTTCTTAACACTAACTTAGCTGTGTCCCAGAGATTCTGGTATATTGTATCTTTGTTCTCATTATTTTTAAAGAACTTCTTGATTCCTGCCTTAATTTCATGATTTACTCAAAAGTCATTCAAAACCACATTGTTTAATTTCCATGTGATTTCATGGCTTTGAGTGATTTTCATAGTCTTGACTTCTATTTTTATTGTGTTGTAGTTTAAGAGTGTCTTTGGTATGATTTTCGTTCTTTTAAATTTGATGAAGATTTTTTTATGTCCAATTATGTGGTCCATTTTAGAGTATGTGCCATGTGGCAATGAAAAGGATATATATTCTGTTGGTTTTGGATGGAGATTTCTGAAAGGTCTATCTGATCCATTTTTTAGTAGAGACAGATTTTAGTAGAGTATGTGCCATGTGGCAATGAAAAGGATATATATTCTGTTGGTTTTGGATGGAGATTTCTGAAAGGTCTATCTGATCCATTTGGCCCAATGGGCCAATTGAGTTTAGGTCCTAAATATCATTGTTAATTTTTTGTCTCAATGATCTCTCTAATACTGTCAGTGGAGTGTTGCAGTCTCTTAATATTATTGGGCCAGGAACGGTGGCTCATACCTGTAATCCTAGCACTTTGGGAGGCCAAGGTGGTGGATCACGAGGTCAGGAGTTTGAGTCCAGCCTGGCCAAGATGATGAAACCTTGTCTCTACTAAAATCACAAAAATTAGCTGGGCATGGTGGTGCATGCCTGTAATCTCAGCTACCCAGGAAGCTGAGGCAGAAGAATCACTTGAACCTGGGAGGCGGAGGTTGTAGTGAGCCAAAATTGCACCACTGCACATCAGTCTGGGCGACAGAGCAAGATTCCATCTCAAAAAATGTATATATTATTGTGTGGGAGACTATGTCTTTTTGCAGGTGTCTGAGAACTTGCTTTATGAATCTGTGTGCTTTTGTGTTGGGCACATATATATTTAGGAAAGTTAGGCCTTCTTCTTGAATTCCACCCTTTACCATTATGTAATGCCCTTCTTTGTCTTTTTGATCTTTGTTAGTTTGAAATCTGTTTTGTTGTAAATTAGGAAACAACTCCTGCTTTTTTCTGTTTTCCATTTACTTGATGGATTTTCCTGCATCCCTTTATTTTCAGCCTATGAGTGTCATTGCTTGTAAGATAGGTCTCTTGAAGACAGCACACCATTGTGTCTTACTTTTTTATCCAGCTTGCCACTCTGTCTCTTTTAGGTGGGGCATTCAGCCCATTTACATTCAAGGTTATTATAGATATGTGTGGATTTGATCCTATCATTGTGCTGTTAGCTGGTTATCATGTTGACTCATTTGTGTAGTTGATTTACAATGACACTGGTCTGTATGTTTAAATGTGTTTTTGTATTAGCTAGTAGTGGTGTTTCCTTTCTATATTTAGTGCTCCTTTCAAGGTCTCTTGTAAGGTAACACTGGTGGTAATGAAGTCTCTCAGCATTTAGTTATCTGAAAAGGATCTTATTTCTCCTTCACTTAGGAGGCTTAGTTTGGCTGGATATGAAATTCTTGGTTGAAGATTATTTTTCTTTAAGGATGTTGAATGTAGGCCCCCAGTCTCTTCTGGCTTGTGGGGTTTCAGCAGAGAGGTCCTCTATTAGCCTCATGGGGTTCCCTTTCTAAGTGACCTGACCTTTATCTCTACCTGCTTTTAACATTCTTTCTTTCATTTGGACCTTAGAAAATCTGGTGATTGTGTCTTGGGGATGATCTTCTTAATCTTGCAGGAATTTTCTGTATTTCCTGAATTTGACTGTTGGCCTTGTTAGCAAGGTTGGGGAAGTTTTCATAGATGATATCCTAAAATATGTTTTCCAAGTTGTTTGCTTTCTCCCCCTCCCTTTCAGGGATGCCAATGATTCACAAATTTGGCCTCTTTACATAATCCCATATTTCTTTCTTTCCTTTTCTTTTTTTTTTTTTTTGGAGTTTCACTCTTGTTGCCCAGGCTGGAGTGCAGTGGCATGATCTCAGCTCACTGCAACTTCCACTTCCCAGGTTCAAGTGATTCTCCTGCCTCAGCCTGCTGGGTAGCTAGGACTATAGGCACATGCCACCATCCCTGGCTAATTTTGCATTTTTAGTAGAGACAGGATTTCACCATGTAGGCCAGGCTGGTCTCAAACTCCTGATCTCAGGTGATCCACCTGCTTTAGCCTCCAAGAGTGCTGGGGTTACAAGCATGAGCCACCACACCCAGTTACGACTGAGAAATCCCATATTTCTCAGAAGTTTTGTTCATTCCTTTTCATTTTTTCTTTATTTGTCTGACTGTCTTATTTCAGAGAACCAGTATTTAAGTTTTGAGATTCTTTCCTCAGCTTGGTTTATTCTGCTGTCAATACTTATGATTACATTGTAAAATTCTTCTATTTGTGTTTTTCAGTTCTTTTTTTATACCAGCTATTTTGTCCTTGAGCTCCTGTATTGCTTTATTGTGATTTTTACTTTTCCTGGATTGGGTTTTGCCATCCTCCTGAATCTCGATAATCTTTGTTCCTATCCATAGTCTAAATTATATTTCTATCATTCCAGCCATTTCAGCCTGAATAAAAACTCCTGTTAGAGAACTGATTTGGTCATTGGGAGAACATACCACACTCTGGCCTTTTGAGTTACTACAGTTCTTGCGTTGGTTCTTTCTCATCCTTGTCTGTGGGTCTTCCTTTAACTGCAGTATAGACTGAGTACGATCACTAGAGTTCTTTTCTGGATGTTTGCACCAGACTGAGGCTTTGTGCAGGGCCTTTATTTGAAGATAACTTCTTGTCTCTGATTTTAAAGGGATGTTTGTTAGTGAGGTATTTTTGATGTTGATGTTTGGGGTGTGATCCAGCAGGTGGCACTTAGGCTTCTTGGTCAGTTGGTAGACTCTTGCTCAGTTTTGTGGTTCCCTGTTTGCGAACAGTTGCAGCATTTTATTTCTCAGTGCTCTGAAACTCTGAGTTCCTCTCCTGCTTCAGTGCTGGCTGTAGATTGTGATTTGGCACTCCTGAGCTGCCCACTGCTGGGCAGCTTAGTACTTATGTTTCTTCCCCACCTACGAGGCAGCAGAGGAAGAGCTCTTAGTAAAGGTTTTGGCCAAGGGTTACTTGCTTGTCTCCTGGGGGCTCCACCCAAAAGAGATGGAGGTGAGCAATCACTCAGTGCAGTCAGCCCAGGATGGAGGGTCTGTGCTGTGGGCCCAAGCCCTGTCTGGTGATGGGCAGTGAGGGGAGGGGTGGGACCCATGAGAGATGAACTGGGAATACTTTTCTTTATTTCTGAAAAATATCTTTACTGGGAATAATATTCTTGACTGGAATTTTTTTCTATTCACTTTGAAAAATCAAAGCACTTTGAAATATCAACCCATTCTGTCCTGGCCTATAAGGTTTCTGCTGAGAAATCTCCTGCTAATCTAATAGTTGAATAGACATTCCCTTGTATGTAACTTGATGCTTTTCTCTTGCTGCTTTCAAAATTCTTTGTCTTTTGCTTTTGACAAATTAAATATAATGTGCTTCGGGACCAGTTTCAGTGGAATCTATTTAGCATTCTTTGACCTTCCTGAACCTGGATGTCTGTCTCTCTCCCAAGATTTGGGCAGCTATTTGATATTATTTTATTTAAATATGTTTCCCTCACATTTTCTCTCAGTTATTCTGCAATGCTCATAGTATGGACTTAATGACGTCCATAATTCCTGTAATCTTTCTTCATTCTTTCTAATTCTTTCTTCTTCTTTTTTGATCTGCCTGTGTTATTTCAAAGGACATGTCCTTAAGATCAGAAATTGTTTCTTCTGCTTAGTCTAGTCTGTTGTTGAATCTTTCAATTGTATTTTTATTTCATTCATTGAATTATTCTGCTCGAGGATTTGTTTGGTTCTTTTTTTATATCTATCTTTTTGTTAAATTTCTTAATCAAATCATGAACTATTTTCCTTATTTCATTGAATTGTCTATCTGCATTCTTTGTACCTCACTAGGATTCCTTAATGTTACTTTAAATTCTTTTGGGGGGTGGCATTCCATATATTTCCTTGTAATTGGGGTCTGTTACTCGGCTTTCTGCATTACTTCCTATAAATTTCTTCTCAATGTGTGTGTGTGTGTGTGTGTGTGCGCGTGCGCGCGTGTGTGTGTATACTAATTATTTTTCTAGAGTCCAGCAGGACATATCTGAATGTCATGTGGGACGTGGGACAATTCACTGTGTGCCTCGGCAATGAACTGTAGGATGTCTAACCTCCCTAAACTGTTGACCAGGAACAACACCCCAACAATTTTTCACACAAAAAAAAATTATTTCCACAAATTTCCAAGACACTCTCTGGGAGTCAGTGTCACTTTTTTTTGGAAACTCTACCTTAGATCTAGAAAAATCATCCCTGAAGAGCATGCTAACATTGAGTATGTGCGGATTCCAGGGTCATCTCCCATAAAGTGTCAAAGTATGGATGGACCAGTCACACTGGGTGTCCTGTTACCTCTCACACCTGGACAACTCCTAATGCCATCCTAAAAATCTAGTCAAAACGAGCTTAATATCCATGACAAAGGCAAAAAAGACAAAACACACTCTGATCTTTTTTTCTTGGATTAGTATTATGTTCAGTGACAATAACTTGTTGTATGTCACCCACCAAGCACCACGCTTTGGTTTAATATTGTCATCTTAATCCTCTCGACAACCCTATAAAGAGGAATTTTTATTCCCAATTTAGAGATGAGAAAACTGGGGCTTAGAAATTTGGCTGCCCCATCTTCTAAAACTGTTATTCTTCTCTGATTCCTTGGCAATCTACCCGGTCCACGCAAGCCCTCCAGTCCTTTTAAGGCCTCGCGCCCCCTCCCCTCGACCCCCGGGGTAGAATGGACAACCTGATTGGAGGTGCCTGAAGAAAGGGAAAAGTGGTCTAAGACAGGCCTAATAAGGAACCAGCTGTCAGCTCAACTCCGTCCCTACTCCTCTGCTCGGGGCGTTGCCCAGGGAGTCCACCCCCAAACGCTGCAGCGGCTGTGTCTTTCTACTTTCATTTTACTTGCTGGTGGCCCGGACTTCGAGACGTTCTGAACCCCACTATCCCTCCCTCTACAACAGCGCGTTCCTCTTGGCCCAGCTTCCAAAGCTCTTGGCCACCCCGTCATCCCTGCAGGCCCTACAGCCGCAGATCCAGGAAACCCTCTACCCGCAGCCCAGCTACTGAGTTTACAATCCCCTGGGCTCTTGGCTCCAGGGTGCGTGTTTCCGCCCCGTGGTGGCTGTGCAGACGTCCCCACTTGCCGCGCAGGAGCGCTCGGTTCCTGTCCCCATTCCGGAGCGCCGCGCTGGGGCTCGCGGAACCAGCCTTCGTTTCCTTGGCAACGCAGTACACAAGTGCTAGCCCTAGAAGCTCGCGATGTGCTTCAGAAAATCGGGTGAGGAGGGCTGCGGAGGAGCCTAGAGCAGAGGGTTGGTAGGGGGAAGGGTGGAGACGCTGGCAAAGATGAAGGGGGAGGAAGTGCAGTTCGCCCCACTCTGTGCAGTTTGGCGTGGTTTTGTAAGTGCACGGCTGGGCCCTGTCCTCTGTTCAGTCTCCTAGGACGCGCTCACATAGACCCAGGTGCCGATCCTCACGTGGAGCCTCTCCTCTTTTTAATTTTAGACACTGCGGATAACTACTGTTTTGGAACATGTCAACAGAGGAAACTTTTTCCTCACTTCCATCCCCCAAATTTGATTGGGAACAAGTTTGTTCCTCTTAGGGGATCACCCCACCGAGGGCCTGGGTGTTACTTACCAGATGTGAGTATTCACCTCTCCTTGGGTGGGTCTCAGTTCCCCGGCTATTGACTTGGCTAACCAAGTTTTGTAAAAGAAAAAAGTCTATGGGACTTGAGATCTTCAGAGTCCCAACATAAAGCGCTCTGTTCTTCTGCAAGCAGCTGTTTAAGCCAATGCCAGAGATTAAAGAACCATTGCTCCCTGCCATGCACCTCCACTAAAAGCAAGCGCTAGCTTCATATAATCCCTGCTCCATCCTCACTTCCAAAGGCCTGTGAGCCAATGCCAGTTACCCTCCCATTCCTCCAAACTTCAGGCTGACAATTGCATTAGAGTAAGTTCAGCTCTGTGGGGCTTCGAAGACTGGATTCATCTGAATATACGGCAGTGTCCTTTATTCTACCTATCCAGCCACAGCCCTCTACAAAGGTACCTGTATTACTTGTGTAGTTCTATGGTCTTGAGTCAAGACAAGAAAGTGTAATCCCTTGCATAGAAGATTCAGATGGGTACATGCTAAGTTCACCCAATTTTGATAGCCCTGATGTTCTCTGACTACGTGTTGTCTTTTCTTTGTTTGTTTGTTTAATATATCACCGAAAGGCATATGGCTTGGCATACAACTTATCTAAGATCCCAACCAGCACAAAAGGATATACTTTGGGAGCCCGAACAGCTGTGAGGTTTAAGCCAATACAGAAGGTAATGTGCTGGGATTTTAATGTGGTCCACATTGCTGCATGCATTTGCACAGGAGTGCAAAGGGCAGAGAGCAAGGGGGCTGATCTGAAAGCATATGCCCTGAAATTAAAGAAAAGTAGGCATTTAGGCAAACACTATTAAGAAGCCTATCTGAAAAGCTTGGGCGTTAACATCGCAAAGATGCGTGTGAGTATACTGGGAAGAGGGGAAAACATTTTACAGAAGAAATGGTCCCAGCACAGGGCTTTGGTGCTGAGATGCCTCAGGTTAAAATATTAGAAGCTTGCATTTATATACATTATATTATCTTGTCAGTTTAAAAAAATTTTCAATTTTTCCACCCTTTTGTTTGATTGGGTTTCAAGTCTAAAGTTCGGTATAGGATCCTAATCTCTTATTGGACATTTTCCTGACACTTGAGCTTAAGGAGCAGAGATACTAGCTCTAAAAATCTCTGAATGCGATGTTAAGGGTAGTGGCTGGGATAAGTTGCCTTGCCTCTCTACCCATCCTAGATGTATTTCTACAACCTATATGTTATGTATCCCTAGGTAGCTGAACCACACACATCTCAGTTTTCTACCTACTGAAGGCTTATTTCTGTAGCCTGAGGTGGCTAAACCATAGCTGATTTATGAGTAGAAAGATGATTCTGTTTTCTTTCTACCTGGAAGGCTTTATATATGTGTGTGAGAGTGTGTGTGTGTGTGTGTGTGTGTCTGTGTGTGTGTGTATATCACTCTCTAACATAATGCTCTTTTTCTTGGAAACAGGAAATGACACCTCGTGCAGGCATGTACCAGCAAGTAAGTCCTCAGCAGGAAAAACACAAACAAAATTTTGTTCCATTTAATGTCTTGGTGCCTCGATTTAAGAACTACTCAAAGGACACTTACTATCCCAGGTATATCTCCTGTCTTCTGGTGCACTACAACAAAAAGCAATAGGGGGAAATAAGTATGTAATAAGAAAAGACGCATGTAAAGAAGGGATGCCATCCAAACCATCCCAGTTCAATAAGGAACCACTCGGATTTAATCAGCTGTCTCAGATTTCTGGCATGTAAAATTGTAGAATCATAGTTACTCATTCGGTGAATTTTTATTAATGTGCCAGGCAATTTTGTAGGTTCAATAGATTTTGCAGGAAGTCCATCACACAAGGCTCCTGATTTCTTGGGGCTTACATTCTAGAGTCCAGACAGAGCACAAAGCGATACACAAGAAAATGTCAATAGTAATAAGGAGAGTGACCATATAATTTGTTAGTCAAACCATGACACTTCTGAGAGTAAAAGGGATCCTATTGATAATTCTACCAAGACGGTAGCCACAAGGTAGGGACTATCATGGACAAACCAGGAAGAAGCTTGCCCAGGTGATATGCTACAAAGAAGGTAAAACAGGACGACAGTATAGTAGTGAGTGATGGGCTGGAGTCTACTTTAGCAAGGGTTGAAGAAATAACACTCAACCTGAGATCTGAATGACAAGACTGAGCCAGCCCTATGAAGATCCAGGGACAGAGCATTCCCAGCAGAAGGAACAGCAAGTGTAAAGGCTATAAACTGGGAAGGAATTTGACTACTGGCTTGAGCAAAAAGGAATGCTAGCATGGCCAGAGTGTAGTGAGCAAGGAGAAATGAGACAGAAATGGAGGGCATGCTGGAGCTCAGGCCTTGCAGACCAACAGGCTTACTCTCAATGCTTCAGGAGGCTATTCAGAATGTATAGAATTGTAAAGCAAATGATCAAGGCCTTTCTTTTATTTATGAGAAATCCAAGGATCAGAGAGTGAATGTAACTTTATCAAGATTGCATTAAGGAAGTAGAAACATTGAGTCTTGACCACTGTGTCCACTCCATCATTTCCTGACAGAAATGAGTCTACACAAAAGACAAAGTGTGATGAGATCAGGCCAAGGCGGGTGGATCACGAGGTCAAGAGATAGAGACCATCCTGGACAACACGGTGAAACCCCGTCTCTACTAAAAATACAAAAATTAGCTGGGCATGGTGGCGGGTGCCTGTAATCCCAGCTACTCAGGAGGCTGAGGCAGGACAATTGCCTGAACCCAGGAGGCGGAGGTTGCGGTGAGCCAAGATCATGCCATTGCACTCCAGCCTGGGTAACAAGAGCGAAACTCTGTCTCAAAAAAAAAAAAATTTAAATGAGCGCCTTTGTCAAGAAAATTTAACTTCTTCTGCTTTGCTGTGCCTACATTGCAGATAGATTATCACTGCACTTTTATCACCAACTTTAAATTGTGGGCTACTAATTCATCACTGTTTTAGTTCTAGGACCTTCTTGTCCCTCAGTTATGGATATTGAGGTGCAGAAATATCTTTTAAACTGGAGTCGATCTGTGCTCTAATTGGATGTCAAGATTGTCGAGTTAGATGTTTAACACTGACATCTAACTCAAAATATACTAACAGGTAAAAGAATCCCATGCTTAATTAAAAAGCTAATCAATCTGTTGCCTTTTTCCAAGAGGTTAGGCCTAGTTCAGGGTCAGCTCTGGTACTGACGGAGTTTGTGTATGGTCACCAACTCATTAGACATGATGCTTGTGTTTTTATTTTTAGCCCTGGCACATACAACCCAGAGAAGAAGCCACCTCCAAAAATTTCATGGCCAATGAGATTTGGATCTCCAGACTGGGCTCAGGTCCCATGTCTTCAGAAAAGAACCTTAAAAGCTGAGGTAATAAGATTGGACTTCTGTAGGGGACTCTTATTCTATATAGTACTTTGTGTAAGGGACTCTTATCTAGGGGTTTCTGGATGAACTTCAGGAAGCCCTTGGTCCCCAAAAATTATATGTACAACTTTGTCTGTATATGAATATGAAGATCTTTTTGGAGAATTACACTATTTTATTAGATTCTTAAAGGTATATATGACTAAACAAGTGACATTTCTTATTTGATCCTTAAATAATCTTTTGTGATGGGTACAGAGGAAATATTCCTACACAATAGAGGCTCAGATGGATTAAGTGATTTGTGCAGGTTGAACAGCTGGAAACCAGAACTCGTGACTCCTAATCCATTGCTCTTTCCAACATACCCCTTGAGTACTAGATCACTGAGGAGCCTCAGAGCATTCGGCTATGAGCATGGATTCTGAGTACAAATCTGCTTGGATTCATATACTAGCTTCAGTATTTACTTGTTGTATAATCTTAAGCAAATCCTTTGACTTTTCTGAGCCTCAGTTTTTTAATCTGTAAAATGGGTATTATAATAGAATCAATCCAATAAGGTTATAAAGAAAATGTGGAAACTTATTTAGCACGATACCTGATAACATAGTAATTGTTCAATCTGTTAGCTATCATAATTCCAGAGGTGCTTTTTTTTCCTTTCCTAGTGGAACTTTTTACTGATTCCACCATTATTTATTAAGTGCCTAATGTATTAGCATTATTGCATTAGGGCCTGTGGGTAACATTCAGGAATTAAACATATAATCCTTGACTTCAATAAGCCCACCAACTGCTTGGGGATTTGCTAAGTAGCAATCATTCCTAGTATGGTATATACTTTAGTAAGATGATACAGGGTAGATGTATGTATAAATCTTGGGAGAATCACTAAGGCTAGGTTACTCTGGGGTTGGGATTCACTTCTATAATGTACATTTCTTTTTTGCATAACTGGAAAGACCAGAGGCAGAGGATTCTCATTAGAATTTTGATCTAGACAACATTCTTTCATTGCAGCTGTCCACAGACAAAGAGTTTAGAAAGCATCGGAACCGTGTGGCCTACCTAAGCCTGTATTATAATTGAGCAGTGGTGACTACCTTCACGTGCTCCTCTTAAACACAGACTCTCCAGGACTGAGGACAGAGCTGTCTTCTTCTGCATTACTGTGACCTTCTTGTCTGGCAGTCTGGGGCCCAGGGAGGGACAGGTGCTTATAGCTGCTGTATGAGAGCATAAAAACCAGTGCACGGTGCTTGTGGTGTATATGTGCGTGTCTGAGTCTGTGGGTTCGTGTTGGGTGGTGAGTTGGATGATTTCATTTTATGAAATATTTGTGGGCCCCTGCTCTCTAGTTCGAATTCCCAGGTGCCAATTTTATATATTCTACCACTAGTCCTGGTCGTAGGAGACTGTTAGCCTATACGTATGAAGGATTTGGATGGGATTTGGGCTTGCTAGACACGGAAGACAGATTAAAACATTTATTGGCACTCTGACAGTTGCATTCCTCATCGTGGAGTGTAAAGGTCTTGATCTGGTTGACTTTCCCAGATTGACATAAAACTCAAAAACCAAAACTTGCCCACTTCCCGTGACATCATCTGTATAGTCTGTCAGTCAACATATATATTCAGGTCCTACTATATATTGGGCAGAACAGTAAGCCCTGGGGATATGGCAAGAATCAAACTTATTTTCTAACTCCCTGGGCCTGGCTCGAAGTCAGAGGAGGACTCCCCAGGGAAGCTAGTGGATTGAGTCTTCCCTCCAATCTGAATGACCCCCTAGAGCCTTTACAAGTCAGTTTAGGGTTATAAAGGTCAGAAAACATATAGCCCCAGACTGACTTGTAAACAGCTACATTTACAGTACTTACTCAGACACTCAGGCCTGAGAGGTAGACCCCTTTCCTTCCAGCACTAACTGAAATAATCAAGTATAGTTTATTCAGGATTGGCATTAAATGTGATCTAATCTTTTCATAGGAAGGCCCTTTAGTACCCACTTAGGCTTCTTTGTAATAACTAGAAAAGTGGTAAGCCTGCATGTGTCTGGATACCAAAGACTGAGAAGCTGCAAATGGCTGCAGGAGAGCACTAGCCTACTGTAACCCTTATGGCCACCGCCATCCGTGTTAGCTGGGGAAAGGGCTAAAGGTAAAACCTCCTGGGCTTATGATGCTGGGAGGCCTAATTCCTGAAAGGCCAAGGTCTTCTAAAACAATAATGGTGAAGGACAGGGAAGTCTTTATGGGAAATCACATAGGACATACTAAGATAATGATAAAGATACTTAGCAAAAACGTACCTAATATGTACACTTCTTTTAATCTGCTGATTTAATGATTTCCATTATCATGTCAAGAAGTATTTATGACTTGAGATAAGTCAGGACTAACTCTTATCGCCTCTCCTGCCTATCTCCCTCCTTCCTCTCCTTTGTACCCACACCTGCAGATTTTTTTCAGAGGTGACAATTTAACATTCAGTGGTTTATTTTCTGATTCAGGGTCTTATGTCCCTTCTTGGGAGGATATTGATGGGGGTGGGGATAGAACATCTTTCACACTGTTTAGTACATACGTTCAAAGACTTTTCCAGGGAAGAGAACTCTCTAAAATAGTGATCTGATCTGATGAAAGATAAAATTTTAATATAGCTTCAGTTAACCTTCAGGGTCCTTTAAAGTGCTAAATTGTATATAAAAGTAATTAAGAAAGGACAAATGAACACAAGACCAGAGCATTCTGTGCCACATTCATGTTACAGCTACACTTGGTTCCAGGAGTTTATAGTATTTTTAGGTCTTAACAGAGTTAAGCTTTTTTATAATGCTGTTTTATGGGGGTAAAGCTTCCAATGTGACAGATTTATAAAATATGGAGACTACATGACATATTGGAGGATGTGGTTTGACATGCAGACAACTGAATCTGTGACACTATTCAAGGGTCACAGATTCATTTTACAATTTTACAATTACATTTAAGACCAGCTGCAACATTTACAGTTCTGCTCCAACCCTGGGCATATTTGAGGTGAAAGGTACTGCCTTCCACACACTGGTGGAACTCGTCTTCAGGATTACTATAAATGCCATCTGCTTTACCACTACATCAAGCTCCATCTCCTCAACTGCCCCTATCACCACTGCCTTCTCCATCACTTCCCTCGTCACTGCCGCTTTCTCTACCACTGCCACTGCCTCTACCAATATTAGCACAGAAGCCTTCACTTCTTGGTGTCACAGGTCAGTTATACCAGCTGTTGACGGCTGGTGGAATACATTCGGAAAGAATAACAACATTTCAGAGCATCATCATAACCTGTTTTTATGCATAGAAGCAAGCAGCTCTGGACTCTGTCCTATATCAGTTCTGTTCTCAGAGAACTGGAGGAAAGCTGCAGCTGGGAAGACTGCAGCATGAGGTCAGATGTCCAAAGCAAGGAGGAGGGAAACAAAGGCCCAGGGGTCCTAGCAGGATGTCAAGCCTGGGCTTCCATGCTAGTTCCCCTAGAGGGGAAATAAACCCAACCCTACAGTGATAAGGAATGACTTTATTTTGAGACTCTAATATTTGAGTTTTGATAGGGGAGGCTTATCTGTCAGTATTTCTGTCATATGTAAAATATTTGGATTTTTCTTACCTTGTTATGTTTTGTCTTTCATGCTCTATGTTTGCTTGCTTCATTTCAGCACTGATTTTTCCCTTCTTTCCTCTCCCATGGTGTTTCAGAAGTTTTATATTTCATTTTCCTCTACTAGTAGAATGCTCTGAACCACTAAAGTTATTCGGGCTCACTGTTCAATTTGAGTCAATAACTTTTTTTTTTGAGATGGAGTCTCACTCTGTTGCCCAGGCTGGAGTGCAGTGGTGTGATCTTGGCTCACTGCAGCCTCCACCTCCCAGGTTCAAGCGTTTCTCCTGCCTCAGCCTCCAGAGTAGCTAGGACTATAGGCATGCACCACCATGCCCAGTTAGTTTTTTGTATTTTTTAGTAGAGATGGGGTTTCACCATACTGGCCAGTTCAAGGCTGGTCTTGATCTCCTGACCTCATCATCCACCACTTCAGCCTCCCGAAGTGCTGGGATTACAGGCATGAACCACCATGCCCAGCTGAGCAAATCATTTTATAATCTCTCATAGGTTTTTACAGTTCTAAAAAAATCAATAATTATATGAATTTCCTTAAAGACTTTATATAGCAGCTTCCACTGCTCTCCCTCCACTTTTAGACCTGCCCCAAGGGATGCTTAATCCAAGGAACGTACAAATTCCATGAAGAGCAGGAGTTTCTCACTTCCTACTGTCGAGACCCATCAGCCACCTGAGCCTTTGTCCCTGATCCTTTTTATGATGTCCTTCCAGCTGTCCTCACCAAGACCCAGACAACAAAATTTATGCATCTAAATTAGGAAATGGTGCACTGCCATGAGTGAGAGAACTGATCTATCTCAGAGATAAATGCCAAAGATGTTGCAGGTTTGGTTCTAGGCCACCACAATAAAGTAAATGTTGCAATAAAATGAGTCACAAAGTTTTTGATCTCCCAGTGCATATTAAAAGTTATGTTTACACTCTACTGTAATCTATCAAGTATGCAACAGCATTATGTCTAAAAACAGTGTACATATCTTAATTCTAAAATACTTTATTGCTAAAAAATGTTAACAACTATTTGCATCTTTAGTGAGCCATAATCTTTTTGCTGGTGGAGTGCCTTACCTCAGTGTTGATGGTTGCTGACTGATGGTGGCTGTAGCAACTTCTTAAGACAACGATAAATTCTGCCATGTCAAATTGAAATTGACTTCCTTTCATGAAAGATTTCTCTGTAGTATGCAATGCTATTTGAAAACATTTCAGCTATGTAGAATGTCTCTCAAAATTGGAGTCAATTCTCTTAAACTCTGCTGCTACTTTATCAACTAAGTTTATGTAATATTCTAAAACCTTTGTGGTCATTTCAACAATGTTCACAGCATCTTTACCAAGAGTAGATTTTATCTCAAGAAACTACTTTCTTTGCTTATCCATAAGAAGCAACTCCTCATTTGTTCATATTTTATCAGAAGATTGCAGCAATTCAGTCCCCTCTTCAGGCTCCACTTCTCATTCTAGTTCTCTTGCTATTTCCATCACATCTGCAGTGACTTCCCCTACTAAAGTCTTGAAAACATCAAAACTTTTAGGGAACACCCATCGATGAGAGTTGGAATCAACTTCTTCCAAACTTCTGTTAATGTTGATATTTTGATGCCTTCCCTTGAATTACACAGGTTGATCCTTGGAAATCCTCTCCAGAAATCCTCTCCAGAAGGTTTTCCATTTACTTTTCTCGGATTCATCAGAGGAATCATTGTCTATAGCAGCTATAGCCTTAAAAAATGTACTTCCTGAATGATAAGACTTCAAAGTCAAAATTACTCTTGATTCATGTGCAGCAGAATGGATGCTGTGTTTGGTATGAAAACAACATTAATATCTTTGTACATCTCCATCTGGGCCCTTTGGTAACTAGGTGCATTGTCAACAACCAGTAATATTTTAAAACAATCTTTTTCTGAGCAGTCGGTCTGAACAGTGGTCTAAAAATATTCAGGAAGCCATACTATAAACAGATGTACTGTCATCCAGGCCTTGTTGTTCCATTTATATGCCACAGGCAGTGTAGTTTGAACATAATTATTAAGGCACCTAGAATTTTCAGAATGATTAATTAACATTGACTTCAACTTAAAGTCACCAGCTGCATTAGTGCCTAACAAGAGAGTCAGCCTGTCCTTTGAAGCTTTGAAGCCAGGCATTGATGTCTCCTCTCTAGTTATAAAAGTCCTAGATGAGCATCTTCTTCCAGTAGCAGGATATCTTGTCTACCTCACCTACCTAAATAACTAAATCTGTTGTTTAGTGTAGCCACCTTTACCAATGATCTTAATGATCTTAACTACATCACCTGGATAACTTGTTGCAGTTTCTATGTCAGCACCTGCTGCTACACTTTACTCTTTCATGTTGTAGAGGTGGCTTCATGAACCAACCTCTGCTAGCTTCACTTCTTTTTTTCTTTAGCTTCATCACTCTTCTCAGTCTTCATAGAATTGAATGTAGTTAGGGCCTGGCTCTGGATTAGGCTTTGGCTTAAGGGAAAGTTATGGCTATCTATGATCTTCTATCTAGATCACTAAAACTTTCTTTATATGGCAATAAGACTGTTTTACTTTCTTATCAGTCATGTGTTCACTAGAGTAGCACTTTTAATTTCTTTCAGTAACTTTTTCCTCTGCATTCACAACATGGCTGTTTGGCACAAAAGGCCTAGATTTTGGCCTATTTGGCTTTTCTCCGATGTGAGGGCCTAGAAGTTCCATGGCTGTCTCCATGCAGTCTGGCCTCTCTGCCTTTGCTGTTCTTTGCAGCCTGACCTGCATCTTCTTCAGAACAGTGTGCTAGACTTAGTTGTGATGCACCTGAGGACCAAGGTATGACTTCAACTTGCTTATGAGCAGGTATTTGCCCTCATTGCAGAGCAAATTTCATCTATTTCATGCCTTCTTCGCTAAGCTTAGCTTTTGATTTAAAGTGAAAGATACAGAACTTTTCCTTTCACTTGAACACTTAGGAAATTGTAGGGTTATTAATTGGCCTAATTTCAATTTTGTTGTGTCTTAGGGAATAGGGAGGCTCCAGGAGAAGAAGAGAGATGGGGAAATGGCCATTCAGTGAAGCAGTCAGAACACATACATCTATTGATTAAGTTCATCGTCTTACATGAGTCCTATTACTGGTGTCCCAAAACAATTAGAATGACAACATTAAAGATCATTAACCATAGATCACCATAATAGAAATAGTATTTCCAAAACTTCCGGCCTGTCGGTGACCTGGCCCAAAATTAACATGTGACTTACAATCTGTACATATATTTAATACAGCATTTCTGTTCCCAAAGATGTACTATTAAATTTATGTCGAATCCAACATTTTAAAGTGCCTTAATATCTAGAACTTATAGATATTAAAATTTTGTCATATCCTCTGCCATAGTCAACAATCGCATAGCCTATAAATGCTGTTTAAATACTCTAGGTTTGTTCCTGATTGTGATAAGCCTGTAATTAATGTTTCGTAAACTGTATCACAGCTTCCCTGATTTACTAGGGTTTTTTATTTTAAGTTCAGATATTCAATAGCTAGAAAGGCTTGTTCGTGTGTTTGTTAGTTTGGTGGAAGTAAATTGACTAGCACCAAACCGGCTAACTTAAAATGGGAAAGAGAAGATGCGGTTTGGAGTTTGGGGTGTAAAGACTCTTATTTACGTGACCTGTGGAGGTGGAAAAAGCTGTATTGGTGGAAAGGACATCTCAGGCAGAAGAAATATTGGTCAAATATCACAGGTAAGAATTAGTTTGTTACCTTATAGGTAACTATCAGAAAATCTACTGACTACTACAGTGAGAATTTTAAAACTTAACTGCAACTTGTTCTAACCATCACATTGCTACCTCTAGAGAATTAGGGAGGGGAAGAAGGAAGAGGAGAAAATTACTTTTTATGTCAAACAATCTTGTGCTATCTGATTTTTTAAATAATTACGGCAATACATTACTTTTATAATCTAAAAAGTAACTTAAATGCCTTTTCTATATACAAGTCAAATCTGTTTCACCATCTCCTTTTCCAACCCAGAGTCCACATGCCTTTGATGCTAATTATCTTTTCTTACTACTTCCCAGCAGCAAAGCCTACGATTCAGCTCAGGGCTCTTCCAGTCTCATCAGCAGACAGTAACTCTTCTTTACCACCAACCCGCCTCCCTACCATGCTTCATTCTCTATATTCTTTTACATACTTGTTCTCACTGCACCATTGCTATCTTTCCATAGCTGCTATAGCCAGCCCTTCCCACCCAGATATTACCTTTGCAGATACCAACCTCTTTCTCCCCTGGAATAACCATCTTCACCTTATTCTCTGATATTACTGTTTCCCACCTCAACCTTGGGGACTTTCTTGCCTCCACCCTCATCCCCTGGCCATGAGAAGGCTCTTACTTCTGGGTGCCAAACTTCCAGCTACTGGGGCCAACACATTGGCCAGGTTACCATTGCTGCAGAAAGAAACAAAATGTGCCTCTGTGAAATCACTGTGAGACCTCTGTGAGCCTGCAGGATGCAAACATGACAGAAAGCAACTTTTCTTGCCCTCATTCGTGACTCTCTGGGGAATGGTCAGTTGCCAAGCACAACCTCTAAAGTCCCCATGGCAAGCATTTCTCCCTAACTGCCCCAGTTAGTGTTTATATTATATTTTACCATAATTGTCAGAAATGTGCATATTCTTTTCAGGAACAAACTGTCTGCAAAGGATTTTGCCTCTCAGAATCTTATGCTAGTGAGAATGAACTGGAGACCGAGCTTGGACTTTACATTATCCCTCCCTGTCTCCCACTCACTGTGGACCCAATTTCTATAGACTTTCTTTCAGGACTTGAAACTGAAGATATAGGACATCACTATCATTCCATTCATAAAAAGCAATCTTGTCATTCATGGTGGCAAAGGCATATATCAGTTGTGTATGCAGATGTGGGTTCACATTCTTTTTTTTTTATTTTTTGAGACGGAGTTTTGCTCTTGTTACCCAGGCTGGAGTGCAATGGTGTGATCTCAGCTCATCGCAACCTCCGCCTCCTGGGTTCAGCCTCCTGCCTCAGCCTCCTGAGTAGCTGGGATTACAGGCACACACCACCGTGCCCAGCTAATTTTTTGTATTTTTAGTAGAGATGGGGTTTCACCATGTTGACCAGGATGGTCTCGATCTCTTGACCTCGTGATCCACCTGCCTCGGCCTCCCAAAATGCTGGGATTACAGGCGTAAGCCACTGTGCCTGGCCCCACATTCTTAAGAAATAACTTGGCTGGTTCTGGTCAATACTGCAACCAGTTGGTAAAGTAATACACTCCCTTGTAGGCTGAGCCTAAGAGGAGAAAGCAGCAGTTATTGTCATGCAAGGCCTCAATACTGTCTCACTTGCTGATAAACTCTTCAAGGGAAGAGTAAGTAACCTAAGAATTAGCATGGTGTGTACCTGGTGGATACTGCTACTTACCTTTCCTGTGTCCATGTAAGACCTTGCTGAATCATCATGATATTTTTTCCCAATAGAATCTCAACAAGACCTAAGCCTCTTTCATGAGCCAGAAAGCTTTAAAGATTAATTAGAGTCGAGATATAAAGTAAAATGAATTTTTCATCACAGAAGCAAGTGGTCAAGATAATTATGTTCCTCAGATATTATGCATTAATTTATCACAAGAATAGACTGTTCAAGGTGTTGGAAATAAACTTTCAGTGCTGCAAAAGAAATAGCACTAGAATATAAGTTTTCTCAGCAAGGCAATTTACTTATATAGAAGAGTGAGTCTCATGGATGGAGAAATGGTGAGAACACACCTGAACAAGGGAGGGGAAGGGGTTCTTATCCCTGACACAGGTAGCTCCTACTACTGTGTCATTCTTCTGTTGGCTAGGCTTGGACAGCACAGTTTAAGCTAATACCAATTGGCTATTTTAAAGAGAGCAGGGGTACAAGCCAGAGTGGTGGGGTGAGCAGTTTTTGTTTTTTTTTTAAGGAAAGAAAAAAAAGGAGTGAAGGAGAGGAAGAAAAAGAGGGAGAGAGAACGGGAATATTGCTTTATTCTAAAAATGGGTATTAATAATAGCCGATCAATATTTTGTGTATTTAAAGTGGAGAATGTATATTTTGTGTATTTAAAGTGGAGAGCTCTATAAATATTTATTAAGTTTACTTGTTCCAGATCTGAGTTCAAGTCCTGGATATCCTTATTAATTTTCTGTC
>CM052659.1:102487780-102546410 GCA_028533165.1 Leontopithecus rosalia
CTCCTGCTTTTTATTTATTTATTTATTTTTGCTCTCCATTTGGTTGGTAAATCTTTCTCCATCCCTTTGTTTTGAGTCTTTGTGTACCTTTGGATGTGAAATGGGTCGGGATGCAGCATACCATTAGGTTTTGGCTGTATCTTTTGATTGGGGGATTTAGTCAATTTAAATTTAGGGTTACTGCCATTTGATGTTAACTGGCTGTTTTATCCATTCATTGATGTAAATTCTTCTTTATGTTGATGCTCTTTACTTTTTGGTATATTTTTAGAAAAGCAAATACTGGTTGTTCCTTTCTATGTATAATGCTTCTTTCAGAAGCTCTTGTAAAGCAGGCCTGGTGGTAATAAAATCTCTGGGTACTTGCTTGTTCATAAAAGATTTTATTTTTCCTTCAATTATGAAGCTTAGTTTGGCGTGATATGAAATTCTGGGCTGAAGGTTCTGTTCTTTAAGGATGTTGAATATTGGCCCCCACTCTCTTCTGGCTTGTAGGGTTTCTGCTGAGAGATCTGCTGTAAGTCTAATAGGCTTCCCTTTGTGGGTAACCTGACCTTTCTCTCTGGCTGCCCTTATTATTTTCTCCTTCATTTCAACCCTGGTGAATCTAACTATTATGTGCCTTGGGGTTGTTCTTCTTGAGGAGTATATTTGTGGTCTTCTCTGTATTACCTGGGGTTGACTATTGTCCTGCTTTGCTAGATTGGGAAAGTTTTCCTGAATAATATCCTGAAGAGTATTTTCCAACTTGGACTCATTCTCTCCGTCGCATTCAGGTACACCTATCAAACGTAAATTTGGTCTTTTCACATAGTCCCATATTTCTTGGAGACTTTGTTCATTCCTTTTTATCCTTTTTTCTCTATTCTTGTATTCTCATTTTATTTTATTAAGTTGGTCTTCGACCTCTGGTATTTTTTCTTCTGCTTGGTCAATTCAGCTGTTGAAACTTGTGCATGCTTTGCGAAGTTCTCCTGTTGTGTTTTTCAACTCCGTTAGTTCATTCATATTCCTCTCTATATTGTCTATTAATGTTAGCATTTCGTCAAAACTTTTTTCAAAGTTCTTAGTTTCTTTACATTGGGTTAGCACAAGTTCTTTTAACTCCCACAAGTTTCTTATCATCCACCTTCTGAAGCCTGCCTCTGTTAATGGAACACAGTCCTTTTCCATCAGGGCTTGTTCCGTTGCTGATGAGGAACTGTAATCCCCTATACAGGGAGAAGGGTTCTGATTTTGGGTATTCTCAGCCTTTTTAGGCTGGTTTCTTCCCTTTGTTATAAATTTATCCATCTGTCATCTTTACAGTTACCACCTTTCTAATTAGGTTTCTGAGTGGATGTCCAATTTATTGATTCCCAGTGCTGGAATCTGAGCAACCCACTGCGCCAGCCAAAACAGCGGCATTAAGACTGATGGTGCTCTTCTGCCTGGGAATCTCCAGTCTGGCTTCATTCTTGAGTCCATAATAAGTGGCTCTGCCTTCCTGGAGCTCCAAACATTGGTCAGAAGGGAAATCAGTCCCGTTTACTCTGCACCAAGAGCTGCCGCACTGAGGCATTGGCAAAACTGCTGCACCAGCCACAAGAGTTGCACTGGCAACCCGTGGGGCTACTCCACGGGGAATCTTCTGGTCCTTGAGCAATGAAAATTCATCTGAAAGCATGGCGTCCTCTCGTTCTCTGTGCTTTCACTGGGAGCTGTAATCCCGAGCTGTTAGTGATCAACCATCTTGGATCCTCCCGGGGTGAGCAGTTTCAGCAGGAAAGACAGTTATGGAACAGGTGACTAAAGGTGATTCAGGTCAGAGCAGGTGACCAGGGGCAACTCAGGATGGAGCAGGTGACCAGTGGTGACTCAGGATGTAGAAGTTGATGAGGATGAGTCAAGGCTTTAAATATGTGGGTTAGGAGGGGGATGCATGAGGGGGACGTGCAGTTTTAGTTAGAGGAATAGTTGCAGGTAACCAGGGAAATGGAAGTGAACTACTGATTGGAGCTGGTGGGAAGGTTGCTTACTGAAACTAGGGGCAAGGGAATGAGGAAGTTGAACTTTAAAATGGAGAACAAAAAGCACAGAAACTGAACATAATGGCATACTGATTCTTCCAAGAGAAATTTAGAGCTCACTGTATTCAACAAAGGTTGTCATCAATAAAATAGTAGCCTTTTGTAGATGGCATATGAGGTGACTGATGCTTTATTTAAAGGCTTTACATGCATAATTTTGCTTATATTTTTAATCCTCATAACAATCCTACAAGGGAAACATTATTCTCTTCTTTTCAGATGAGATTCAGAAAAACAGACTTGCTCAAGACTGCAAGGTTTAGATTAATACCGACTCATTTATCCATCTATTCTCCAGGTGTTTATTGTGCATCTACTATTTCCACCCTGTCTTACTCCAAAGCCCATGCCCTTTCCACTCTCCTGAGTCCCTCTATCTGGGTCTAAGCCATGTCTCATATCTACAGCCCAAAGCCTAGGAATTAGAAAAAAATGTAAGAACATTTAAGGGGGGAAGACAAAACAAAGAGGAGTGGAGAATAATAGGTCATAGAGACTGCACCAGGCTTAGCATCAAGACATAAGTTTAAATCCTGATGGTGGTGGTGGGGGACAGGTCACTTCCCCTCTCTGCACTTTAGTTTTCTCACCTATAAAATGAGGAGTTTAAGATTAATGATCCATATGTTCCCTCCTGTCTCTAACATACTGGGATCCCGCATGGGCTCTAGTCCTGACTTCATCATGGAAGGAGAAGGAAATGCAAAAAGAGAAGGAAATGCAGAGCTGGAAGAAGAAAGAGAAAGGGGAGTTAACTATTCAGAAGACTGGAGTGTAGGTAGGAGGCTGTGTTATTCCTTATCTAGTTGCACCTGCAGTAGAGCAGCCAAGTCTGAAACAAAAAAAATACAAAAACAAGAAATCCTCATATGGGCTTCCTGGTTAGGATCTAGTGCTAGCAAGGAGACTCACAGGGTTTCAAGAACCCAAGGGCCTTTGGACTTATCAGTGGTCATTCCCAGGGCCCTATTTTATTATTCCCTCTGCTCGAGTCCCTCTGCTCAGAGGGACTTCATATAGAAAACTCTAGGTTTATATCAGGACTCCATATAGAAATCTCACTGGAACAGATGCCAGCCTTCACACTCCATTCCCAGGACACCCCCATGACCTGTAGGATAATGGGCAAAAAGGGTGGGAGACTCACAGACCCGGGGCAGCATCCTCTCCATTGTGCCTCCACACCAGCTGCCTTGCTCAGCCTCTTGGTTCAGACTTATTTCAGGAAGAGGACCCTTTTATCATTGTGGGAGCAGCACAGCTGCCACTTCATGATCCCATGTCCTGAGACCATCATGTTCTTATCTCCTGTCATTCATTTCTCTCCAGAGGGAGAGAAACCCAGAAAAGCCAGCAAAGACTCCCTCACCAGCCCAGGCCCGACTACTCCAAAAGAACTGCTTGCCATTCCTTAGCGGGATACTGAGGCTGAGTTCTTTCCCCAGAGGATGCAGAAGCCCAGGGAGAGAATTAAGGGTGCTATACTGGGAATTTGGGTCCCCAGTTCCAGGGCTCGGGGCTAGGAAAGCACATGGGCAGTAGAGCCAATCCATTGGAATGCTCATTTAAAGCATGTAATTTTCCTCCTGTTGGACCAAGCCCAGTGCCCAAAGTCAATGGCAAGGTCTTGGAAGGACTCCAGTTCAGGGTAGGGGCACGATTATCCCTTTGTGTTATCTCCTACTCAGCTCCTTGTGCTTTTCTGCACAGCTACAGAGGAAGAATGGAACAACTATAAGATGCTGCAGCTGCCTGCTCATCAGCTTCTTCTTCCCTTATTGCAGCCAAGGGCAAGAATGGGGAGAGGGCAGCTGCTCCCAGAGAAACATCATCTTTGTACCCTTGCCCCCTTCTCTCCTAGGAGGAGTGGTGGAAGTGTGGTGTAAATAACACTGTGATCTACTTTGCTAGAGCCTGACCCCCTAGGAAAACAAAACAAAACAGACTAGAGTTGTGGGGAAGAGAGAGGTATTGCTGAAAGAGGGGTTAGAGGCTCTTGGAAAGCCGGGGTTGCAGGTATCTGTTTTATCTCACCTTGATAACCCCCAGGCCATAGATTTTCTACTGCCAGTGGCTGTACCTCTCAGTGCTGGGGCTAAACCAGGCAGATAAGAGATGGTGCAGGTGCAAGGGCAGCTGCCAGCTTTGGCTTGAAAGCAGGTCCTCAGGCTGGGCCAAGAATGTCCTCAATGCATCTAGCCTCCTTTTAGCTCACTTAAGAAGGAGGTGGTTTATGGCTATGTTCGTAGATATGGTTTGGCTTTGTGTCCCCACCCAAATCTCATGCTGAGTTGTAATCTTCAGTGTTTGGGGAGGGACCTGGTGGGAGGTGATTGGATCATGAGGGCAGTTTCCCCCTTGCTGTTTACCTGATAGTAAGTTCTATGAGATCTGGTTGTTTGAAAATGTGTAGCACTTTCCCCTTCTCTCTCTCCCACTCTGCTATGTGAAGAAGGTGCTTGCTTCCCCTTTGCCTTTCTGCCATGAGTGTAAGTTTCACAAGGCCTCCTCTGTCATACTGACTCATGGTTCCTCCCAATCTGCAGAACTATAAGCCAATTAAACCTCTTTCTTCATAAATTACCCAGTCTCAGGTAATTCTTTATAGCAATGTGAGAATGGACTAATACATTCATCTTTAGATCTGTGGCACCTGGCACAGACTGGGCACTTGATAAAAATTGGTTTAATATATAAATGTCTCTTCTTCAAGTGTTCCGGTGTTGGCAGTATTCAACCACCAAGCTACTCCTGATCCTGTTTGTTGTCTATTGCTATATGAGAAAATACTCCAAAGCAAAGCTTAGTCGCTTAAAATAATAAGGCAACATTTACTATTTCATATAGTTTCTATAATTCAGGAGTAGCTTAGCTGAGTGGTTCTGGGTTGGGTTTTCTCATGAAGTTACAGTCAAGATGTTGGTTGTGGCAGCCTTTTAAGGTTTAACAAGGGCTGGGGAACCCACTTATAAGATAAGTCACTCATGTGGCTGGCAAGCTGGGCTGGCTGTTGGCAGGAGGTCTCAGAATTTCCTTGATGTACTTCTCCACAGGGCTTCTAGAATGGCAGACAGCTTCTCCCAGAGTAAGTAATTCAAGAATGAGCATAGTAGGCCAGGTGTGGTGGCTCACCCCTATAATCCCTGCACTTTGGGAGGCCAAGGCGGGTGGATCACCTGAAGTCAGGGGTTTGAGACCAGCCTGGCTGACATGATGAAACCCCACCTCTACTAAAAATACAAAAAATTAGCCAGAGGTGGTGGCAGGTGCCTGTAATCCCAGCTACTCAGGAGGCTGAAGCAGGAGAATCACTTGAATCTGGCAGGGAGAGGTTGCAGTCAGCTGTGATGGCACCATTTTACTCCATTCTGGGTGACAAGAGCAAAACTCCAATTCAAAAAAAAAAAGTAAGAAAGAAAGAGTATAGTAGAAGTCACATTCCATCATATCCCCAATATCCCATTGGTTACATTAGCCAAAAATGGATGACACATCCCTGCCCTCCAGGAACTCAGAGACTAGTTGGGGAGATAGGGCTACTGCAGGGTCCATGGGAGCACAGGGCAGGAGTACCTGGCCCCAACTGGGTTGCTTACTCATAGCCTCCCAAGTCTCTGACTCATCCAACTGGAGTTTTTTAGTAAGGTTCTCAGATTTTTATACTCTTCTCCACTGTTTTCCAAGGGCACGTGCCTGACACACAGAGAGTGCTCAACAAATCTTGAGTTTTCTTTTTCTTTCTCCAGACCTGATTCCTGTCTGAGGCCCACCTTATTGGTAAAGGTCCTGATGGGTCTTGCTCTCCCAGTTTGCTGACTGGCTCTGCCCAGCTGCTTTGCTGTCCACTATGCACATGTCTCAGAATGGCTCTTTCCGGACTATAGCCTATATGTTGGCTTCCCTCAACCAAGTTACTCCCCAGGCAATGGAAAAGTCTGCATCTTTTAGGTTAAATGGTGCCCACTCTATTCTTTCTTTCTTCTTTGAATGGTAAAAATATACATTGGCATACATTATTCCTCAAGATTTCCAATATTCTCATGTCTTACTATTTGTCTAACACCTAAGATATGTTTCTCTATTCTCTTAACCCAAAACATTTTTTTCCATTTCACAGTAACTTGAAATTTGGCTTAGAAATCTTTCCTATCCCTTAGAAAAGAAACACTGAAATTACCATTCACCTCTACTTCTTTCAGTGCCTGAGACCACCCCACCAACAGGCTGACCTGCATAAGCACTGAACTACGCACATGGAAAAGGGAAAATTGCACATCATTGAAGGGAAACAAATAGCCTGAGGAAGGAAAACCAAATACATTTCAATTCATACAAAAGTTATTGTGAACGTTGCATTATTTTCCATTAATAAATAAATATTTCATGGCATATTTTTGATATCTCATAAGATAAATCTTTATCACTTTTATTTTTTAAACAAATATTTTCAGTTCAGAGGGAGAGGAAGCAGACCAAGATGGCCAAACAGAGGCCTCCAATGATCATCTTCCCCACAAGAACACCAAGCTAAACAACTATGCACACAAGAAAGGACCTTCATGAGAACCAAAACTCAGGTGAGCAATTACAGTACCTGATTTTAACATCATAGCAAGGAAAGAGGCCTGAAGAGGATAGGAAAGACAGTCTTGAATTGCTCACACAGCCTTCTCTCATCTCCTGGCAGCGGCAGCAACTGCATGGTGCAGAAAGGGAATCTACTTGCTTGGGAAGGGAGAGCACAGGGACTGTGGGACTTTGCATTGAAGCTCAGTGCTGCAAAAAGCAACACAGGATAGAATTCAGTGGGCACCAGGCCTAGCCAGAGGGAAATTGTCCATCCCAGGTGTCAGAAGCTGAGTTCCAGCCAGCCCTGGAACCACAAGCTAAAGCGCTCTGGGGTCCTAAATAAACTTGAAAGGCAGTCTAGGCTACAAGGACAATTCCTGGGCAGGTTCTAGCACTGTGCTGGGCTTGGAGCCAGAAGACTTGGAGTACATGCAACCCAAGAGTGAGACAACAGCTGGGACAGCCAAGGAAGTGCTTGCACCACCCCACCCTCAACCTGAGGCAGCACAGCTCGCAGCTCTGAAAGAGACGCCTTCCTTCTGCTTGAGGAGGGAAGAAAAAAGAGTAAAAAGGACTTTGTCTTGCAACTTGGATACCAGCTCAGCCACTATAGAATAAGGCATCAGGCAAAGTCCTGAGGCCTCCATTCCAGGCCCCAGCTCCTGGATGACATTTTTAGACACACCCTGGGCCAGAAGGGAATGCACTGCCTTGAAGGGAGGAACCCAGCTATGGCGGGATTCATCACCTTCATTCAAGGGCCCATGGCACGTCGGGCCGCACTCGCCACAGGCCAAGGCTGAGACCCAGTACCACACTGGCTTCACGTGTAACCCAGCAGTTCCCAGCTATGGTGGCCAAAAAGAGAGACTCCTTCTGCTTAAGAGAAGAGAGGGAAGATTAAGAGGGACTTTCTCTTGCAGCTTGTTTACCAACTTGGCCACAGTTGGAGAGAGCACCAGGTGGGCTCCTGGGATCCCCAGTTCAGACCTTGGCTTCTAGATGGCATTTCTGGACCCATCCTAGGCTGTGAGAGGGCTCCGCACCCTGAAGGGAAGGACACAAGTCTGCCTGGATTCACACTTGTTGACTGAAGAGCCTTTGGGCCTTAAGTGAAAATCAGTGGTACCCAGGCAGAGGTCACCATGGGCCTTGGGCAAGATCCAGGGGTGTGCTGGCTTCAGGTCGGACCCAGAATAATCCCAGTGGTGGTGGCCACAGAGGTGCCTGTGTCACCTTTCCCTCAGCTTCAGGCAACTTAGAACAAAGCAAGAGAGACGTTGTTTGTTCAGGGAAAAGAAGAAAATAGGAGTCTCTACCAGTAATTCAGGGAATTCTCTTGGACCATACCCAAGACCACCAAAACAGTGCCTCTTAAAGTCTGCAAGAGTCACATTGTTACTGGGCTGGGGTTGCCCCTAATGCAGACATAGTTGCAGTGACCAAAGACTTAGATCACAACACCCAAGTTCTTTCGTGTGTGTGTGTGTGTGTGTGTGTGTGTGTGTGTGTGTGTTTTGAGACAGAGTCTTGCTCTGTCACCCAGGCTGGAGCGTAATGGCACGATTTTGGCTCACTGAAACCTTAGCCTATTGGGTTCAAGCGATTCTCCTGCCTCAGCCTCCCAAGTAGCTGGGATTACTGGCATGTGCCACCACACCCAACTAATTTTGACTTTTTGGTTTTTTGTGTTTTTTTTATTGTTTATTTTAGTCTAGATGGGGTTTCACCATGTTGGCCAGGCTGTTTTCGAACTCCTGACCTCAGGTGATCCTCCTGCCTGGGCCCCTCAAAGTGCTGGGATTGTAGCTGTAAGCCACCATGCTCAGCCCAAGTCTCTTGAAAGTCTTCTCAAGAAGGATGTACAAACAAATTTAGACTGCAAAGACTATAGTAAATACCTAATTCTTTAGTACCCAGACGTCAACCAACATCCACACGTATCAGACCATCCAAGAAAACATGACCTCACCAAGGTATCTAAATAAGTCACCAGTCCTAGAGTAACGGAGATATGTGACCTCTCAAACAGAATTTAAAATAGCTCTTTTGAGGGGAAAAAAATCAAGACAACACAGAGAAGGAACTCAGATTCCTAGCAGATAACCTTAACAAAGAGATTGAAATAAGTTTTAAAAACCAAGCAGAAATTCTGGAGCTAAAAAATTCAGTTGACATACTGGAGAAAGCATCAGATTCTATCAACAGAAGAATTTATCAAGATGAAGGAAGAATTAGTGAGCTTGAAGACAGTCTATTTGAAAATACACAGTCAGAGGAGACAAAAGAAAAAAAGAATAAATTTGGCCTTAAAAAGGAGGTAGAGAGAGATAAGGGTAGAAGGTTTATTCAAAGAGATAATAACAGAAAATGTCTAGAACCTAGAGAAAGATCAATATCCAAGTAAAAGAAGGTTATAGAACACAAGCAGATTTGACTCAACAAAGATGACCTCAAGGCGTCTAAATAAGCAGACTCCCAGAGGTCAAAGGTAAGAAAAGATTCTGAAAGCAGCAAGAGAGAAGCAACCATAATATTTGAAGGTGCTCCGGTACATCTGGCAGCAGACTTCTGAGTGGAAACCTTACAGGCCAGCACTGGACAGATCATCCAGACAAAAACCAACAAACATTGGACTTAATCTGCACTAGAGGCCAAATAGACCATTTACCCAACGGCTGCAGAATACACATTCTCCTCAGCCCAGGGATCATTCTCAAGGATAGACCATTTATTAAGTGATGAAGGAAAAAACTTTTATCCTAGAAAATTATATCCATCTGTCAAGGAATGAATAACCAGAATATATAATATGTTTTATTTGTTTCAAGAAGCAAACAAAAATGTAAACACAACATATCACAACCTGTGGGATACAGTTAAAGCACTACTAACAGGAAAGTTTTAGCATTAAATGCCTATATCAAAAAGATAGAGACCAGTCTGGCCAACATGGTGAAACCCTGTCTCTACTAAAAATACAAAAAAATTAGCTGGGCGTAGTGGCAGGCACCTGTAATCCCAGTTACTCGGGAGGCTGAGGCAGGAGAATTGCTTGAACCCGGGAGGCAGAGTTTGCAGTAAGCCGAGATCACGCCACTGCTCTCCAGCCTGGACAGTAGAGCAAGACTCTATCTGAAAAAGAAAAAGAGGTAGAAAAAAAATACATAAACAACATAATGATGTATCTTAAAGAACTAGAAAAGCAAGAGCAAACCAAACCCAATATTTGTAGAAGAAAGAAATAAGAAAGATTAAAGAAGAAATAAATTAAATTGAAAGGGAAAAAATACAAAAGATCAATGAAACAAATATCGGTTTTCTGGAAAAATAGACAAAATTGACAAACCTTTAGCCATACTAAAGAGAGAGAGAGAGAGAGAGAGAGAGAGAGACCCAAATAAATAAAATCAGAGATGATAAAGGAGACATTACAAATCACACTGCAAAACTCCAAAAGATCATTAGTGGCTACTATAAGCAACTATATGCCAATACAGTATAAAATCTAGACGAAATAGACAAATTCCTAGACACATACAACCTACCAAGACTGAACTGTGAAGGAATCCAAAACCTAAACAGACTAATAACAAGTAACAGTATCAAAGCTATAATAAAAAGTCTCCTAGAAAAAAAAGCCCAGGGCCCAATGGCTTCACTGCTGAATTCTACCAAACATTGAAAGAAGAACTAATAACAATCATACTCAAACTATTCTGAAAAATATAGGAGAGAATACTTCAGTATTACCCGGAGACCAAAAACATACTAAAAAAAGAAAACTATAGACCAATATTTCCAGTGAATATGGATGCAAATGTCCTTAACAAAATACTGGCAAACTGAATTCAACAACACATTGACAGTTCGTTCATAGGGAGCACCTGGGATTTATTCCAGGGATACAAGGATGGCTCAGCCAGAGTAATACATCATATCAGCAGAATGAAGGACAAAAATCATATGATCATTTCAACCAATGTTGAAAAAGCATTTAATAAAATTCAACATCCCTTCATTATTTAAAAAAAAAATCTCAAAAAACTAGAGATAGAAAGAACACATTTCAACATAATAAAAGCCGTATATGATGGACACAGCTAGTATCATATAGAATGGGGAAAAACTGAAAGGCTTTCCTCTAAGATCTGAAATAAGACAGAGATACCCACTTTTACCACTGTTATTCCTCACAGGACTGACAGTCCTAGCTAGAGCAATCAGACAAAAGAAAGAAAAAGATTGTATACAAATTGGAAAGCAAAATGTCAAATTATCCTTGTTTGCAGATGATGCGATCTTATATTTCTAAAAGCCTAAATACTCCACACACAAAAACTATTAGAACTATAAACGAATTCAGTAAAGTTGCAGAATAAAAAATCAAAATACAAAAAGTAGTAGCATTTCTATATGCCAAGAGTGAAAAATCTGGAAAAGAAATCAAAGAAGTAATTCCATTTACAATAGCCACAAATAAAATTAAATACCTACGAATTAACCAAGAAGTGAAAGATCAACATAATGAAAACTATAAAACCCTGATGAAAGAAACTAAAGAGGACACCAAAAAATAGAGAGAGAGTATATGTCCGTGAACGGGAAGAATCAATATTGTTAAAATGTCCATAGTACTCAAAGCAATCTGTAGGTTCGATGCAATCCCTATCAAATTACTAATGACATTCTTAACAGAAATTTTTTAAAATATCCAAAATGTATATAGAACCACAAAAGATCCAGAATAGCCAAAGCCATCCTAAGCAAAAAGAACAAAAATGGAAAAAAACACATTACCTGACTTCATATGATACTGTGGAGCTATTATAACCAAAACAGCATAGTCCTGGCAGAAAAACAGACACACAGAACAGTAGAACAGAATAGAGAACCCAGAAATAAATTCACACATCTACAGTGAACTCATTTTTGGGGGGGAATGAGAGGCTCATCCCACAAGTTCTCCTTCTTATCCAGAGTTAGTTCCTTTCAAGATTCTACTTTTTGTCCCTAATTGCAAGCCTTTGGCCAGCCGACTTAGTCTGGCAAGACAATATCCTCTTCCAAATGTGTTTCAAATGTGTTTTCTACTTTTACAATAAGCTGATATCTCCATGGATTTACCATGCTACACTGGAGTACCCAAAATTGGGGAAACAATTGCTTTTTCTTCTTTTCCCATGTCCAGACACACACACACACACACACACACACACACACACACACACACACACACACACACTCCTCTCCCCTTTCCTTTCAATGTTAGATACTCCTACCACCATTTTCCTCTCTCCCAGTCACACACTAGCAAAGGATGCTAGGGAGCTGCAGAAGAGAACGCATGGAGAGAAAGAAGAGCTTGTCATTGGAAGGTAGTTTAAGCTCTAAGTTAACTTGGGCCAGTCATGTCACTTATCTGCCTTTAGTTTCTTCATCTATAAAATGTGGGAGTTGAAATAGAAGATCCCTAATGCGGCTTCCAGCTCAGACATGCAGCATCTCACTAAGGACAGTCCACAGGACACAGAATGTCAAGATGCCCTGATGAGACACGGTGGGCTTGAGAACACTCAGACATTTGCTCTGGGGACTCTGCATCTTTCCAAAGAGGGAGAGATGCAGTATCGGAGCCACTGGAGCTTTTGCCTGACAGCGTCTCTTGCATTTTTCTTCTTTCCCCTGCAGCTCACTGCCAGGACTTCCTTCAGATCTCTCAATTGACTTGAACATTTCCGCTATGGATCGCTTAACCATATAAATGGGCTTTAGCAGGATGGGCCAGCAATGAGAGAAAAGAAAGAAGGAAAAGGAATTATTACACTCTTAGATGGCACCAACTCATAACTTGTTCTGATTCTTTCCATAGAAAGGACTTACCATAGTAAGATATTGGTTTAGTAACTTGTCAAAAATTACAGCTAATGAGCAGTATAAGTGAATGTCTAAGAATGGTGTTTATGTAAGGGTTATGGACATTCCTGCCCCATCACTCACATCCGTGTGGTTGATAATGGGCTCATAAGCAACAGTGTCATTGAAATAATAGTTGGTGGTTGGATCAGTCCTTGGGTGGTGCCTCAGAAACATCGCCAGTACACCCTGCTCCTCCATTGTCTGGTGGATAAACTTACCTTTCCTCAGAATGATCCTTCAGAGACTAATGGAATGATCTTGGCCCCATGAAAGCAATTCCTTCAATGACCTGACCTGCAGTGTTCAAATCTCTCCAGTACTCTACTCAACAAGAGCCCTCTGTAAGCAACGCTCTCAGATTTTAGCACATTCTACCCACTGCTGTCATCCAGCATTCCCAGGATGGAATAGACCAGACCATACCATATTTTGGGGGGTATTGGGTTTATATATTGTTTACAGAGAATAAATATCTTGTTTCCTGTCTTTTCTATAAGTTTGGAGTAGGAAGTGTGTATCCTTCTTCTTAGCCAACACCCACAGCCACACACACACACACACACACACACACACCATCCATCTATCTCAAGTCTTAGCCCCCAGTGGGTGTTCATTTCACAGTGCAAGGGTCAACTTGACTGGTGTTCCAGGAGGTCTGCAGAGGAAGGCCTTTGCTGTTTCCTAGCTTGTCATGTTCCCTGGAGGTTGGAATCCACAATTAAGCCAAATCCCAATACATACCTTTCCACACCTCCTGAGAGATGTAGACAAGTCAAGATCTAGACCAGGATCCTCGTGGTGCTGATTTTCAACTGCCCACCAACGCGCAGGACACAGTGGCAGAGCCAGAGGTTGGGGCACACAGAGGAGGCTCTGTCTCTCTCTTATATCCTGATCCCCCTGCACTTTTGGTCTCTAGGTACATGGGCTTTCCTACCTTTGTACCAGCTTGTTTGCCTACAAATCTATAGATTCTGTTTTTCCCTCTGGCAAGCATCAAGAACTTTCATATTCACTCTGTAGTGAATTTAAAAAGCAATTAATAGCTTTACTGGTGGAATCTAAAGATCAGGATTTGATAGCAAATGGAAAATGCACTGAGGTCACAGGACCTGGGTGCCTGTGTCTACTGAGCAATGGGTGCTGGCAACTTCAGCCAGAACAATGGAACAATTTGCTCTTTGGCTCCTGAGGGCATGTGCTTTTGGGAGCTTTGCAGTCTATTCTCTACCTCTTCCTCTCCTCTCCCTCCCCTTCTGTGTCTCATCGGTAGCCTTCCATACATGATTTTCACAGCCCATGACATTTTCTTTCTTTATTCTTTACAAATTAGTCAATTTTTATTGAATGCTTACTCTGTGTTCACCTCTGTACCAAGCTCTGGAAGTGCAAAGATAATCAGGAGTGGTCTTTGTATACAAATGCCTGCATTCCTGCTGGAATAATGAACACATAATCAAACTGTCAGACAATGTGATCACTCTGAGCATTCAAATGTTTGTTGAAGGAGTGAGAGGAATAATAACAATCTTGTTAAAGCAACCAGAGAGAGGGAGTGATAGTTCCTTGTGGGATGGAAAAGGCTTCACAGAGGAGGTAACATTTAAGTAAGGATCTTGCAGAATATTAAATGAGGAAGTGAAGAAATTTAAACACACACACACACATACACACACACACACACACACACACATACACACACACCATTGCAAGCAGATGAAGAGCTTAAGTAGTGGCACAAAGGGGTGAAGTTGTGTGATGATTCAGAGAACACTGTGGCCAATGTAGCCAGGCAATTCTCAGCCTGGTTCATCACCAGCCCAAGATCATCCGCAGGGCTTACCTGCATGCGCCCAATTCCCATCACACTAATTGTTACTCTGAATATTGTTTTCTAGCCAAGAAACCATTTGAAATAGAAAAAACTGTAATGCTGTAACAGGAATACTATTGAGTCTACGATACTATATTGAAGCACCTTCAGAAATTTAACTATTATACGCTGTAATACATATGTTACATACATATTACACTCTGGTTGAGTAGAGTACTGGAGGGATTTGAATATTCTACTACTGTAAGAGTAGCACACGGCTAGTTACTATATACAGTACAAGGTATCTATGTGGGTATGACTTACGGGATCAGAATCTTGTGAGGTGAACCCTCTATGCCATACCAAGCAACGCTGATTTCATTCTGTAAGCAACAATAATCAATTAAAGTTTTTTTAAATCTAGCAAGCAACACACTGCATGCCCTTCTGCTAACCATTTATACGTGGTTTTTTATATTGCAGCCTTTCAGAAGTATTGAGTAAAAGAGGCCAGTTACCAAAATGATTCCTTAAGCAAAGTTGTGGCTGGCATGGAACTTTGTCATGAATCTACCCTAAGTTATGCACAACCCAAAGGAGGCTCAACTTTATGTGTATGACTTAATGTTTCTATGTAGAAATAAGGCTTTTGTTGGTTTGTTTTTTGTTGTGTTTTGAGATGGATTTTCGCACTTGTCCAGGCAGTGGTGTGATCTCGGCTCACGGCAACCTCCACCTCCTGGGTTCAAGAGATTCTCCTGCCTCAGCCTCCCAAGTAGCTGGGATTACAGGCATGTGCCACCATGTCCAGCTAATTTTGTACTTTTAGTAGAGACAAGGTTTCTCCATGTTGGTCAGGTTGGTCTCCAACCCCTGACCTCAGATGATCCACCCACCTCGCATCCCAAGGTGCTAGGATTACAGGTGTGAGCCACCACGCCGGGCCTAGAAATAAGTTTTTAAAGGGAAACTTCAAAGCCACTGTACACTTGGAATGACCATTACAACCACATGTTGAACACCAACTTTGTAGCAGGCAAGTATTTCATGTAATCGTTGCAACATGAAATGTGGCAAATCCTTATGAAGCTCATTTAACTTTCCCAAGACCACCCAGCTAATAAAAGGTAGAACTGTGGTTTCAAGTCCAGTTTGTCTGAAGTCCTATCTAAAGACTCCTCCTCTAGACCTGGTGTGCTTAAGTTCTCTTTGAGTCAATATACATGAAAGCATCAACTTTAATGATGATGATAAGATTTCATTTAATTTTCTATAGAAAAGTATGTTAATTGCTTTTATCTTTCCTAGCTTTTTTCCTGCCTGCATATAAAACTTAACCCGGATAAGTGCTGCCACCTCGTGGCAATAGTCCTAACTTACAAAAACAGGGTTTTGAAAGGTTGAAAGTGTAACTGACTGAAAAGTGTCGCAATTCAAGTCAGATGTGAAAATAGCTCATAGCATCGCCACAGCTCTTTCCTAAGTGAAGACAACACACGCCTTCTCATTTGCCATGTCTGTTGGAGACTGCCCTTTTCCCCACCCACGTCAAAGCAGCCAAAACATCACCTTTCCAGCTGTTCTTGAGACTTCCCCCATCTCGCATCTGTGCCTCTGGTAGAGACGGGGTTTCACCATGTTCAATCCTAACATGCTAGTGTTATTTTCTTTAACACTCCAGAAAACTTTCTTTTTTATCTTTTTTTTTGAAGTGTCTGGAAATACACTCCAGAACACTTTCTAAGGCTCTTTTCTTACCTTTGGAGAGTCTTCTTTGCAGCATGATATTAGCAGATAAGCTCTCTGAGTGTTTCCTCAGCCTAAGACGAAAGAATGTGTGTAAAGTGCAGAGCAGCCTCAGAGTTCTCCGGGATATGTCATTCCTCTCACTCATTTTTAAAGGCTCATGAAGCCTGGTTCCTGAAATATCACACCCTGTACTCAGCATAGTGGCTTCTGTGTAGCAGGTGCCAGAGAAATAAGTGTGGAATGAGGCTGAGCGTGGTGGCTCACACCTGTAAACCCAGCACTTTGGGAGGCTGAGGCAGGAGGATCACGAGGTCAGGAGTTAGAGACCAGCCTGACCAGCATGGTGAAACCCCGTCTCTACTAAAAAATTAGCCAGGCATGTTGACATGCGCCTATAATCCCATCCATTCAGGAGGCTGAGGCAGGAGAACTGCTTGATCCCAGGAGTCAGAGGTTACAGCAAGCTGAGGTCACACCACTGCACTCTGGCCTGGATGACAGAGCGAGACTCTGTCTCAAAGAAAAAAATAAAATAAAACAAATGTGGAATGAGCCAACTATATAGACAGGGAGAGCAGTAGGATCTCAAAGCTTCCTGTTAAAATACACATATTTTGCCAGTTTGAGTTTATCACAGAGCTCCTATTAGGCAGGTGCCAAAGTAATTGTGGTTTTTGCCATTACTTTTACTATTATCATGCCGGTAGTTTCGCTTTTCCTATTAGCTGGGAATGGAAGGAGGAGATCAGACACATTTTAAATGAGAATGGAAAGGTAGGCGCAACATCCTCGGCAACTGGTGATATTTGGAAGATCAACGTGGAGCTTCACATGGGTCCTAGGAAATGCAGGTGTTTTCTTTCTCAAAATTAGTAGAGGTCTAATTAATCCCTTACTACGTGTTCAGTATTAGACTACTGATGATGTAACCTTTCCAAAAGTTTCTAAAAGACAGAGTGAATTGTCTTATAGTGAATTATTTCACAGTGTTTTCTTGATGCTTAAAAAACAACGACTTACATGGGAAAGTGTCCACCTCAAACATGAGTCTTCCCTTCGAGACATTTGTCAGATTTGAAGCTCCTTGGGACAGGAGGCCACAGAGTTGAGCTGGGAACTTCTGATGACAAGAGATAACCCCCTTAACTCTTCGAAAACTTCAGAGATAGCTATCCACCAAGTGTCAAACAAAATTCAGGGAAGTCATTCCAGAGCAACTGGGACAAATCGAAAGTAGGTATTTCTTTTTCTTTAATTTTTTTTAAATTTTTTATTGCATTTTAGGTTTTGGGGTACATGTGCAGAACATGTAAGATAGTTGCATAGGTACACACGTGGCAGTGTGTTTTGCTGCCTTCCTCCCCTTCACCCACATTTGGCATTTCTCCCCATGCTATCCCTCCCCCGCTCCCCCCCCGCTGTTCCTCCCCTATTTCCCCCAATAGACCCCAGTGTTTAGTACTCCCTTCCCTGTGTCCATGTGTTCTCATTGTTCATCACCCGCCTATGAGTGAGAATATACGGTGTTTCCTTTTCTGTTCTTGTGTCAGTTTGCTGAGAATGATGTTCTCCAGATTCATCCATGTCCCTACAAATGATCAAACTCATCATTTTTGATTGCTGCATAATATTCCATGGTGTATATGTGCCACATTTTCCCAGTCCAGTCTATCATCGATGGGCATTTGGGTTGGTTCCAGGTCTTTGCTATTGTAAACAGTGCTGCAATTCAAAAGCTGCAACTCAACCCTGACCCAGCTCAATCCCTAAATAGATTGGAATTAGCTGGCTTTCACTTTGTCTGCATAACAAAAGAAAAGAAAGACCTTTTTCAATGACAGAAAAAATCAAAGGTAGATGATGATACTGGGAAGATCCACACGGCGCTTCGCATGGGGTCCTAGGGCAAACAGGCACAGAATGTAGACGTTGTCTTTCTCAAAATGAGGAGAAGCCTAATTAAGCCCTTGCTGTGTGTTTGGTATTAGAGTACATTAATTCCAGGGTATTCACAACTCAGCTGACATATTCTCTTCACCTCTTTCCTGAATTGTTGAGTTCCTCCTGCTCTGCCCTGCCCTTGGCTCTTCCACAGGACCTGACTGGAACCACTGTTCCTGGAAGTCTGTGTTTGAACTGCAGAAACGAATTGCACTAGAATGTTCCCACTGCAGCTGCAGGGTTGCTGGGAGGCTGAGAAAATGTGAAATTCTACGCCAAGGACTATGTTTCCATGGGCTCTGCCAGCCTCTCCTTTTGTGTGTGTGTGTGTGTGTGTGTGTGTGTGTGTGAGAGAGAGAGAGAGAGAGAGAGAGAGAGAGAGAGAGAGAGAGATGGGGGAAAGAGAAAGAGTGTGTAAGCACAAGACAGTGATCTAGGCCCACTTGCATAAAGAGAACTAATACATTCCCTTGTTGCTTAAGCTTCTTCAAGTGTTTGCCACTTGCAAATTTTTCTAAGTCCTGATGAATAAGCTAAAATCATCCCAACTATTTCTATAAAAAGACTGATATTCAGAGACATTAAATAATATAACTAATGTGACAGAGCCAGCAATTGTTGAGCTACGATTTGAATCCCAGTTGTCCTGCCTCAAAAGTTTATGCTTTTGCTACAACATCACCCTTGTGCCACACTCGAAGCTAAGGAAACTAAGCCTTAACATGAGAGGGCTAACTTGTCCCAGGTTCTTCCAGCTCTTGGGTTAACTGGCATTAGCGAGTTCTTTAGAGAGTAGAAATGGGGAAAGAGCATGCCTCACAGAAGGGAAATGTGTGTGTTCAAGTTCTATTCCTTGGCCATGATGAACTTGGCCTGTGGGCATAATTTTCAATCAACCACCTCTACTGACCACCACAGAGTACGTGCAGAGGGGCCAAATAAAGGATAGACATCTGTTTATTGCCTTCTGTGATCTTTTAGCCTAATAAATATTAGTATCTTACTTTACATTTGCATTCTGTTCACGTAGATCTACTCTACTCGTCTTTTATGAAATCTTCGTGATGTACCTTGGTCAATGAGAGGAATTATAGAAAAATGGTTGAGAGCATGCACTCAGACACCAGACGGGTCCAATGTGCATCCTGGCTCTGCCACTTACTTTTGTGACCTCAGACAAGTCACTTAAATACGGAGACATGTTCTGAGAAATGTGTTGTTAGGCAATTTTGTTATTGTGCAAACATCATAGAGTGTACTTACACAAACCTAGAGGCACAAACCTAGGCCTGCTACACACCTAGGTATACGGTATTGCTTCTAGACTATAAACCTATACAGCCTGTTACTTTACTGAATGCTATAGACAATTATAACATAGTGGTAAGTATTTGTATATCTAAACATAGAAAAGGTATGGTAAAAGCACAATATTATAATCTTATGGGACCACCATCATATATGGAGTTCATTGTTGACCAAAATGCCTTATGCAGCACATGACTGAACTGAACAATTTCTATGCTTGTTTCATCATTGGCAAAATGCAGATAACAAGTAGTGACTACGTCATGAGGTGTTGTATATATTAAATAAAGTATAATATGTACATTGCCTAGCCCGGTGTCTAGTGCCTGGTGTCATATTATTTCCACTATTATTAACCATGAGGGGTGCCAGAGGCAGCTAGTTATCCACTGCCCTGGTTTGAGTTTGCCTGGAAACAGAGCCTGACTTGTGGGTAGGTAGCTTAATTGCAAGGTGATCCTAGGATGCAGGAGTACAAGAGTGTGGAGAGTGAGATGGGAAGGAAATGAGAAATTCTAAGGCAGGGGAGGGTGTTCAGCTAGCCTGAAATGCAGATCAGGACAGATGCTGGCAAGCATTACACGGAGGCAGATTAGCTCAGTGTGCCTCAGCTGAACTCTCAACATTTTCTGCAGAAACCATAAACAGTTAATATAATGTTAGGTGTTTTTTAAGTTCCCCATAAAGTATATGATACCCTTTTTGTAAAGTTAAAACAGCTAAAATAAAGATATATACTCTTTGGAAATTCACATACCACAATCGAACTTATATCCCAAGAAATTAAGGTATGATAGGCTGGGAGCAGTGGCTTACGCCTGTAATACCAGCACTTTGGGAAGCTGAGGCAGATGGATCACCTGAGGTTGGGAGTTTGAGACCAGCCTAGCCAACATGGAGAAACCCTGTCGCTACTAAAAATGCAACATTAGCCAGGCGTGGTGGAGGGTGCCTGTAATCCCAGCTGCTTGGGAAGCTGAGGCAGGAGAATCACTTGAACCTGGGAAGTGGAGGTTGCTGTGAGCCGAGATTGTGCCATTGCATTCCAGCCTGGGCAACAAGAGCAAAACTCCATCTCAAAAAAGAAAACAAAAAATGAAATTAAGCTATGATAAACTCAGGATGTGAGATGTGCTGACTTAGATGGGGTAGGCAGAAATTAAATGGTGAAGGATCTATTAGGTTATTTATAGTTACAGGTGGGACAGCTGAGACACAGGGCAACCAGAACAGAATAGAGAGGCCAGAAACAAACTCATCATGGATATTTGATCTATAACCAAAGTGGCACTGAAAAGCAGTGAAAAAAAGGATAGTATTTTCAATGAATGGCGCTGGGTAAGCAAATAACCACATGGAAAATGATTAATCTTGATCCCTACTTCATTTCACGTGAAAAAAAAAAACAATTCTAGTTGGATATTAGATTTAATTTTGAAAGATAAAACAGTAATGCTATTAGAAAATAACATTTAAAAATTGTCATAACCTTAGCAAGAAAGATTTCTTAAACATGACACAAAAATAACTCATTAACCATAAACAAAATTGCTTACAACTTGGAACACATTAAAATTATGAATTTCTGTTTATCTAAAGGCATTATTGAAAGGGTTAATGTTGTGTCAGAGTTGGAGAAGATATCTGTAATCTACCCAGCATTATCTGTATATTACCTCTCAGTTCCGGATTCCTTCATTCCCTATTGTCTGCTCTGCAGATATGGTACTGAGTCTTTTAACTAGCTTTCCTTTGCCAGCTGGCATGATTTTAGGCTTTGTCAGCACAGGATGCTGGAGACACACTGTGGGAGAAAGGGGTTTTCCCTTCCTGCTTCTGGTGTGCTCTCTCAGCAGACTCCAGCAGCATGCAGCTGCTGCTGCACCCAGCTCTACCCACAACAGGAAGAAGTATGAAATGGGAGAAAACAATCACTTCCAAAATGATGGGTTAAGGCTGCAGAAACCTTGCCTGGGGCCAAAAACAGAAACCAGTGAGCAGTACTAGATCAGATCCACATCACACAGGAGCCAGATACTTGTCCAAGTTGATCCACCTGCAGAAGGGGAGGACATGGAATTGAACAGCAGACACAGACCTGCTCTGGGGTGACGTACACTGTAGGGCCACTGAGGAAACAGTTAGATGACAATGATCCATTGAACGAGAATTAGAAAATGTCTTTCAGTCAGCAGATCCGACAAATGGGAAAACGTGAATGGAAACATACATAAAACGACAATGATTTGAAAAAGTGATTTTGAAGTAAGTCTATATTAACCTTCCAAGACCTAAGACAGAAATAGCACCCACAAAAAACAAAAGGAGGTTATGAAACTAGTGAGGGCAACTAAGAAGCAAGAACAGTCTACAAAATAAAACCATGGAAATTCAAATATAGGAAACGAAAAATTAAAACTCAAAAGAGGGTTAAATATGCCCAGTAGGTGCAAGAAGAGATGCTCAACATCATTAATGATCAAGGAAATGCAAATCAAAACCACAGAGTGGGACCATGTCACACCTGCTAAGCTGACTATAATGAAAAATAGAAAACGAGTGTTGGCAAGGATGTAGAGAAACTGAAACCCTCATACGTTGTGATGGGAATGTAAAACGGTACATCTGCTGTGGAAAACGGTATGGTGGTTCCTCAGAAAGCAAAGGTTTGCTGCTATGGAATGAAGAAAAAGTAAGTCAGGGTAAGGAATATCAAGAGTGTGGGGGCAGGGAGTATGCAGTTTGCACATGGAAAATGATTAATCTTGATCCCTACTTCAGGTCATATGCAAAAAAAACAATTCTGGTTGGATATCAGATTTAATTGGGCAGGGAGTGTGCAGTTTGCGGTATTCAATAGGCTGATCAACTTAAGCCTTGTTGAAAAAGGAATTATTAAATAAAAGACAGAATGGAGGTAATGAGCTATGGAACATCTGGGAAAAGAGTGTTCTGGGCCAGGACAACAGTTCATGCAAAGGTCCTGAGGCAGAAGCATGTCTGGGGTGCTTGAGAAACAACAAGGAGATGGGCAGAACTGGAGCATGGTGTTAGGAGAGAGGCCTCATCACAGAGCGTCTCGTAGGCCATCGTAAAAACTTTGTTTTTCACCCTGAGTGAAATCAGGAGCCATTGCAAAGGAACATTATAAGATTAAAGTTTGGCTGCTGGGTTGGGAATAGAGCACAGGAGACAAGGTTTAAAGCAGAGAAGCCAAGAAGGCTATCTTGGTAACCCAGGTGAGAGGTGTCTCAGGCCAGAGTAGCAATGGACACGGTAAGATTTGTTCAACACTAACCCTATCTTCAAGGAAACATCTTTGTTCCAGAATTCAATCCATGATCCTATATTGCATTTAGAGGTCATAGCTTCTTATCTCCTCCAACTTGGAACAATTCCTGTCTTTAATGGCCTGTACACATTTGAAGAGGACTAGTCAGTTATCTTTTTAGAATGTTTCTCTATATGAGTATGTCTGATGTTTTTCTATGTTTTAATTCAAGTTTTGTATTTTTTGTTTGTTTTTGAGACATGTCACCCAGGCTGGAGTGCAATGGCACCATCTTGGCTCACTGCAACCTCTGCCTCCAGGGTTCAAGTGATTCTGTTGCTTCAGCCTACTGAGTAGCTGGGACTACAGGTGCGTGCCAGCATACCCAGCTAATTTTTGTATTTTCAATAGCGACAGGGTTTCACTATGTTGGCCAGGCTGGTCTCGAACTCCTGACCTCATGATCCACCTGCCTCGGCCTCCCAAAGTGCTGGGATTACAGGAGTGAGCCACCACACCCAGCCCAAGTTATGTAGTTTTGAAAAGAATATCACAGAACTGATACTGTGTCTTTCTCAGTACATCAGATGTTACATAACGTTGACAAGTCTCATTGTTTGATGCAAAAGTAATGTCAACTTTGATCATTTGGTTGAAATGGTGTCTGCCATTTGATCATTTGGTTGATATAGTGTCTGCCATGCTGCATTCATTATAAACTTACTATTTTCCCATTATAATTAATATCTTGCCTTGTTGCAAGAGTATTTGGCAGCAGAATATTTTGAGACTACGCAAATATCCTGTTTCTTATCATATTTTTAAACAATAAGTTTAACATCCCATGATATCTCTTGTCTCTAACAATTATTACCGTGTGGTGTTTTTCAAATCATCATTTTCTGTTTCTATCACTTTTACATTTATTAACTGGCATTCTGTTGTAGGAGCAATGCAAAGATGGCTTTTCAGAGCAGCTGGTGGGGTGGACTCATGATATTTACTTTATTCTGCAAACCTTAATCCTTTTTATCATTATATTTATCATTTATTTTGTTGCTCAAATTGTCCCAGATTTGGTTGGTCATTGGGAACTCCTTCAAGGTGGCTCTTGCATCCTTTTGACATGGCTCAATCATCTTTTTTAGAACTTCTTTACTACTCTCTGTAACCCTAAGATGTTACAGTCTTTTCTCCTACTTCCCTCGCCTTAGCCCAATAATCAGCCATTTCTTCAAGGACTTCTGGTGCCTTTTTATTGAAGAATGAAATTTAGAAACCAGTATCTGGGCACTGTATATACGTATTGCTACTGGAATATAATTGCTTCAAGGGCCTCTCAGCAGTTAAAGCTGGGAAATATATTTACGTATATACATATTTTATATCAATTTCTGTACGGATATATAATCGTGGTTTTAAATACCTTTTAAAATATATATTTATAAATATATTGTTATATATATTTATAAATATATTATTACAAAATATATTAAATATATATTAAATAAAACCATAATCGAATACTGAAATACCTTCAATTCCAATACCAAAGGGTTCATCCTAGCCTCTTCTCTTTCCCTATTTATAACTTATTTCTCTGACAGTGAGAAACACAGCTTTCATTATCTACAGGACATTTATTTACTTGCTTACTTTTGGAATAAACATGAGGTAGTATAAGAATTGCTTCTAGCCAGAGTAATCAGGCAAGAGAAAGAAAAAACAGCATGTGAATAGAAAGAGATAAAGTCAAACTATCTCTGTTTGCAGACCACATGATACTATATCTAAAATACCCCATAGTCCCAGCCTAAAAGTTCTTTCAGCTGATCAACAACTTCAGCAAAGTTTCAGAATACAAAACCAATGTACGAAAATTACTAGCATTCCTGTACACCAACAGCCAAGCCAACAGCCAAATCAGAAAAGCAATCCCTTCAGAATCTAAATATATTTCTAAAAATATTTGCGAATTACACTTGCCACAAAAAGGATAGAATAATTAGGGATACAGCTAATCAGGGAGGTGAAAGATCTCTATAATGAGTGTTACAAAACACTCCTCAAAGAAATCAGAGAAGACACAAACAAATGGAATAACATCCCACCCTCGTGGATAGGAAGAATCAATATCATTAAAATGGCCACATTGCCCAAGGCAATTTATAGATTCAGTGCTATTCCTATCAAACTACCAGTGACATTCTTCGCAGAACTATAAAAAACTGTTTTAAAATTCATATGGAACCAAAACAGAGCCCAAATAGCCAAGGCAATCCTAAGCAAAAAGAACAAAGCTAGAGGCACCACCCAACTTTAAACTACAGTATAGGACTATAGTAACCAAACAGCATTGTACTGTACAAAAACAGGCACATGGACCAATGGAACAGAATAGAGAGCCCAGAAATAATGCATGCCTACGACCAGTTGATCTTCAACAATGCTGACAAAAGCAAAGGGGAAAAGACTCCCTATTCAATAAAAGGTGCTGGGACAACTAGCTAGCCATATGCAGAAGATTGAAACTGGATCCCTTCCTTACACCACATACAAAAATCAACTCAAAATAGATTAAAGACGTAAATGTAAGACAAAAACTTATTGAAAAACAAAAATACCCTAGAAGACACCTAGGCAACACCATCCTGCACATTGGAATGGGCAAAGATTTCATGACAAAGACAACAAAAGGAAAAGTCATCAAGTGTGATCTAATTAAACTTAAGAGCTTCTGCACAGCAAAGGAAACTATTGACAGAGTAAATAGACAACCTACAGAATGGGAGAAAATATTTGCAAACTATGCATCTGACAAAGGTCTAATATCCAGCATCTATAAGGAATTTAAACAAATTTACAAGAGAAAAAAAAACAACCCCATCAAAAAGTGGGCAAAGGACATGAACAGACACTTTTCAAAAGAACACATACACGTGGCCAATAAATGTGAAAAAAATATCTTAATATCACTGGTTGTCAGAGAAATGCAAATCAAAACCAGAATGAGATACCATCTCACACCAGTCAGAATGGCTATTATTAAAATGTCAAAAAATAACAGATGCTGGTGAGATTGCAGAGAAAAGGGAACACTTATATACTATTAATGAAGAGTAATTAGTTCAACCAATGTGGAAAACGGTATGGCTATTCCTCAGAGAGCTAAACGCAGAACTACCATTTAACCCAGCAATCCTATTACTGGGTGTATACCCAGAGGAATAGAAATCATTCTACCATACAGACACACATGGCCAGGTGAGGTGGCTGACAGCTATAATCTTAGCATTTTGAGACCGGCCTGGGCAACATGGCCAAACCCCATCTCTACCAAAAACACAAAAATTAGCCAGGTGTGGTGGTGCGTGCCTGTGGTTCCACCTACTGGGGAAGCTGAGATGGGAGGATCACCTGATCCACTGCAGTGAGCCATGATTGTGCCACTGCACTCCAGCTTGAGCAACAGAGTGACATCCTGTCTCAAAAAAAAAAATGGATACAGCACACGTGCAGGTGAATGTTCACTGCAGCACTATTCACAATAGCAAAATCATGGAATCAACCTAAATGCCCATCAATGACAAATTGGATAAAGAAAATGTGGTATATACACATCATGAAATATTATGCAGCCATTAAAAAAAAAAAAACGAGAAGATTGCATATTTTGTGGGAGCATGGACGGAGCTGGAGGATATTATCCTTAGCCAACTAAAGCAGGAACAGATAAACAAATACCACATGTTCTCACATATAAGTGGGACCTAAATGCTGAGAATACATAAGCACAAAGAAGGAAACAACAGAAGCTGAGGTTTTCTTGAGGTTGGAGGGTGGGAGAAAGGGGAGGAGGGGGAAAAGACAATATTGGGTACTGGGCTTAATACCTGGGTGATGAAATAATCTGTACAACAAGCTCCTGTGACACAAGTTTACCTTGTGTAACAAACTTTCACATGTACCCCTGAACCTAAAATATATTTTTTAAAAAAAGAATTGCTAATGTATACATCAGTAAGAAATAAATTTACCAACGAGAGTACAATATTCATGTCTAGTTCCTTTTGTCTTTAGCCTTTCAATATAAATTCAAAATCCTATTTTCCAAAGTTAAAATTATCAAGGCCTGTATTTTTCCTCCCTAACCTCTTCAGTTCAGTTATGGTGCTGTTGTTAAGTAGAGTTCATTTGTAACAGCATTCCATTTTTATTTGCCCCCACCACTGCCACATTTTCATTGAGAGGATAAATTTTTGCATTATATTAGGTAAGAGGACTTTTTGCAATTCTTGTTGTTAGGATACTCAAGTATGAGAAGAATTAATATGTACGTATGTATGTATGTTGTTACATAGCCACAGAGTGATCCTTAAAAGCTGTAACATTGCCTAACTCAATACTCATTTTAACACCCTCTAGTATGCTTTTCTGTGATACAGGCTAGCAAGCTAAAATTAGAATTCCCAGATTCCCTGAAGTAAGGGTTTCATCTGTGACCTATGTTCTGCTAAGCAAACATGGCTACAGGAAACTTAGGTGAATTATAGAATAAAGGTAATGAATGTATAGGGGAGACCAGGTCTTCTGGGAAAGCTGAGTCAGAGGTTCTAGTATCTAGTCTCCAACATCATGGATGCTGAGTTGCAGGCAGTGGGATTACTGCTAGAATAATCCCAAGGTATTGTCCATGGGTCTGGCATTTCTGGACATCTTGGACTATCTTTTCAAAGATATTTGAATAGCAAATAGACTTGAAACCTAGAGATAAACCTCTATCTCTGGGCAAAAAAGAAGAGGGGGGAAATGGGCTGGTCATCCAAAGCCTTATATATAACATCATAGTTTCCTAATTTGGGGGTTCTTCTCTTGAAATGTACCCACTGAAATGTGCAGGCACAGTTAGGCCCTCATTGCATCTCCCTTGCAGCTTTTGGAACTGGCAGAAGATATTGTTCTGGCTTTTGCTATTATTAATGTATTCCCTTGTCTCTGACCCACAGGTCTTGTTTTTTGTAGTGGGCACACACGCACGGCAGAAAGGTTGGGTTGCTAGGTTGCAAGTAGGGTAAAATCTGAGACCTTGAACAGTATGTCTTAAAAAGTGAGTTATCCATATCCCCTGGACGTGTTGTATCCAGATGTATAGTATCCCATCCTGGTTTCCTGATCCTCCCAGAAACTCTAATACCATGTACTGTCTTTTTTCTTAAATTACCTTTAGTGGATTCCATTGTCTGCAACTAACAGCTATCATAACAGAAGCAAGAATTTTGACCACCCACTGATCTATGCTTTCGGTTAGATGATAGAGATAGAAGACCCAGTCAATGTAGAGCTAAGAGATAAGTTCAAGGCAGCTTATAAATTCGATAAAAACATAAATAAATTAGAAACTGGAAGGCAAGTTACCCTTGAATAAAGTGCGTGCAGAAGATGGGACAGAAAAAACTCTCAGATTCATCAGAAATATTTACTTATTTATTCTGAGACAGGGTCTTGCTTTGCCACCCAGGCTGGGGTGCAGTGGTACCATCATGGCTCAATGCAGCCTCAATCTCCAAGGCTCAGGTGATCCTCCCACCTCAGCCGATCCTCCCACCTCAGCCTCTCAAGTAGCTGAGACTAAAGGCATGAGCCATCATGCCCAGCTAATTTTTCTGCAGAGACAAAAGGGTTTCTTTCATATGTGACCTAGGTTCTGTTAAGCAAATGGCCATGTGCTTTCACATGCTTCAATCTTTATGACAGGTGCCTGGTCCTATGGACGTTTTAACTTGAGACTCCAGCTTAAAGATGTGGAGCCTACACTTCCAAAAAAAAAAAATTAGTATTAATGATAGGCACGACACCCAGTCTATGTAGCACTAGCTCCTAAAAGTGGAGGGCTAGAAATTGATCCGGTGGCTATAGCAACTTATGAGGGACAGTGATGCCTAGGAAAACGTTCCATGGGTGTATTAAACATTTAACGCATGAGAATTGCTGTTTCCGGAGGAGACCTAGCAGACGTGTGCAGGTAATACCGTAAGAAATATTTTTTAAAGTATCTTTTTTATACCTTCTCCTCAAACACTTCTTGAGGAGAGACTAGATGGGACTGTTTTTTCAGGGACAACAAGGATTTTACCAAGGGGAGAATATAACTGGAAGACTCAGCTTGCCCCTCCCGCCTCAGCTCCCCTTGAGGATGGTGGAGACTGTTTTAAGAGATTCTGGCTCTGACCAACAGGGAAGTGAGCAGCTCCTCATAGCAAAGAAGAAAGCACATCATCCACACAGGATAGCAACATTGTAGACTAGACACAAACTCCCTCTTTCCAAAAATAGCAGTGGGGAAAATAACCTTGAAAGGGAGAAGCTAACAGGTGAGTTGCTGGGTTCAATTCAAGAAAAGAATCTCAGAGAACTCAGGTGGGTTCTTGCGTTTCCAGTTTATTTAACAGAAAAGAGATTGGCCAATTGTGGTTTTGATGCTTGCCTTGCCCCAGGAGGAGGAGGCATCCATCATGTTACTTAGAAGAAAAGACAAGGGTTTTCCCTGGTTTCTGACACCACCAGGGCTTAGGCTCCTTGATCCACAGCAGAGTTTTCTGGATTTTCTTTTTTTAGAGAGAGAGGACTTGTTTGAGGGGTCGTTGAGTTGACAGAGGAATGGTTTACATAGACAGGAACAAAGGGGTTGTCAAAAGCCGGAGGAGTGCCTTCCCGGGGCTGGATGATCGGGCTGGAGGGCAGCATCATCCTGTTTTCAGCTTCCATCTCAAGACCCAAGTTACCTATTGTGGGGTGAATGCCCACCTCAGAAGTCAAATTCTCCCCTCTTAGAGGCATAGTCTGCCCTTCAGGGGTGACTGATACCTTTCTGGAGGGGACAGTCACCTTTTCAAGGGCCACAGCCTTCCTTCTAGAGGCCATTGCATTCTCTCTAAGGGTCTCAGACTGAAAATGAACAGGGGTCACAGTCATTTCTCCAGGGTTCACGGACTGATGACTCACCGGGGTCACAGACTGATGACCCACAGGGGTCAGGGTCTTCTCCCCAGGGGTCACGGACTGATGACCCACAGGGGTCAGGGTCTTCTCCCCAGGGGTCACGGACTGATGACTCACCGGGGTCACAGACTGATGACCCACAGGGGTCAGGGTCTTGTTCCCAGGGTTCACGGACTGATGACCCACAGGGGTCAGGGTCTTCTCCTCAGGGGTCACGGACTGATGACCCACAGGGGTCAGGGTCTTCTCCCCAGGGGTCACGGACTGATGACCCACAGGGGTCAGGGTCTTCTCCCCAGGGGTCACGGACTGATGACCCACAGGGGTCAGGGTCTTGTTCCCAGGGGTCACGGACTGATGACCCACAGGGGTCAGGGTCTTGTTCCCAGGGGTCACGGACTGATGACCCACAGGGGTCAGGGTCTTGTTCCCAGGGGGCTCATAGTGATGACCCACAGGGGTCAGGGCCTTCTCTCCGGGGGTCATGAACTGATGACCCACAGAACTCATGGTCTTTGCCCCAGGGATCTCAGTCTGCTCTCCTCGAGCTACAGTGGGCTTTCCAAGGGATACCGTTTCCTTTGTAAGGGTCACAGTTGTGCCTCTAGGGGTTATAGTCACATTTTCGTGCTTTCTATGGATCTCAGTGACCTCAGCCTCTCCTCCTGGGGGCAAAATCTTAGTATCAGTGGTTGATGCCCTGGTCACAGCCAGCCTCGAAGTGCTCCAAGGGTCAGTGCTTAAAGAATTCACAGAGGATGACAGCCAAAATTGTGGTGAAGAAGTTGAATTGAACACTAGAGAAAATCAACAGAAAAGAATGAGATTCCTGCCGTTTCATTACCATCTTATTAATTACTGGCAGAACCAGACCACTCCACGGCTGAAGTACCTGCTCCAAAATTCAGAAGTGCAAGATTTCACGCTGTACCTCCTTGAGGACACAGAGGAAATCCCACCACATAGAAGCTCTGCTCCATACAGTCATATTCACAAGGTCCCGAACACCCACAGGCACTCTGGATTGGCTACATCTCCCATGAATTACCCCAGAAAGAAGCCCATTGCCCGTGCTTAAGCCCTCACTTTGACATCTCTGATTGCGCCATCAGCAAAACCTTGCCCTCAAGGCCTAATTCTAAAGAATTACTTGATGAATGTTTAAGGAGAAGCTTCTTCTGTCTCTGTGTTGCAGGAACAAAGCCAGGGGCCAGGAGGCTGGAGACAGCATGCAGTGAACAATGGGCCTGGGGCTCACCTGAAGACTTGACCTGACTGAGATCCAGTCTCATTACCCGCAGAATGAGGATTATAAACCATCTATATGCATGCTTCACCTCTTGCACCCTAGGTTTCATCTCCTCATTGCCAGGGAAGAGATATCAAAAGAAACCTAATTCCTTTAGCCCTTGACCGTGAGAGCAGAAGAAAGAGAGAAATAGACTAACCTATATTGAGTGCTAAGACAATTTTTCATTCCATAGCTCACTTAGTTCTTATAATAACGTCATGAATGTACAGATTATTCTCATTTTAGATGGAACAAAGGAAGCTCAAAGAGGCCAAATAAGGGCCGAGTATCCAAACAAAGACTGGAAAACATATTGGCCTGGCAAGCTTTTTCTGTCCCCTCAATGTCATGTTGCCTCGCCCAGACATTTAGATCTAGCAGAATAGACTCACCCGGCGCCTGGTTATGCACCTTCCACCCCCAGCTTCCAGGTCACAGTTACTTACCAGCCCTCACCAGGATGTCATTCAATACGTAGACAAGGGGGAAAGGACCAGTGCCACAGAAAGTGCCCCTGACGTCATCCATGTCCAATGTCCACACCATGGCCCCCCCAAAATGCTCTCGCTTTATAAACCATGCCTGTAAAAGTAACAGTCAGTCAATGCGCTGTACTTGTCACCCTCCAGACTGGGTACAATGGCCAAAAACTGAAGGTAGCCCCTGAGGAAGCAATGTAGCAGGGTGGTCACGAGTGTAGTCTTCATTTGAATCTAGCTTTCACTGCTTATTACCTATGAGATCTTGAAAAAGTTACATAACCCTTATGTGTCTTAATTTGTTAAGATAATAACATGTCCAACATCTTTAGACTCAAAAGATTCTTACGTGCACACACTACAATGTGGATGAAGCGTGAAGACACTATGCTAAGTGAAATAAGTCAGATACGAAATAATGAACACCGTGTGATTCCACTTATATGCAGTACCTAGAGTAGTCAAAGTCCCAGAAACAGAAAGTAGAACGATGGGGGAAGGAGGAATGGGACGTTGCTGTTTAATGGGCACAGGGTTTTCATTAGAGAAGATGGAAAGGTTCTGGTGATGGATGGCGGTGATAGGACATGAATGCATTAAAGCCACTGAATTTCAGACTTTAAAGTGGTTAAAATGGTAAATCTTATGTTTTATGTTACATAGGAATGCTGCATACGTTTTCCTAAAGAGTTCCTGTGCATATTTGGATCAATACCTGGCACACTGTGAGTTCTCAGTAAATGTTAGCTACTATCCCTCTGGGTTTCCCACCTCACTAATCACCATTATTATCCTATTAAACTGTAGATACTGCTCTACTATTTAAAATTTATTTCCTTATCTCACAGTGATGCTATAAAATACAGTAGAGCACAAAACACTGTACTCTTCTCACAGCTAAGAAAATAAAGACTTTCATCCACACTTTTTAAAACCTCCACTATAACTAAACAGGAGAGCTTAGACTCAAGTCCAGGTCCTATTACCTTACCAGTGCTTTCTATCAAGTCTGATGGAAAAGACAGACTCTATCAGGTCCAAATAGCTGTGTGCCTTAGCCAAGTCAACTGGCTAATTTCAGGGGTTGATTTTCCCCAAATATAAAATAAGAAGAAGGAGGAATCCAATCGTTAAATCTGAAACTGTGAAGTTTCTGAGATGTTTATTCTACTTACAAGCTAACTGATTAGCCTGCCGGTTTTGTGTGTACACACACACACACACACACACACACACACACACACCACCCTAGACCTCTGTATCAGAATGTTTATTATTCACAGAAAAACAAAACAAAACAAAAACAGCCAGAATAACACCTTGAGTCAGTTTCCCTGTCCCAATTACCCAAAAGACAATGTGAAGAAAGTGAGATGCTCAGTTCACCTGCATATGCAGTAGGATCGGTGCTGCAGAGGACAGCCCTGAAATTATGAGACTCAGAGCTTATATAGGGTGGTTGACATGCGTGGCCCTCCTCCCCTCCAGAGAGAGGAGAGAACTTGGAATGTAAACAAGTCCTCCCTGGGAAGGGGACTTTTGCAATCGTGGAAGGTAGGCAAATGGTTCTGGGGGAAAGAGGAAGGCAGCTCTCTACTTTTAGTTTAGCTTGTCTGCTTCCTTTGCCCTCTCTCTGTCCTATGGGTCACAGATTTAATTCCATCCAACTGAATAAATCCATTGAGTCATTGATCCTTCCATTTGTGTCTTCCTAGTCCCAAACCACAGAGCAAGATCCCAGAGGGGAGAAGCCACGCTCTTTTACCTCTCTCCTCCCCAGCAGGCCTCACTCAGAGTTAATGCACAGACGAGACACACAGTGAATCTTCATGAGTGCCTCCCTCTCTGGCGCTTCCCACACAAACGTCACCCAAAGAACAGCCAACACCTGCCATTTCTGCGTCACCAGTAATAGGAGAACTGTGAATTCTATTTAAGTCTCAATATCCAAGCAACATTCTGACAATTTCTCACCTATAAACTGCTGCTCCTTCCAACTACCCTAGTCCAGACCCTCATTATCTCATTCTTGGACACCTCTGTGTCCCCCTGGAGTTCCCAAAATGCCAACCTGGAAGGATCGCATGTGGAGGCATTCTAAAACAGTTTTCAAAGTTTTTCTAAGACCTAATGAATATTCACGAGTGAAACCAGGATTTCTACATGCGCCTAGTCTCTCAGGTGATTCCAAAGCAGAGGCAGGTCTGGGAACTGCTAGAGCATGTCAGTTCTCTTTTAGTCCACTATAAAAACCTGCCAGATTCAACTTCATAAACCACCATTTATATGAAGGGAGGGCTTTAGTTTAGTTCTAAACTAAAGAAAGGCTAAACTAAAAAAGGCTTTAGTTTAGTTCTAAAAGTTTGAAAGTTAAAGATCATCCACCTGTAGAAACATGATTCTGCCTTAAAATGCCAGCAGGATAAAGACCAAACACCTTTACCAGCACTCAAGTCCCTTTATAAAAAGCCTCTGGTTCACCCAAATTCTTTTTTGAATCTGCTGTAAGTTTTCTACACCACTGAGCCTTTCCCCCATGTCATCATCTTCTCTACTCCTGCTCACCTCCCTCAGGAAGCCCTCCCAGACTTCCTCATTTCAACTACATGTCAGTAATATTTGTGGAGCACTGACCGTGATCTGCTTTGTGTTGGTATTTATCTGCTATGAAATTAGCTGGTCCAAATGGAAAAGAAGAAACCAAAAAGATCATCAAAAAGCTGTATGAATGGAGAGAATTATTCATTCCCTCAGATTCTAGATTTCTTCTCTTCAGAATAGAAACTTGGAACAGATGGGATTATGAAACCCCAGTCGGAACTCAAATGCAGGTGTGCCTGAAACGCCCCTGGTCTAATCATCCTCACCTTTCACCCTCGACCCAATACACATGCATGCACGCACTGTACAAACAGGGGCCCCATGGAAGCCAGTGGGAAACCATGTGCTGGAGCACGAAAGAACCAGGGTCTCACCTTGTAACTGAAGCTGATGGCATCATCATAGCCAACCCATTCATCCCCTTTGTTGGCATACGGGACATACTGATAATCAATCCAGTGCTTTTTCGCTCCCCAAACAAAGGAGCAAATCTGCCAAGAGGATCATCGGGTTAGTTCTGGGAAGTGCCACAGAGGCAAGCACCAGGAGACAGTCGCTCCTTGCCCAAGGATAAAGAACCTAAGAATCCCTAACCAGTGAATGAGAAAAAGGTAAACCAAAGAGAGAAGAATGGAGAGGCCAGTCATGAAGGAGCTCCTATTTTGAATAAATTTTTACTGTTACCCATTCCTTCCTCTACTGTCCGTGATGGAAAAAAGAGAACCAAGGAGTGGATGACATACAAGTACCAAAATAACGAGAGTAACACACCTCATCCTTGACCAAATCTGTATCTCAAAGTGTTTTCATAAACAAGCTTCTCCTGTTCATTAGACCCCAGCACAAACTGCCTCATATAGGTAGTTATCAAACTAGCACCTCAACTTCTAGTAGATTTAAAGTTCCTGAAGGCAGGAGAAGTAGGTTGCTATAATCAATTGAGCATTAGAGTGTCTACTGGGTGCCCAGCATTGTGCCAGAAACTATATGCTGCAAAACAATAGAGGTGTGCAAGCTGTGCTGCCGAAGTTAATGTCTAAGTCATTCCTTTTTTCTTTCGGTGCTTTGAAGCATCGGTCTATCAAAGCTTCTTTGGCCCCAAATGCCCTGGAAGAACATTGTTTCAGCTATGTCATCACTCATAAAAATGCTTCATCGGATTAGCAGGAAAACGACCTCATCCATCCAGCGCGGAGCAGAGATTGGAGAGACTTGCAGCACCTCCACTATTGCCTAGAGTAAGGCTGCAGCTCTCCATCTGGCACTTCCGACCACCCTGTGCCTCTGGACCTGCTGTCCTTTACTTGGGAAGTCCTTCCCGTCTGGTCATTCCTGTCCATCAGGAGTTTCCTGTGCTTCAAACTCTGCTCAAAATCGACCTGCTCCAAAAGACCTTTCCAGGTCACTGCGACCACACACTGATGTGGCTCGTGTGGTCACCTCTGCTGGTTACATTCCCTTGGAAACATGTCTCTTTCTGCCACTCAGTAGCAAACTTGGTTGTGATGAGGATGAAGAGGGTGGAGGTGGAGTAGAAAGAAAGAACTTGTAGTAGAGAATGTCTTGGAATTGCTTCAAAATAATCTAGTAGTAGGGAGGGAGGAAGTCGGAGAGCAGAGATGAGATAAAATCGGCCATGAATGATTAATGATTGAAGCTGAGTGGGTAAAATGTTGGGGAGGCACAGAGGTTGTACTATTTTTTACTTTTATCTATGTTTGAAATTATATACATTGCAAATATTAATGATTTTTATTTAGGCCATATAGAAAGTCAGGGTTTACCTGTACAGCATTCAAAATCCTTTTTTGGGGTACAATGAAAACCTTCCATCCAAATTCCACCAAGCCTTTCATCCTTTACACATGACTCAAATAACTTACCGCAAAGAAAAAGAAAATATCCCACAGAGTGGATTTTCCTTGTCCTAATAGACTACCTCTTTGCCCTGTCTACAGCTCTCACCCTTGCCATTGTCCCTTATCCTGGCCTTTGCTCCAGATAAGGGTGGGAGAGTCCTAACTGGGAAAGCCTTAGACAGAGGCTGTTATTTCCATTACCTCATAATAAGCCAATAAGCCTGCTTGCTTGGTGTACTTCCCTGGAGATGCTGGTCCCATAGCTCTGGCCTGCAATCCACTATTAGAGGCTTTGAGGAGGCGAAAGGTACGTCCATAGGTGGGGATCCCCATGATGAGTTTCTCTGAGGGCACCCCAAGCTTTCTCCAATAATTCATAGCATACGCCTGCGGGTAGGAAGAATCCAGACCCCTCCTTGTTACTAACAGCCAGTGGCCTGAGCTCAGGGGCAGATGTCTGGGCCACCTGAGTGGTTTCCTTTTCTTACCGAAGATTTGGGATCTTCAGGCAGAGAGAACAGGGGGCTATTATGTCCTGTGAACCTTTCCCAACTTCCATGTAAGTCATAAGACAAGACATTGATGAAATCCAGGAGTCTGCAAGGGGCAGGAGGAAGAGATATAAAGACTGGGCTAGCCAGATTTCCAAGTCAGATCATCACAGCACTGTGTAGCTAACTAGCTAGACAATGGTCCCCAGAGCTTCCCTGCTCCTTCTGCCTGTGGGCCCTGCCCAGGCTGTGCTGTCCACCTGCCACTGTAACAAACAGCTGCTTAGGAATAGCTGTGCATGAAGATCTATGCATCCTGAGAGTATCTGTGGAGGTAGGCAGGAGTTAGATGAGAGAAAATACACTCAGGCCTGATACAAATGCTAACAGACGTCTGCACAAATAGTCATGAGTAAAAGCAGTCTGTCCCATAGCTTGTCTTTCTACCATTGCAGGCGCCACTGAAACCCACCTCCTCTAGAAAGCTTTCGTCATTACCAGGTCACGGGGATAAGAGTTTACACTGATGATCTAATTTAATTTCAATCTGGCTAATTCCCTAAGTACCGTACCTACCTCCATTTTAAAGTTGAAGAAATTGAAACTCAGACGAGTTAACTGATTTGCCTAAAGTTGCCCAGTTGGGTGAAGGCAGGACTCTCTCAATCCTGCCTGGCTGAAAGATCAACACTAACAAACTCCACGTCCCCTGCGTCTCTCTCTCTCTCTCTCTCTCCTCCCACATTGAAACCACTCTTGAGTGCAACCACACAGGAACATCCCATTTCTCTTTTGGTCTACATCTGACTCAGTTTCCTCTTCTGTAAATACTTGATTCTCAAAGTTCTAAAAAATATGCCTAGAGGCTGCGCGCGGTGGCTCACATCTGCAATCCCGGCACTTTGGGAGGCCGAGGCAGGAGGATCACAAGGTCAAGATATCAAGACCATCCTGGTCAACATGGTGAAACCCTGTCTCTACTAATAGTACAAAAAATTTAGCTGGGCATGGTGGCGTGCACCTGTAGTCCCAGGTACTCGGGAGGCTAAGGCAGGAGTATTGCTTGAACCCGCAAGGCAGAGGTTACAGTGAGCCAAGATCCCGCCACTGCACTCCAGCCTGGCACCTGGCAACAGAGCAAGACTCTGTCTCAAAAAAAAAAAAATATATATATATATATATATATATATATATATATATATACACCTAGAGCTAACATGTCCAGAAAGACTTATGTCCTGTCCTTTGTCTAGCTTTTGAACTTTTGCATGGAGAACTGCTCTGAATACTGGGTGTGGTTGGACATTCCTACTTTTGTTTTTGTGAAGTGGTTGTTAAATCATCTGTCTCTGATGCCAGCATCTGCTGCAGAGCATATGTCTACAGCTATACTCTAAATAGAAAGAGGCCAGGACCCTTGGATTCTCTCCTCATAAGACCCAGCAATAGGCTGGGCAGAAGATTCTACCCATGCTAACATTGTTGTGGACAGATCTAAAGGAGCTAGCCCTTGTCCCCATCCATGGCCCTCAGCCCAGCCCTAAACTTGCACTGACAGGGCAGGCACATGGTGAGCTCAAAAACAGGAAGCTCTGGGGTTCTGAGCTCAAGACACATGCTTCCCTCCAATGTCCTGCCCCACCAAGGCAATATCCACTCACCTTCCTAGAAAGCGCACTTCATAGGATGTTTGGACGATGTGTGGGACCCCAGAAACAGCCGCAGACAGCAGCAGCCTAGGGCGCATGGTGAGCAGTGCCTCTTCCTGGAAGGCAAACAGGAGCTCCTAGGAGGAAAGACAGAAAGACACAGAGAACTGGACAAACAGAGAGGCAGGGGCTGGGGGGGAGTGTCATCCAGGAAGCATTTACTGAGCCCCTGAGCCAGGCTCTGGGACACGAAGGTGAGTCGGACATGGGCCTTGCCACAGGGCACAGAATTGAGACAGACACTGCCTGAGGGAGTGTGGGACGCTGCACAGAGAAGGCATCCCTTAGGCTGGAGGGCTGGAGCAAGCCGCAGGTGCAGAGAAAAGAGTAACCTCAGGTGTTACAGGTATTGCCCTCCAGGGTCTCACAGTAAAAGAACATTCTGTCACCCTCTTCTGCCCCTGCCCCTGGACTCATGCTCCTCTCCTGACTCTAAAAGTAGAATAACTTCTTGATTCTGGCACTTCCAGACTGGACTTACTTTAATTAAGAAGAGAAAAGTCCACCGGTCATGCCTGGGACTGCCTCTTAGCCCAGGATATAAGAAGAAAAGGTCAAGACCATCAAAGTCATGTGTCCTCAGAAGGGATATAACTGAAGCAATAAACTCTCCACGGTTGGCAAATGTGGACAGCATAGAGGTGAACCTGCAGGGAGACCAGGCGTAAGGCAAAGAACACTATCCGCAGAATCACAGCCTCCTACAAGGCCCCTCAAAAGCTTGGTGCCCTGTGGTGGGCATGGCAGAGGTAGCTGGAGGAAAGGAAGGCAGATTTCCAAAACTCTCCCACCTTCTGACACGCCTCTCCCAGCACCGGGAGCTTGATACCCAGGAGTGGGGAATTCAGGCAGCTAAAAGAGGCTGAAAACCATGTGCTGCCCCGAGGCCAGGTGGCACAGGGAACAGCAGGCACAGAACCAAGCAGTAGCCTGGGGTGGGGAGAACTGGCTCAGTCCAGCTGTCCCCTAAAACATGGTATGCTCACTGGCAAGGAGCCGTGCCTCTGTGCTATCTCCTCATAGGTCACTACTCAATTCCCACGACCTATCTTAGCTGACATTTTCTACCTGACTGGATTAAGGCAGAGAACATGAGCCAAGGGCCAGCAAGTCCAGAAAGACCTATGAGTTAATCTGGGCCTGAGATGTATAACTTGGCACAAGAGGCCTGCGCTCTCTCTGACAAGGGGCTCCTGATCCTGATCCTGTGTTATTTTGTTCGCTTGCTTGTTTGACAGTTTTCTATTTTACTTTGTTTTCTCTTCCATAGTGACAACACTTTGGAAACATTCTAACTTATTGGAGCTGAACTTTAAGCAACTCTGGAGTAGTCCTGAGCCATGATTAGAAAATTAACCAGACTCACAAACAGACCTGGTTTCCACGGTCTGTTTGCCACCTCCAAGCTGGGCAATCTCTGAGGAATACCCGGGACAAATCTGGCAAATTTCCTAATACGTGTGACCTGCGCTTTCTGTTGTACCAATTTGGAATATAACCACTTTGTAAGTTTCCTCCAAGTGTTCACTGGGTAATGCATGCACAGCCCTAGCCCAGCATCTGGAACACAGGGAGTGCTCAGAGAATGGAAGCAGCAAAGCCTGGGACTGAGCAGAGCTGGTTCTCACCCCTCTGCCCCGAATCCGTCCTCCATCTTGTAAAGTGCATTCTCACACACTCCCAGGCCACCAGCGTCCCTCTCTTGCATCTCATGCCTCTAAGGCAACAAGGCAAGCATGGCCTCTACCCCAGTCCTCAGCCATGGAATAGGGGAGACGTTTCTTCAGAAAATATGAAGGCACTTTGTCATCTCCACGTTGCCTCATGGAGATTGAAGTGCTCACAAGAGCAGCTGCTGCACACTGCACGTGTACTATGTGCTGGGCACTAAGCTTAGCATTTTGTTATTTCCTTTCCTCCTATCCAGTCCTTCGAGGGTGATATCCCTGGATCCGTTAATAAAGTGAAGAAGCCCGTGAGGTTTGGGAGTTATTCTTGTCCTGTACATTTTTCCTTCCCTTGGAGACAAAACCCTTGTCTCTTATGAAAGATTGAGGAGACAATTATGAGTGCCTCATTTTGTCTCTAATTTTCCCCCAGCCCCTTTCTTACCACCTGCTAGAACTTCCTCGTCTCCCCTGATCCACCATGGAGAAGAGGCTAGGATGTCCCTCGAGTGCAGGGGTCTGGGATTCACGACTTAGGGAAGTGCTTGCACCAGCTTCGCTGTCCCTGTGGCCAAGCTGGCTTCCCCTTCTGTCTTCACGTCTAGCCAGCCTGCTCCACCCTCCCAGGGAGAAGACAGTAAGAGCAAAGTCTCACCTTAAGTTGCCAAAGTCCCACCCGCCGATGGACAGCAGTGTTTTCAGCTCTCTGTTCCTATGATGTGGAAGAGAGGGTTGATGAGCTGGGTCCTCCACTCCAGTGGGCAGCTGCTGCTACATTCTTTTGTTTTGCTCATTGGAAGAAAAACAGGACACAGGAGAGATGGGAGGTAAGGGAAGGAAATGGGAGAAGGTGATAAGAGAGAGACACGAGAGAGGAGGAAAGAGAAGAGAACAATCAACCCCAGGGCCATCACAACCCATCAACTCCAAGGCTGCACAAAGTCCACCACAGTCGCCCACATCCCCATGATGCTGCTGAAAAAGAACAGTCTAAAATGTTTCTCTTTACTAACTTTCCTATTCAACAAATATTTATTGAGCAACGTCTATGTGCCATTGACTGCTTTAGGCACTTTAGAACAGAGAACAACACAGATAAGCTCCCCACTCTCAGGGAGCTTGTAATCTAGTGGCATAGAACTTTTGCCCTGCTCATCTATAACTATTAACGGAGTAACAAACCTTCCCTTGGGCAGGGAATGATCCCAGGAGTTCTAGAGAGAGGAAAATGTAAGCAAACACTGAGCACCAACCGGGTATGAGACACTGACCTAGCACTTGGGATACAACGACACAGCAGACTCTGCCCCTTCCCTGGAGTAGTTCACAGGTGACAAATGGTAATAAAAACACGAGCATTTGTTGAGCATCTGGGATGTGTGGGCCCACTTTAGCAGCATTAACACCTGAAATCCTCACAACTAGGTTCAATGTCTGAGTTGGAGTTTGCCAGGCAGAGAAGAGAGAGAAGCACATTCCAGGCAGAGGCAACAGCAACTACAGAAGCAAGGAGGTGGAAAAGAGCTCCAGGTGTCTGTGACAGGGAGTTCTCAAGTTGGGGGTGCTCTGGACCCCGATTTGAGAGGAAGCTAGGACTGGAATAGAGGAAGGCTGAAGAGTAACAGGAGAAATAGGCTGTTATCTTATACCTGTGAAAATACAACCCCCACATCGAAAATAACACACCTCTCCTTTAGTTTGTTGAACTCTGGATAGAGAATGTTCTCATCCTGGAGATCCTTAGCAACAATCTGATTGTTGTCCACTGAGGCAAAGGCAAATATCAGGTGGGTACAGAGAAAGGGGTCCAGGTCATGGGGCAAGACGGAGGCGGGGCCTGGCCGACTGTGTGCCCAGCTGGTGAAATAACACACCAGTTTGTAGGCAGCACCTGGTAAAGGAGAGCACACATTAATTGGCAGAGACCCAGGGAACGGGTAGACCTCAGCTTCCAGAAAACAATGTGAACACAGCCCAAGAGGCTAGGCCACATTTTAACACCCTCTCTCCCCCGCCCCGACGCCCACCTCAAAACTACACCGAGGTTCTATTCCTCCCCCACTGCTGAGGTCTCAGGAAGAAAAGAACGGCCCTGTGAAATCCTGGTCAGAACAGATTCTCAGATCTGGACCAACGTACACAGTGACACAAACAGCAGGTGACCAAAAATCCTCTGAGGAACTGTGTTGGATCAATAACCCCTGACAGAGGAGTCAGGACAAAGGGGGCTGCAGGGGGCACTCAATGCGGAGGACTTCTCAGCCAGAGACTCTCCCGGGCTCTGAAAGGGAAAACGGTTTCCTTACCATCGTGGTGTGTCAGCACAAGAACCAACCCTGCAGGAAACAAAGGGAGGAGTCACACAGATTCACACGCTCGCCAGAGTGGCATGCCACGGCACACCCTCAGGTTAGCAAGGGTGCCCACCAACACAGCACCTTATGCAGATGCAGACGCACACATGGGGACAGACACCACTCACTCGCTTCGTAGTCTCTAAAGTTGGCCCAGTGGAGCTAGATGTAAGTTCCTTTTCTCTCTAATAAACATATGTATATGCTCATGCTTTGCACAGGGACAACAGTGAGTGTCAGAAGTGCCAGAAAAAGCTTGAGGCCAGTGGTTCTCAACCCCGGCTGCAAATTAAGAATGACTGATATCCTGGCTGGTCACACAGAGATTCTGATTGAACTGGTCCAAGGTGAAACTCAGGCATTTAAAATTTCTAAAATGCCACCAGGTTTGAGAACCATTATTCTGACCACGTCTCCCTGGGTCCCTCTGACCGTTCACTATGGCCCATCCCATCTCTACCTAATCCAGGCCCCCTGAGTACCAGGCTGCTCTCCCAGCACCAGAGAGATGACAAACTCATAAAGTCTGGAGCCTCATGGACTGAGTGACACTGCTGGGACCTGCCACACTCACCAACCCACAGCAACAGCCTCCACATCTCAATGGTCTTGACAGCTGTGAAGCCAGAGATGAAGCCCTTTATAGGAGCTTCCCTGTGGATAGCACTGGGACAGCCCAGTTACACACACACACACACACACACACACACACACACACACACCCCATTGCTGGGATCACTAATTTATGAGAGTCATAGTGACCCCAGAACCACACATCCTCCCTCTCCAACAAAGCAACAGCTCCAGGCTGGCATTGAATACCAGGAAGATATTCTTCCTGGTATTCAGTACCACATGAACTGAATATGGGAAAGAAATCACACTTGATAGCAGCAATTCTATGATTAAAGGATTATTGGTTGGGAAGCAGTGTAATTTAAAAACATTTTTAAAACCCCAGCTTTGGATTCAGGCTTTGAATCCAAGGTTTGAATTCAAAGTTGGAATCTGTGTCACCACTTAGAAGTTTTGCAATCTTGCACAAGTTACTTCGCTTCTGTGAGCTTCAATTCCCACACTTGAAAAATGGAGATGACAGCTCAGACTTACCTCATCGAACTTTATACAGATTAAAGAGATAATGGATCAAAAATTGTTAGTTTTGTGCTTGCAGATAATAAGGGCTCAATGAATGGTAGCTATTATTAGGGATGTCAAAAGGGTTGCCCAGCAGAGCAGAGTTGTCAAACTCAAATGACACTCACCAGGCAGGCAATGTAAATGGATGGAGTAGATACAATAAAATAGCTCCCTCCATTTTATTAGAAAAGTAGCAGTTCATGCCCAGTGATGCACGTCAACTGTCATGAAGGCTCTTGGTCAGGAGACAACAGAGATCGGTATGAAGGTGCGGTGGCTCAAGCCTGTAATCCCAGCACTTTGGGAGGCCGAGACGGGTGGATCACGAGGTCAACAGATCGAGACCATCCTGGTCGACATGGTGAAATCCCGTCTCTACTAAAAATACAAAAATTAGCTGGGCATGGTGGGGCGTGCCTGTAATCCCAGCTACTCAGGAGGCTGAGGCAGGAGAATTGCCTGAGCCCAGGAGGCAGAGGTTGCGGTGAGCTGAGATTGCACCATTGCACTCCAGCCTGGGTAACAGGAGCGAAACTCCATCTCAAAAAAAAAAAAGAAAAAGGACAGCACTCTGAGCAGCTGCAAATGGGTTGCCTTGAAGAGAAATAGACCCAGTGTTGCTGGATCTTTCAGTTTCTCAGGAGAAGACAACACCTGAATATTTGAGTCAGTATATGAGCCAATTGTGAGGATGTGTCATGAACCTCAAAAATATGATAGATACAATTCTGGACAATAATCAGTTTTTTAAAAATGCAACAACAGAAGAGTGAACAGACACTTTACAAAAGAAGACATATATGAGGCCAACAAACATATGAAAAAATGCTCATCATCACTGGTCATTAGAGAAATGCAAATCAAAACTACATTGAGATATCACCTCACGCCAGTTAGAATGGGGGTCATTAAAAAATCTGGAGACAACAGATGCTGGAGAGGATGTGGAGAAATAGGAACACTTCTACACTGCTGGTGGGAGTGTAAATTAGTTCAACCATTGTGGAAGACAGTGTGGCGATTCCTCAAGGACCTAGAAATAGAAATTCCATTTGACCCAGCAATCCCATCACTGGGTATATATCCAAAGGACTCTAAATCGTTCTACTATAAGGACACATGCACACGAATGTTCATTGTAGCATTGTTTACAATAGCAAAGACTTGGAATCAACCCAAATGCCCATCCATGATAGACTGGACAGGGAAAATGTGGCATATATACACGATGGAATACTATGCAGCCACAAAAAACCATGAGTTCATGTCCTTTGCGGGGACATGGATGAACCTGGAGTACATCATTCTCAGCAAACTGACACAAGAACAGAAAATAAAATACCGCATGTATGTTCTCACTCATAGGCAAGTGTTGAACAATGAGAACACATGGACACAGGGAGGGGAGCATCACACAGACCCCCTGGGGTCTGTCAGAGGGAACTAGGGGAGGGACAGCAGGGTGTAGGGAGTTGGGGAGGGATAACGTGGGGAGAAATTGTCAGATATAGGTGATGGGGGGATGGAGGCAGGAAACCACATTGCCATGTATTTACCTATGCAACAATCTTGCATATTCTTCACATATACCCCAAAACCTAAAATGCAATAAAATATATATTTTTTTTAAAAAAAGGAGAGTGAAAGATAAAATAGGACTACAAGCCAGATACTTTTATAATTCATCAGTTTTCTTTCTCTGCTACAGAGGGTCTCGGACCTTATGTCCATCTTCACAGAGACTGATGCTGTTCATTGTAATCCACATGAACTACCACGAGGTATTAACCAGATGTCAACATAATGCACAACACAGGGAAATAATGACTAGTGGTCAAATTCATGTAACATCTATCCTTCGTTTCTAGTATGAAGAAACCAGGAAAGTCATTGTTTCAAATCAGCAGTTTGCTTGGATATGGTGGAATAAAAACAACAAATAGTATGAAATGTTTGGGGTATTTCACTGAAACTCTGGGAAAGCCTGATGGAATACCCCACCCAACAGTGACTATTTCTCCTTTTCTTCATGTATTCAACAAATATTCACTGAGCATGTGCCACGCCCTGCTCGGCACTTGCGACAGTGTCTGCTTTCAAGGAGCTTATGATGTAGTAGTGAACAGATTGATCATATCCAGTTCCCACTCTGTACCATCACTGAGGCAACTTGAGTCCCACCTGATGCTCAACGCCACCCTCCATTCCTTGGACTAGTATTAACCTGAATCAGGGGATAATTAGGCCTCCTGAGACCAACACTGGATCATGCTTGGCAACAACTTGTACCACTGGTTAGACTATCCCTCGTGTGTCTTCTGACTATAAGGACCACGCTCTTGTTTCCCCATTCCTAGCCCTTGTGCCCTCATTCTTATAACTGGGTCTGGTCCCTGTTTTGACTTCTCTTCCTGTTCTTTGAAATGCTGGGACCACAGCTGGTTCCTAGGTCCTGGGTCTTCTGAACCTGTCTTGCCAGGCTCCCCATATGCCATAGCCTAAGGGCCTCCTGTCTTTTAAGATCTCTTTGATGTGGAATGCCTGCCTTCATCCACTTCTCAGCCTCCTCCCACAGCATCCCCTACCCCACAAGATTTCACATCACTGAGATTTTCCACTAAGCTGTGGCCTTCCACCCAAAATCCTAATAGGGGCACTAGCTGCTGATGCTGCTCCTATCACAGAAGCCACATTTGCCTGGCAATTTGAACTTCATTCATCTGCACCTGAGTCATCCTCTGGACTCCTATTCTGCTGCTCTGAGCGTGTCTAGATCTCAGACCTGACCCCTCTGTGCCTTGCAACAATGACTGATGATGTTGAGAATGCCAAGACATAACAATGGATGCCCAGGAATGACCTCTGTATAATGTGGGGGTGACCGTGCCAAAGAGCTGGCAACTATGCCTCCATATGTACAGCAGATGATAAGCAGTAAAATGCTGAGTGGGGGTTATGTTGAAAATCAGTGTGCCGTGTCGCTCTGTGTGTTCTCAATCCATTTCCTTCAATTCTTGCTGTCAAAAAAAAAAATTACAACCATTACTTTTTATTTTTACACACCCACCCGGATACTTAGAAAATATCCCTCCCTAGTGCTTAGCCTGTTCTCATGAAGTTAGAAAAGGCATTTGCAAATGCCCTTTACTGAGTAACTGAAGAAATTCCTGCAGCAGTGTGACACCTCTCACATTTTACAAGAATTGTCAAGATGAAGGGAAGATCAAAGATGTGAAGTGCTTTGGTTTTAACCTAGCATTTGGCCAAATATTTCATGATACTCATGTGAATGAATTAGAGAAGTATGACTTAAACAAAATCAGTTGGTTGAATAATAAAAGAATCCAAAGAGTCTTGACTACAGATAACTGTAAACTTGTGGGAGGACTCTTTTCTAGTCAGTTACCACATATTTAAAGTGAACGGAGTGTTCCAATATTTGGTGTGAAAGATTATTATTATTTTTGGTTGTGCATGAAAAAATTTTTAAAAAATATTTACTGTGTTTATTTTAATATATACTAAGAAAATGAGTATTATCATATAAACCCATATTTTTGTGAATCTTAAGTTTAAAAATTGAGGAAATTCTAAAAAGAATATCTTAATAAAATAGTAAAGGTAGTGCTGTTTGTTTGATGTCTTTAGGGGTCACATAGGCAACACCGCAATCCTAAATACAGTATCTTATAACCTAGCAATTTTACTTTTAGAAATGTATCATGCCCAAATACATAAAGAAACAATGTTCATTGCAGCTTTATTTGTAACAGCAAAATGCTAAAAACGAAACACAAATCCTAACTGATTAAGTGACATCATTAGGAAATGGCTAAAGGTGTTACTGCCTCTCCATGCAATGGCCCTTTTCCTTTTAAGCAGTGATTCTCAATTGCGCACAATTTTGCCCAATCTAGCGATGTCTGGAGATACTTCCACTTTCACGACAGTGGAAGGTATGCTACGGTACCTAACAGGTAGAAGCCAGGGATGCTGCTAACCATCCCTCGATGTACAAGACAGCCCTCCACAATGAAGTATATTCAGGCAGAGATTCCTTGACTTATGATGGGATTACATCTCAATAAACCCATTGTAAGTTGAAAATATTAATGTTTATGAGAAGACATGGACACAGGGAGGGGAACATCACATCACACACCGGGGCCTGTTAGAGGGTCGGGCGTAAGGGGAGGGAGAGCATTAGGACAAATATCTCACGTATGCAGGGCTTAAAACCGATGACAGAATGATGGATGCAGCAAACCACCATGGCACATGTATATCTATGTAACAAACCCGCATGTTCGGCATAGGTATCCCAGAACTTAAAGTAAAATTTAAAAAATTGTTTTCAACTAACCATGATTTTATCAGGATGTAACTCCATCATAAATCAATGAACAAACTGACACCACCATTTTTTTCTTTGCATCGTTATAAAGTTGAAAAATCGTAGGTCAAACCATCAAAAGTCAGGGACCACCTGCACTGATAATTTAATAGTGCCAAGGGTGAGAGACCCTGGTTTAAGCAGAATTGCTTTTTTGTGGTCGTCATTGTTCTTACTCTTTTCATTCCAACAGAAGTTTGAAAGTGTGCTACTACTTAAACCCTTACAACACTAGATTTAAAAATTAAACTGTTTCATCTATTAAAAAGCAAGCTCTTTTAGTGAAGGATTCATGATTGATTCACCTTTGTTGCCCCAGATCCAATGGTTAAATGGTCTGTCTTTGAAATGAATGAGCTGAGAAAAAGCGCAGCCAAAGAGGTGGGCATGCCCCAGCTTAGAAACAGGCAGATTTGGGTTACTAATTGAGAAACTTCAGACAACACATTTGAAAAGTAGCAATAATGACACTTTTCTTCACATTTTTTTTAAAATAGAGATTTTAAGTGTAAACTGACTCATGGTGGGCATCCATAGTGGCAACTGTTGCTGCTGCTGCTAATGGTTATTATCATTGGCAATGAGATCAGCACCTAATGACATTGAATTGCTCATTGAACGAACTGCTCATTGAACTAACTGCTAAACTTGTTAGTTAAACTAACAGGTTTAACTAACAGATTGTTAAGGTCCTTTCCTACTTCAACATTCTGTGGCATAGTCCTGAAAGCAATTCATTCATTCATTCATTTTTCTAATGTATTCAACAAATCTAAAAATCACAAAAATTTTAAATATAAGCATGTAACTTAGATGTTAGAGACTCCCTGCCCCTCAGTGGTCTCATTACACTCTGCCTAAATCCCAGCCCCACAGCCTGTGTCAGCCCAAAGTGTTCCCCGTAATACAGCAAAGTCTCAAGAATTCCGCCTTATGTTTTTCTCTACTCCTGTGCTCCTGCATCCTTGGGTATAGACTGTTTTTCTTCATGGCTTCCTGGTGCATGACTTAACCCTCTTACTGGCCTCCATAAGAAATCCTTACACATCAAGTTCTTGGTAGCTTTTACTAAAAGCATAGGACGAGGGGTGCGTGTAAAGGGTCACTTCACCTCATGCCAAGACTTCACCAACTCCTGGCTCCTCTCAGCTGTCCCAGTGTTCTCTCTCCCATTCCAGGGTTCCTGAAAAACTCCTCCCTTATTTGCTACAGTTCAGTTCTAAACAGACCCAAAATGCTTGGGCTTTCACTGTCTATACCCAAGGCAGATATTAGGGCACTTTCTCAAATAAATCCAAAGAGGAATTCCAATAGGAACTGTTACTACAATTACCTTTTCCTATTTGCTTATATTTTGTATAAGTATGATTAAGAAAATATGCAGGATACACTGTTTAGGAAGAAGATGGTCTAGAAACTTCTTTACTATGTAAGGTATCTGGGCAGAAAAGGGAAACAATCAAAAGGATATTCTAGGAAGATGCTTATAGCCAAGTAGAAGAAGGAATGGAACAGAGATCCATTGGACGGCAGGAAGGAGGAAGGGTCCTAAACCATCTTGAGTTGCTCTTTTCCATCTTCCCAGTACTGTTCCTTTGCTCATGGTGACTGATCCCAGTTCAAAAAGGTTCAGCTCTGTGGTGGCTGTTCTCTGTATGCTGGAGATAATGGTGGGAATAGATGCAAGAGAATCAGTTCTCTGATCAATCAGATACAAGCTAGGCAGTGAACACAATAAACTTAAGAAAGAAATGATAGTAATGGGCCAGACGCAGGGCTTACACCTGTACTCCCAGCACTTTGGGAGGCCAAGGTAGGAGGACCACTTGAGCCCAGGAGTTCAAGACCAGCCTGAATAACATAGAGAGACCCCCGTCTCTACAAAGAGTTTTAAAAAATTAGCTGGGCATGTTGGCACATGCCTGTGATCCCAACTATTTAGGTGGCTGAGGTGCGAGGATTGCTTGAGCCCAGGAGTTCAAGGCTGCAGTGAGCTGTGATCGTGCCACTGCACTCCAGCCTGGGAGACAGAGCAAGATTCTGTCTCAAATAAATAAGTTAATTAAACTAAATATAAAGAAATGATCATCATTTCTTTCGACCTTTAAGAATTTGTAGTGGGCCAGGCACGGTGGCTCACACTTGTAATCCCAGGACTTCTGGAGGCTGGGGCAGGTGGATGACAAGGTCAGAAGTTCAAGACCAGCCAGGCCAAGAAGTGAAACACTGTCTCTACTAAAAATATAAAAGTTGGCCAGGCATGGTGGCGGGTGCCTGTAATCCTGGCTACTCAGGAGGCTGAGGCAGAGAATTGCTTGAACCCAGGAGGCAGAGGTTGCAGTGAGCCAAGATCACACCACTGCACTCCAGCCTGGGCAACAGAGCAAGACTCTATCTCAAAAAAAAAAAAAAAAAAGAATCTGTAGTGATGACTAATTGATAGTGAGGTCCCAAGAAATGAAATAAATGAGCAGTCTATGAAGGCGCTGCTAGACAGACATAGGTGGAATATTTCTAAATCTACAAATCAGAAACCTAACCCAGATTACTATAAAAGAGAGTCACAGCTTTTTACCTAGTTCCCAGACCTAAGCTTGTTCACAGTCCTGGAGCCACTAAACTATAAGGAAGGTGGGTCCTTCTGAGAAGGGATCCTGCAATGTGGCCACAGGTATACATCCTGAATTTTCACCCAAGCTTTCCCCAGAGATAGTGTGGGCTGGGTGACTTCACACTTGGGAAAGAAATGACTAGACCATGCAGGGGCATTAGGTACTGTCTCTAAATTTACACTGATTCTCAGAGACTGGAAACACCAGTGTGCCTTACATGTCATTGGGGGCTTATAAAGTTCAAAGGGTAAATGAAGTCTTGGCCTGAGTCCACCTAAGCAGTGTAATCACGGACTTATTACGTGATTGTTCCCAAGTCCCAGAAGTATACTGGGAATAGATATCAGTAACAAGCAGAGTCCTTACATTATTTTCTTGGCCTCTGGTAGGAGGGCTGTTACGATACAAAGGGTCAGCAGAAGCCCCTGGAGTTCCATATATGTATGCGTGTGTGTGTCTGTGTCTGTGTGTGCGCACACACACAATCTATAATTTTAAAAATATTTTTTAAAAAGCACTACTGTGTCCCTAGAGGAACTGCAGAAGTTAGGCTACTATCAAAAACTTGAGAAATGCAGAGCGATGATTCTTACCACATCATCCCTTAATTCGCCTAATTGGCTGGTGGGAAAACCAAACGAATTCTGAAGAATGACAGTTGATAATCATAATCAGGTTCTGCTGCCAATCACAAATGCAATTCCAGATGTGCTTTTCTTTAATGGACCAAAACATAACAGCCCCTTACGCTTGACATGCAGCTACTGACCTCTTTATTTTCCATTTCAACCATTAAGGAATTTGGAGAAACTGCACTTGTATGGTAGGGATAAGAGTACACTTTTATTAATACCACCTTGCCCCAGGACTGTGCCAACTCTTCCACTTTTTGTTCTAATATAGTACAAAGGGAACTTAATTTTCTTGCTAGCCCGTAGAACATTATATTAGTCCACTGTATTAATGCCATTAATACTTTAAATCAGGGACAATATATGGTGCTGTCTCTCCCAAGGCCAAAATGCATAGCTGCAATAAGAACCAAGGGGTAGAAATAGGAGTTGCCTCTTTTACTATTATATCTAATAATTCACCTGAAGTGTTTTTGCTTCTTTTTCAGCAGTCTTGGCTAAGTAGGCTTGAAGATTCTAGCATCAAATGAGGAATGTTCCACCCAGTACAGTTACAGCCTCAATGAATTAGAAGCTAAGGCTACCCCTTGGTCACCTGGGGTTCCTAAGGCCACTGAAACAAAATGTAAAGAAAGAAGCCATTGTACCAGTTGGGGTAATTGATCCCAATTACCAAGGGGGAATCAAGTTGCTGCTGCACAACTAGGGAAAGGAGGACTGTGTTTGCAACTCTGGGGACTCACTGGGATATCTTCAGTACTCTCTTGCCCAGTAATTCCTGCGACAGAAAGCTGCAGAAGCCCAATAAAGAGCAAATCACTAAGAACTCAGACACTGCACACCAGAAGTTTTGGTCATCTCACCAAGGTTCTCAGAGGGTGAGGGGAAGGTCAAATGGATGGTGGGAAAAGATGGCCGTGATACTTAGGCTATATGAGCATTTAAGAGTAGAACTCTAACAGCTGTATTTTGTCACTTGTATTTCTCTTTTCACTTTTCTACTGCTACTTTATGAGGACAATAATGGTGCCTAATCATTTAGGTTTAAGATGGAATACTCTGGGCATCTTCTGTGTTGAGGACATGAAATTTCACCTATAGTAAGGACAACAGAGGATGATAACTTCTCCCCTCCCTTGCCCTTGGGCACTAGCCCTTTAGTTTTCCTATACCATTCCCAAACCTTTGTAATTAGTCCCTTTGCAAATAAACCCTCCTAAACTATCTTGAGTGTACCATTTGCTTGTGATAATTCATTACACATGTACACATGTATAATCATGTTGTATACCTTGATTATACATATGTTAATTGTGTTTTTTTTAGACTGTTTCACTCCCATTGCCCAGACTGGACTGCAATGACCCAATCTCAGCTCACTGCAACCTCCGCCTCCCAGGCTCAAGTGATTCTCCTGCCTCGGCCTCCTGAGTAGCTGGAACTACAGGTGCATGCCACCATGCCTGGCTTTAGTATTTTTTGTAGAGACAGTTTCACCATGTTGCCCACACTGGTCTCGAATTTCTGAGCTCAAGTGGTCCACCACCTCGCCCTCCAAAAGTGATGGAATTACAGGTATGAGGAACTGTGCCTAGCCTAATTAAATATTTTTTAAATAAAAAAAAATTAAATGTTAATCAGGGAAAATTTTTCACTTTCATGACTGGGTTATGAACCCTTGTTTTCTAGGAATTTTTACTTTGGGCTAGCACCTAAACACTTAACTCCATCCTGTTTCTCTAGACTAAGCAGCTGAATGTAGGATAACCATGTCCGTCTTGCTCATTATCAAGCCACGAAATGCCCAAAAGCTTCTGACACACCATAGCTGCTCACTACTGAATATGATTTCTGTCTGGTTTCTAATCCATCTGGAATTTTCAAAAGGTAATCTAACTTAAATATGCGTGAGTCACCTAGGAAGCTTTTGAAAATGTAAATTCTGATTCAGTAAATCTGGACATTGTGTATTTCTAGCAAGTTTCAGGTTATGCAAATGCTGCCGTTTATAGAACACACTTTGAGGAACGAGTTAACACCTTACAAAATTAAGCCAGAATCTTCCCTCAAAAACAAAAAAATGTATGCTACCCCTTAAATATCTAAAATAGTCAAATTTATAGAAAGGAAGATGAATGGTGATTGCCAGGGTCTTGAGGAAGGAGAGTCAGTGTTTCATGAACAGTCTCAGTTTTTGATGATGAAAAGTTTGGGAGATGGAAGTGGTGAGAGATGCACGCAAATGCAAATGAACTTAATGCCATTTAACTGCATATTTAAAAAGTGGAAATGACAAATTTACTTTTAAAAAAGACCTTAAAAACTCAAACGAGAGGCCCAATTTGGTCTTGCCGCAAGGAGTCTGCCCCAACAGGACCAGGGACAGTGGTGCACACGGAGCCTGTCTCACCTGCCTCCGGATGCCTAGATCAAAGGTTGCTTTAATGCTAATTCTGCCAAGCAAACTGTGGTTGGACAATGGTCTTACAGGGTCTCATATTCAATTCTACTCAGAGGGTTTCTGTGAGACAACTTGCAGAAACTGCAGAACATGAAGCTAATTTAGCCTGTACATACAAAGTGCATTTTCTAATCCGAACAATTTTCATTACTTAGCTGAGAGCCCAGATAAGAGTTACTACCAGAAAGGAAACTGTTTGCAACTGAAATTCCTAATACTTACAACATAGTGCCTCCCAGAGTGAAATGTGTGACCGTAATCTGGTACCTCATGATCACAGGGACAGGTGAAATACAGCTATATCCACTGAAGGTGGATATCCACTTTCAACCACTGACACTGGCTGAGCTTTCACAGAATGTTAAAGGATGTCGTCTGGGAATTAAATTCTTCATTATATTGTGAACTTTGATGGTCCACTCATTACATTTTGAAGCTACAGAACATCGTTTGTGAGATAAGGAGGGTTTCCACACCAAGTAGAATGCTACTCTATTAAATGTTATGCCAGATGATAAAACATTATGGGATCACTAATCACATCACGTCTCTACAACTTAAAACAAGAGCCAACTTATCCTCTCATATGCTCACAGCTCCCTCCGTTCCCCGGATTGAAGTAGTCCTGTGACCACTCAGTGAGACCAAAACTCCAGAAATGCCTATTTTTCATGGAGAACTAAAAAAGAAAATGTGTTTGGGGTCCCAGAGTCGTCTGCTTACCTTGTTTACCTCTTCCAAAACTGTATTATGTGAACTGCTGAAGTTCTTGAGAAATCTTAATTAACTCAAAATTGAGACTACAGCTTACCCTTTTTTAAAACAAAATCAATTTCACAAGTGCTTCTAATGCGCTCAGTATGACCATTACTCACACTGTCCAAATGCAACACTCATCTGTCTCTTGACAATCAGAGCCCTTTACTCTGAGGTCTAGATGTGGCAAGAAAATTTTGGAGCCCTGTGAAGTCCAATCTGATTTTTAAAATCTCTTGCCCTTTCTAATGTGCTATCTGGAGGTAACATGGCTGGAGGCCAGAGCAGTTAGACCTTGTGTGTTTTTGCTGCTGTAATGTGATTGTGAACCAGTTAAGTAATGTCCATATAGCTATTTATTAAAGAACCAGACTCCAATTGTCCTGTTGGGCAGGAGAGATACCTTAGAAAGTAGTTATCTCATCAGTGAAATGATTAGGTATCTAATTAGTGAAATCATATGCAAGTCTTCTTCAGTATTTCTTGGGGTTTTGAGCCCATCCAAGGGATAAGCCTCATTGACCTTGGTGGACCAGAGAACAGCCATGGAATAGAGGGTGGATTAGTGGACTTCGGATTAAGAATGTAGATAAGGAAATGGGTTTGCTCTAGTGTTTAGACATTTGAATCAATGAAATTAAACGCAAAGTATTTGTGTATTTTAAAATACGGTCCTTCAAAAACCAAGCTTTCTGGTAGGGTGAATCTCCTGAGGTCAGGAGTTCGAGAATAGCCTGGCCAACATGGTGAAACCCCGTCTCTACTAAAAATACAAAAATTAGTTGGGCGTGGTGGTTTGCCCCTGTAATCCCAGCTACTCGGGAAGCTGAGGCAGGAGAATCGCTGGAACCCAGGAAGCAGAGGTTGCAGTGAGCCTAGATCATGCCTCTGCACTCCAGAAGAGAAAAAAAACACTATGTTTTCCTTCCTTATTGTAACCACCTTGAAACATGTACACATTTCCTTTCTCATCTCTTTCACTGTTTTTTCCTCAATCATTTTTAAGACCATGAGGAAAAGGGCTATGCAAATTCTTACTCACCTCAGGCTCCCCAACCCCTTACCTTCCCTAAGTGTCGACAAAATTGAAGTCTTATCTTTGAGAAGCAGAACTTAAGTGACTGTACCTACCCATTCTATTTCCTCCCACATCATAAAAATGATGGAAGACTTCATTCCTACCCCACATCAACCCCAGATCACATGACTACAAATGACCATGTTTTACTCAAGGGTAATCACGGGAAGGGTGAGGCATGGAAGCTTTACTGAGAAATATTTGCCCATATTCCTTCAGACTCTTCCAGTTTCATAATATGATTTTACCTATATTGAACTTGCAAAGCTCAAAAGTACATAATTATTATATTTAGTTTCAATATAATGAGTAATTGATCCATGACTTCTAACTGGCAATATCCACTCCACCAACCCAAGAAATAAATAAATTTACCTTAAGTTCTAATTAGCTACTTAGGGAGGCTGGGAAAGCACAGAAAGAATAACGGGCTCTAAGACCGACACCCTGATGACTCAAGTAAGTGAAATATGTCTAACTACACATAACACACACGCTTCAAAAAAAGACAGACCAACAATGCCTAAACTCTTTATTTCACCAACTAGTATTTCTGATTTTCTTCCTGATGCTAGATTTTAAAACCTTACAAGTCTATAAATATTGCATTCAGACTTCTCACATCAAGAGAAAGGCGCACAGGGCAGAAGACTTCAGGCCCCAGGCTATTCTGGGGTGGGAAATGTGGCAAAGATTTCTCAATAGTCTGTGTCAGTTTTCTAACTTAATTGAAATGCCTTTAAGCTTTCCTACATCCCCAAACTTTCCCCCATGGCATCTATGACAGAAAGACACTCCTCTCTAATATATACCCCACCACTATAAAACTGGGGGGAGGTGAGTGAGCATTAAACAGGCAAGCCAAACTTTTTATTCTGCCAGAAGATGGATTCCTGATTCCGTGCAATGGCAAGGAGTTGTGTAAAGCCATACCAAGTCCTGCTTCTTCCTCAAAGTGAACTGGGCTGGATTTTTGTGACTGGAAGCATTTCTCATAATAGTGAATTAAGCACTATAAAAAAATAAAATCAATCCCATCTCTATGAGTAGCATAAGAGCTGCTTCCAAGAACCCAGGGATGCCCACATCCATAACCCACCCAGACATGGCTAATTCTTCATAGACAGCTACGTGGAAAGCATAAAATCCTTTTATCAACTGTTTTTGGGGGTGAGGGAGAAGCAGTGCTTAGCGAAGGTGTAGGACAGATATTTTTCTTCCTGCCCCCACCAAAAACTATAGTTCTACACACACGCTCAGACGCTCGTACATGTCCATTTTTAAGAAGGCATTTCCTCCCCGTGAGTACAGGATGCCAGAATCCAGCCGCCCTCATGCTGCGAGACAATGCCTATTAATGGCACAGATGTAGTATCAGCATACTATAGAAGGCTTCTGTGCCGTCTCACAAGTTGAGGGGGCAGGGCAAAGAAGTGGACACTCATGGGGGACTTGCTTTTTGTCTTAAATCCAGTCTATTCAGCAACACTCGCAGGTCCAGGGGCTGGGAGAGGTTCTGTGGGCACAATGTGGTGGACGACCTGGTGGTCCCAGCCCACTGTGGTAAGCAGCGAGTGATTGAGCGGGGACCAAGTAGCATCTCTCACAAAGTCTCTGTGGGCTCGGCTTCTAAACCTAGAAGAAAGAAAAAAAGTTGGGGCATAGTAGACAAGAAAAGCAGACCTGGAGAGAAAAAGAGAACCCAGCATTTCTGTGGCACATTTGTTGGCTATGCTACACACATTTCACCAACTGTATGGCCTCATCACCAGGTTAGCAGTGTAGCTGCTGGATGTCATCAATGATCCAATCCAGTCCTCCATTTTCACAGATGAAGAAACACTGGCTAGAACAAGACAGTGATGTGGGGCAGTAACAGGCAGCAAATCACGGCAAGCGGGGAAGGACAATTCAGTTCTTCCAGGTGCTGCCTTTTACCCTGCAGCAGGCTGCATTTCCTACGCAGTTCTTTATGTGAAAGGGCTGGAGTATTAGACTTAGAAATTCCACCTACCACCTACCACCCTCCTCTTCCAAGGATACAGCTGGTTGTGAATGTGCCCCAGGAAGAGAGGCAGTCAACAGCCAGCCTGTTCCATCAACAAATCCCTTCAGATAAAGATGGAGAATTTGCTCTCCAAAGGCATAACACACTTTTCTGGAGAGGAAAAGGACTCGCCCACCCACTGCTCCCTTTCCCTGAATCCCAAAGGATTCCACTTCACACTTACACCTCAGAAAGGCTTGAGTCCAGCACAGCCAGTGAGCAGTCTTCACTGAGAGAGGCCAGGAAAGGAACACTATCAGAGAGAGGAGAGGGTAGGTAAAGCCTGGATCCCAAGACAAAACTTTAACTGGGCCGGCCCCACCGCCACTGCAAACTGACGCAGGAAAGACAGCCTGATCCCCACTTTTGGCTGAGGTCTGGCTACTACAAGTTCACACTCAAAAGTTTCAAGGGAAGATGAGGGAGATGGAGCAAAGATAGGGTTGACCACCATCCTGGCGACTAACCACCCCAAATGCTCTCTCTCTATAGCTTCAGCAATAACCCAGAAACGCAGGCTTTTCCAGTCTCAGTTACAGAAGCCCACAGTGTTAACCATTTTGGGTGTTGGGCAGGAATGAGACCACATTTTAGCCATTTCAACAGAAACTGCGTAACCTGAAAAATTCTTGTGTCTGTGGTACGAATGAAACAAGATTAGCCCCTTCACTGAATTTTACCCAGATGCTCCTTTTGCTCTTTGGTTCTTAGGGAAAAGCCCCTTTGTCCCTTAGTTTAGACCCCTTATATTTTTATACCCCTGAGCATTGTACCATGGAAAGATCTGGGATAAATGACAGGTACGTGTTTCTTCTCTAAAGTGGGAGAAGGGTGATGGTGAAAACAGAGGCAGTTCCATTTTAGGAAAGAGAACATTAAGAGAAATTGGCGCTTAATGCTATTAGCGCCCAGAGCTCCCTTGAAAGTTTTTGTATTCTACTTGGAGGTATGTGTACTCCAGCATGAAGACTGCTATTCTAGAATTATTTAGCCCTCATGTCTAGGACGCCTTAACTGGAAATTCCTTTATTATTCTTACTAAGTCCCTAATTTCTCATTCCTTGTCTTTACTAATACATTTTTTTACAAGACTTTTTAGGTTTTATAAGTCTGTAAACTTCTCCTCTTAGCTTCTGTCGAATCCATAATCTACCACAAAATTTGTTAAATTGCATCATGAGACCAGCCCTCCCTCCCTCCTGCGCCTTGATTATTCCTGGGCTGGCCTTCTTGCAATGCTTCAGCTTGTTTTCTGTCATATTTATTTCTGTCTACTTTACAGCTCATGCTGAGCAGGTCACCTGTGTTGCTGCTTCTCCCCACAAGGATTCTGTGTTTCTTTCATGCAGTGAGGTGAGAGATAGCTCCTTCTTCCCTAAACACACTCCAGCCCTCCATAGGCCAGTCTCTAGTGTGGAG
>CM052659.1:102546910-102570783 GCA_028533165.1 Leontopithecus rosalia
CTCCACACTAGAGACTGGCCTATGGAGGGCTGGAGTGTGTTTAGGGAAGAAGGAGCTATCTCTCACCTCACTGCATGAAAGAAACACAGAATCCTTGTGGGGAGAAGCAGCAACACAGGTGACCTGCTCAGCATGAGCTGTAAAGTAGACAGAAATAAATATGACAGAAAACGAGCTGAAGCATTGCAAGAAGGCCAGCCCAGGAATAATCAAGGCGCAGGAGGGAGGGAGGGCTGGTCTCATGATGCAATTTAACAAATTTTGTGGTAGATTATGGATTCGACAGAAGCTAAGAGGAGAAGTTTACAGACTTATAAAACCTAAAAAGTCTTGTAAAAAAATGTATTAGTAAAGACAAGGAATGAGAAATTAGGGACTTAGTAAGAATAATAAAGGAATTTCCAGTTAAGGCGTCCTAGACATGAGGGCTAAATAATTCTAGAATAGCAGTCTTCATGCTGGAGTACACATACCTCCAAGTAGAATACAAAAACTTTCAAGGGAGCTCTGGGCGCTAATAGCATTAAGCGCCAATTTCTCTTAATGTTCTCTTTCCTAAAATGGAACTGCCTCTGTTTTCACCATCACCCTTCTCCCACTTTAGAGAAGAAACACGTACCTGTCATTTATCCCAGATCTTTCCATGGTACAATGCTCAGGGGTATAAAAATATAAGGGGTCTAAACTAAGGGACAAAGGGGCTTTTCCCTAAGAACCAAAGAGCAAAAGGAGCATCTGGGTAAAATTCAGTGAAGGGGCTGATCTTGTTTCAGTCATATCACAAACACAAGTATGGTTCTGTGACTTAACTCTGTTTCTGCCTAATAACAAGAACTAAGAAATATGATAGATTGTTGTGATAAGGACATATTCAACAATGTTATCTGAATGTAATAACAAAGTCAGACGTTTTCTGACAGAAAACTTAGTCTAACTTGGTCCACTGGCTTTACGACGCACATTGGCATTTGCCAGTTAGGCTATGCAAACATTTGTACAAACTAGGGTTAACCTGCGAATCTAAAACTTTGACAAACGTATGATTGAAATAAGTATGTAATAAATTATATGCCAGAAGTTACCTTCTCTGCAACTACTTAAAATTTTTTAGGTATCAATTTAAAAATGTATGAGGGGACATCGATTTTCAAAATTGTTTTGGGAGGTCTACATGTAAAAAACTTTAAGTCACTGCTACATGTTAATTAGAAACTGTGGAAACTCTTCTACAGTCATTCTACCAGACTTTCCCAGGGAGTCTGAATGTGGCCCCTCCCTGAGGCAGAAGGATGGAATTAAACTGGCTTCCATAGTTCTTTCCTAGCCCTAGCATTCACAGGAAGCCAACAGAATAAGAAGTAAGAAAAGGAATTTATTGCTCACTTGAACAAAGCAAAGCTCTGGGGCAAGCACCGTGGTGGTGTACAAAAGATGAAGAATGCATGGTTCCTCTTCCCCCAGAGGTTTGGGGACAGGGTGCGGTGGCTCATGCCTGTAATCTCTCAGCACTTTGGGAGGCCAAGGTGGGAGAATCATTTTAGCCCAGGAATTTGAGAGCAGCCTGGGCAACATAGCAAGACTCTGTCTGTAAAAACTAAAAAATAAGAAGGGATTTGGAATTCAGCAAGGGGAATAAGACACAAACACAAAGAACTAAGGGATGAATGGCAGAAGTAATGAAAAAGAGTTATTAACCAGGAAGGCACATCCTATGTCTAAGAAATAAAAAGCAAACAAAATAGACATAGGGCTTGGACTTTTTTTTTTTTTCCTGAGATAGTCTTACTCTGTTGCCCAGGCTAGGGAGCAACGACACGATCTCGGCTCCCTGCAACCTCCGCCTCCAGGGTTCAAGCAATTCTCAGGCCTCGGTCTCCCAAGTAGCTGGGATTACAGATGTGCACCACTACACCTGGCTAATTTTTGTACTTTTTAGTAGACATGGGATTTTGGCATGTTGGCCAGACCAGTCTCTAAACTCCTTGCCTCATGTGATCCGCCTGCCTAAGCCTCCCAAAGTGCTGGGATTACAGTGGTAAGCCACTACACCCAGATGGGCATTCAATATTATTGTAAACCTATTTGAAAGTGACCCTGAGGGTCCAGGACACTGGACCTTGGATATGAGTCTGTGATTTCTCTGGCCTATAACTGAGTCATGCACTTTGAAGTTAGAAACGGCAGGGAAAGGCACTTGGCCATGGAGTGAACCACGGTTGATCACGCAGCACCTAAATCTCATAGCCATGCGCATATTAAGGCTCCAGACATTATCTGCACAAAGAATGGCTCCCAAGAGAAAGTCAACTACTAGTGCTGTTAATGAAAGTGAGCAGAAAGAGGGGCATTAAGAAAGTGATGGTTCTCACCAGAAAACAGACATTTTATGAAGGTAAATACTAAAAGGTTCAAGATTTGAAAGTCTCAAGGTTTATCCCTCGAGAACATCAAGGATCTAGTAAGCTTGAAGAGAGGAAATGGAAGGGCTTCAATGCCATAACAAGAAAATAGGAATGTAATCCACAGGCCACAAGAAACCAATAAAAGACCAAAAGAGCTAGACTGCTAGTGGAGAGATGAGTGCCATCACCTGTGTAAGGTAAAGCCTGAAAGTGAATGGGGGCATAGAAATGGACAGGAAAGTGATCAGTGGAAAAGACTAAAAAGAACTTAGTGGGCAACTGATGGTGGGGAAACAGAAAGGGTGGAGGAGGACCAAGAGTCTGAGCCCTGTGTTGCCTAAGTGGTGAGGCCATCAATAGCAACAGGGAAACTGGCTGGTCTGAAGGGAGCAAGTTATCTCAACTGATTGTTCAGTAAGTTACAGATTAAACTCCTTGTTCTACTCTTTCCCCCCTTTTGACTACTGCACTTGACTAGTCAAAAAAAAAAAAGAGAAACAGGGAAAATGAGAAAAGGACAAGGGGTGGATACTGGAGCCTGACTATATGTTTTATAAGAAAACTATCAGACACAATGTGGAATTGCTGCTCCTAACATCAAAGCAAAGTTCAAAAAGTCCGAAGGGGAGAAGAAAAACACAACAGCTAAGACCAGGGCTAAGAGTGAAATAATACTCACCTCGGTATGAATTCAGTACCATCTGTTGAGCAAGGTCCCAAACCTTGATGCTAAGAAGCAAAAGGAAACAGACATTTAATCTCCACCTACACTATCAACATAAAAACGTGTACAAACAAGAACTTCCTGTAATCATTCCCCAAGTCTTTGCCCCCTGGACTGCTAATATGGTCTACTTACAATAGACTGCAAAATCCCTAAGGAACCTTTATAAAAAGGCTAAAATTAGTCACTGTTTTCTTAGAATAAGCCCAAAATGTTACCTAATAAGGTTAATAGGATAAGAAAGGCACCCAAAAGAGGCTCAGAGACAGAAGCAGTGATAAGAGGAACCCACCAGAAGTCTTTGCTACCACTGACAGCTTGTGTGCCAGAGCTCAGGACACTGACTGTAGACACAATGTCATCATGCTCATACTTGCAGAACTTGCTGACAATAAGTGTCTCATTCTCATCTAGCTCCCACAATTCAACAGCACCTGTTGGGGTAGGGTAAGGAAAATATGAGCTTGGATTATACCAAGGCAGTAATTCACTTCTAAGATTCAAAGAGCCATTGTCACTAAATTAGCAAAGTAAGTCATTCCTATAAAGCAAAGTTCACATCGTTGGAGAATTTAGCTAATGTCTGAGCCTTTGACTTTATTCTGTGATACTGTTTTCCTAATGACAGCCCAGACAAGTAGGTGGAGAAGTTTCTAGAAAAAGACAAAGATGGAACAGCCTGTAAAATTCATTATCTGCTTTTAGTAAGAGAACACTGGAAAATCAGCTCCAAGGGGACAAGGATGAAGTTTTCACAACGGTCTAAGCAGCACACTATCTAGTGATGTTAACACTTCGCAATTATTTCAATAGTAATAAGTATTTGCTGACTAGTGGAATAAATATCTTGCAGAGTCTTTAAAAATATGTTGAATAACTGAATGTCTTGCACAGTGACTGGCTAAATATAGAGAATCCACCAAAAGTTGTCTCGATTATGTAGCAGTCAAGCTCAACTGTCAGAGAGGTTAAATCTATTAAAAAGCGGAACTTTTAAACTTCCATCCAATGCCGGTCAACTTCCAAATTCTGATTTTTTTTTTTTAAATGCCAACGCCTGCATCGCTGAGCCTAACAGTCAACACAAAAAAGCAGAATGAAGACAAGAAAGCGGGAAGAAATGGGAAAAGACAGGTAGCACAGATTGACTTCAGTGTCACCTTAAAATCAAGATTATGCTTGGTCTGGGCTGCAGGGGTTAAGGGGCAGGTTACACAGAAGAAAAATGGTTCCAATCCATTGCTTAATTTTGTTATGGATTTTTCTAGGAAATCTCACCAGACCATTCAGAATTTTAGAAAAACTATTTCCCACCTACACAAGAGTTTGCCTTTGGGGCCAATACTCTCATGCTCCTCCAAGTACTAAGTATAAGACATCAGATACTGAGCTCAGCCCTCCCCGTACCCCAAGCTTCCATTCCATCACTCCACCAGGAGGTGGGGGTAGGGGGTGGATGAGGGGGAAGTGACTCACCTGAATCCGAGGCCACTAGAATACCTCTCTCCCCAACCCAAGTGAGGTCAGCCACTCCAGCCTCCGTTTGGACTCCGGCGGAGCAGAAGCCTTCGTTGGGGGCAGCACAAGGGTCCTTAAAAAGCCAGAGGGAGCCGGCCCAGCAGCGGCCACTCAGGCTGGAGGCCCCGAGGAGAAGCGCCCCATCTACAGGAGAGTACAAGCTTGTCAGCGCAAGAAGGGTGGAAGGGCTCGTCTCCATGGAGACCGCACAGAACAGCGTGCGGGCCGGGTCTGGATCTGAGCTCAGGAACGCGGGGCAGGGCTGGGGATAGCCCGGGGACGGGATAACATGCAGGGCGGGGACGGGCTAGGAGGGTCAGTCCCCGGGGAGGGGCGCCCTGGGCCGGGGTGAGGGAGCTCCCAGGCCCGGGATCTCGGCTCACCGGACCGGTACCGCGCAGCCTCCAACTGCCGTTCCATGCAGGCGGGAGCATTAGGGGGAAGGTTCCACTCCCGGGCCGCCGGGGGCACAAGGGGAGGCGGGGTTTCCTTTCGCATCTCCACGGTTCCAATTTCAATCCAGACTCAAAAATCAAACTGGACACGGCCGGAGACTCAGCTCCGGCGGCAAACCCCACGTGGTGCGCTTCTGAGCCTCCGCCCCCCTCTCTAGGCTATGGCAACTTTACTTATCGCGAGAATTGCTTCAATGGCTCCATCCTGCTTTCTAGCTGTTGCCCTTCTGCGATAGGTTCTCAGCGTTTCTTGCCTCTTCTCGCGAGAATTAAAAAAAAATAAAACTCCCGATGAAAGTTGAATGAAGAGTACAAAATTTTTATCTCGCGAGACCTGTGAGCGGCCATCTTGCTCCTGCCCTGACAGTTTCTCCTATCAGGGGTCACAGGAGCGCTAAGATTACTGTCTGGATCTTCGCTGACCATGCTGTCCCGGGTGGTACTTTCTGCTGCCGCCACAGCGGGTGAGGGGTGTAGACCCTGGTCTGGGCTATCAGAGTGACTGGAAAGAAGCGAATCTAGGGGTCACAGGGAAAGGAGAAGGGCGCAGCGATAGGGGCCTGAGCGGCGAGTAATACTCGCCGCTTGGAAGGGAGCGTGGGGTCTTGAGGGACAGGAAAAAGGGGTACATGGCCTTAGTGACCTAGCCTGGCGGGGGTGAGGAAGGGGTAAACCAGATTTCATTTGACTTTGCTGACTTTCGCCTTGTTTATCTGCAGCCCCCTCTCTGAAGAATGCAGCCTTCCTAGGTCCAGGGTAAGTGTAAGGGTAATGCTCCCTTTCGTCTTTGTTTTTAATCATCTTTTATTTCTCGATTCCTGCCCCCACCCCCTGAGCTTTAGGCCAGAAATTTCTTTCCGATAATTTTGGGACATTTAAACCCTCTTTCAGACACTTGTTCCTGTAACTGAGAGGAACGCTCTCAAATCACCTAATGGCCAAGACTTTGACAGGATAAGTAACGTATTCCAACTAAACTAGAAATTGGTTTTGGTGTTTTCTATACCCTCCCCTCTCTTTTGTGACCTTCCCTTGGGACCTTATGACATGTCGTGCCTACAGCCGGAATCGGAATAGATTACATACCCAAGAACAAATTTTGTTCAACGAAACAGTAAAGCATGTTGTTTACAGTCGATTTCCCAGATACCTACTTTTTACTGCCATATGATAACAATCAGAGAAATCATTCATTGATTCAGTAAATATTTATGTTGCCAAACACATAACCAAGGATACAAGAATAAGTATGGCTAATTACTTGCTCTCATGGAGCTCACAGTCTAGGAATGGTAGAGTGAGTATTGGTTTAGAGTGAGGGCTCCAAAGCCAGAACAGGGTACACCTGGCTCCTCCAGTTACCACCTGTGTGACATCAATTTCCTCGTCTACAAAATGGAGATAATAGTACATTGAGGCTTATGAGAATTAAGAGACAGTGTCTGTGAAACTCAAAAACAGTTTCTTGGTACATGGCGTGTGCTTAGTAAATCAGCCGTTACTGTTAAAATTTTCATAAGACATGTCGGTTTTCCTAGAGATTTCTCTTTTTACTTCCAAACTTAGTTCTAAAACAGGCAAAATATGGTAACTATTACACTGAAAAAATGGACTTAAAAATGTGGTCTTATCTGTAATTAAGTCTCATGTATGCAATAAAGTAAGGCTATAAATGACTACTTCCAACTTATAAGAAAAAGGACCCCATACAGACTTGTAAACAAATAATTGTAATACCAGGTAGTAAATAAAATAACTGTATTTACAAGATAACAAGAAATATCCTTGGTTTTCTTTCACACTCCATGTCCAGTACTTCAGCAAGGCTCTTCTAGAAATTTGTCCTCTGGCTGCTACTTCTACTACCACTAAAGTATGAAGCACCATAAACTTTCACCTAGGTATTTTAGTAGTCTCTTAATTAGCCTTGCATCTCTATTCTTGTCCCATTAGAGCCCATTCTCATAATAGCCAGAAGGACTATGTCAGTCTCCCACCAAAGCCTTCCAGAGCTCCCCATTCCACTAGAAATAAAATCCAAACTTAGCATAACCCAGAAGTTCCAACATGAACTGATCCCATTCTATCTCTTAACACCATCTCCTTCTGTTCTCTTTTTAAGTCATTCTCCAACCATACTGGCTTTGGTGTTCCTCTGAAAACTACCAAGCGTATTCTTGCCTCAGGATCTTTCTACCTGCTCTTCTCTCTTTTCCCCAGATCATTGGGGTGAAATGCCATCTGACTCCCTACCAAATACTCTTCCCCATTCTGTTGCACCCTGTTCCCTTACCTGGCTCAGCTTCTCTTCATAGCACTTACAGCTACCTGAAATTTTGTATGGAGATACACACTCACCCTTCCCATACCCCCACTAGAAAGTTGAACACTGGAGCTTTGTTCCCGGTGCCTAGTATGAGTAGAAAGTCAGCAAATGTTTTATTGACTGAAAGAATGAATGTTAGCCCAAAATGGGGGAGGGCTTTACAGATCTGGAGGCTGATTGGTCTTGGTAGTTATTGCTACTGGTTGGTCTTGATAGTCATTGCTATTAAGTCATAGTATGAAGGGAATAAAAGGCAGAAGGAGCAGCACAGGGCAATTTTTTTGTTTCTTCGTTTGTTTTTGAGAGCTGTTAAGTAATTCCAGGAGAATAAGAGAATGAAGGAAGATGAGGTTATAAAATTTGACAGGATCAGTCACAGTGGTGGTTCATTCCTATAATCCCAAGGCCAAGGCAGGAGGATCACTGGAGCCCAAGAGTTCAAGACTAGTCTGGGCAGCATGGTGAGACAAAAACAAAAATTTTAAAACTTACCTGGGTATCATGCCATATGCCTGTAGTCCCAGCTATTGGGAAGGCTGAGGTGGGAGTATTGCTTGAGCCCAGGAGTTGAAGGCTGTGAGTGAGCAGTGTACTCCAGCCTGGGTGACAGAGTGAGACCTTGTCTCAAAAAAAAAAAAAAATTGACAGGTACTAGATTATGTATGTTAGACTAAGTAGTTTTCTGTAGGCAGGAGATAGCCTGTTGAGTTTTCAAGTCAAATTTTCATTTTAGAAACACTGGCCGTAATGTGAGTGGCTAGGTTTAAGTTGGGGAATTTAATAAGAAGCAGAGGTCAGATACAGTGGCTCACACCTGTAATTTCAGTACTTTGGGAGGGCAAGATGGGCAGATCACTTGAGGCCAGAAGTTTGAGACCAGCCTGGCCAACATGGCAAAACCCTGTCTATCTTAAAAATAGAAAAATTAGCTGGGCGTGGTGGCACAGACCTGTAATCCCAGCTACTCGGGAGACTGAGTCACAAGAATTGCTTGAGCCTGGAAGTGGAGGTTGCAGTGAGCTGAGATTGCTCCACTGTGCTCCAGCCCGGGTGACAGCAAGACTCTGTCTCAAAAAAAATAAAATAAGCAGAGAGACCAGGTTTTGGATTGTTAAACTAAGCAAGAGATGATAAGGGCTTGGACTAAGGTAGCTAGTTGAGGAGAAGGCTTGTCAGCCTAAGCGTATTCTCTAGTGCTATGATTTAAATCAGTCCCCTGGGGTGGTTTGCCCACATGGGACATTTGGCTATGTCCGGAGATACTTTTCAGCGATACCAGTGAGTGGGTAGGGTACGGGAGGGAGGGTGCTAATGGTATTTATTGTATAAAGGCCACGAAGATACTGCCAGACATTCTACAGTGCACAGAACAGGCTTTTATAACAAAGAAGCATCCAGTGCAAACATCAGTAGTGCTGCGTTTAGAAGCCTTGATGTAAATGAAGAAATCTCAAGCATGATTCTCAGATTTCAAAACCTGGCAGGGCAGCTAATGTATTTATAGGCAGAAATAATATTCAAAAGATAAGCATTGTACCAAAATAAATGAAATAATGTAAACTCTTACATTACAAGGAGATAGAAGTTGACAGGTTGGAGGAATAGAGGGTAGGAAGTGGGACAAAAATATACTGAAAACTTGAAGGAGACCAAACTTGACAGCAGATATAAAGAGACTAGATTTTATGTCATCAGAAGCTTAAGGAGACATCGGTATACTGTAAATGTTAAAAATGTAGTCTTAAGCTGCTTTAATACAAGAATAGTTTCCATATCCACTGTTGATAATAGTGCAATTGTTCAAGCTCAGTACTGGCAACAAAAGTTCTCAACAAGTATTTGCAGAATGAATGAGTTAGCCAAACTAAGAATATTATATTCAGTTCTGTATTACAACAACAACAACAACAACAACAACAAAGAGCTCCTTGTGGGCAATCAGGATTGTGAGGGAACAGATGTTTGACCCAGGTACATGTGTGTTATCTTACATAGAAAAGCAAAATTAGAATTAAGAATGGATTGAAGTTTCAAGAATGTATGTAGTATCTCAATTTAAAGATGAACATAATTAGAGCTACCCAGTACTTAAAAAGTCTGTTACATATAGTGATTAGCACCCCCATCAAAAGAGTATTCAAAAAGGTCAAGGAGCTTACAACATATCAGGCATATAATAGCTAACCACTTACATAAAACTTTGCCATGTGCCAGACGTCATACAAAGCACTTTACATGTATTTATTTTCATTTTACCCAGAGAAATCTGAGATTACAAAAGCTTAAGTTCTTTACTCAAAGTCAAGGGGCAGGTCTAGCATTTGAACCCAAGGAGTCTAGCTGGCTGCCACATCCACATTCTTAAATATTTCAGTGCTAATAATAGACATACAAAGTGCTAGACAGATGATCTGCAAGGCTTATAGAAAGGGTTCTAGTATTGGGTAGAAGAAGGTTAAGCATCTGTGATTAAGTCTTTGCTCTTGTCACAGCTGATTACTGGACCCTAACCTTCCTATTCCCAGTCCATTCTTTCCATTTTGACAGTTAGAAAACTGCCTCAATCCTCAACCCCATTCATTGTTTCTGCTAATTATTCATACATTGTATTCTCCTTTAAAAAATCGGCTTCACATTTGTACAATTTCTACCTGTAGGGTATTGCAAGCAACAAGGACCTTTCACACAGGGCAGTCACACCTTGCCCCTGTACCACCTCTTCCTGAATATGGAGGAAAAGTTCGTCATGGACTGATCCCTGAGGAATTCTTTCAGTATCTTTATCCTAAAACTGGTGTAACAGGTGAGCATTTTTGCTGAGTCTTCGATGATGTATTTTGATGGCACCACTAAAATCAAGTCAGGTGGGTTTTTTTGTTTTTTTTTTTTTTTTTTTTTTTTTTTGAGACAGGGTATTACTCCATCACCCAGGACGGAGTGCAATAGCACAATCACAGCTCACTGCAGCCTCCATCTCCCCAGGCTTAGGTCATCCTCCCACCTCAGTCTCCCAAGTAGCTGGGACTATAGGCATGCACCCAGCTCATTTTTTTATTTTTTGTAGAGACAGGGTTTCACCATGTTGCCCAGGCTGGTCTCCCAACTCCTGGGCTCATGGGATCTACCCACCTTAGCCTCCCAAAGTGCTGGGATTACAGGCTTGAGCCACCTGCCTGCAGCCACAAGTCAGCTGTTTTAAAGGGAAATTGTAACAATTGATTTGATTGTGCCAACTTGTCTTTGTTACAGATTTACTTGGGATTTTAACTTAATTTTACAGCATTATCTCTGTTCATTAATAGATCCAATTTTTTGATGCCTGCTTCATGCCAGGCACTGTTGCAGGCATACAGTGTTGAACAGTGTTAAATGCCTGCTGTCATGGAACAGACATACTGTTGTAGGATGACAATAAAGAAATGAGTAACTGTATAATACACTGTCTGTCTTGGCCTGTACCCAAGTATTGCTATGACTGTGGAACATTGGCAACCAAAGATTGTGTTTTTTAGCATTTTCCTAACTGAAATTGCTAGAAACATTAGTCTCAGACTTCTATAGGTGATAAAAATGTTACATATGATAGATGTTTTTTGTAAATTCATATTTAAAATTTATATATTAAAGACAGTTTTAAAAAACTGTTGGAATTTTGTATGGGAAACTGGGTAAAATGTATTTGAGATTGTAACCCTGTTATTCTCATGATATATCCTGCCATCCTATGATGATTCTCAGAAATACTGTAAAATGTTTTCCTAAAAGGCTGCTCTGGCCCTCCCTTACATCCTCTGAGGCACAGAGGAAAGACTAAAGAAATATGAATCATGCTTTACATCCTTTCAGAATTCATGCCCTGGCTAAAGAAAAAGCCGTATTTGAACTGTTGTAATTCGGTGCTACAGGAGTTGAGAATCCTATTATTTATTCATCCTTTTATATACATATCACTTTATAGTTGGTTTTTGCTTGTTTCTCTTGTAAATTTTATCTTGTCTACGGTTCCCATTCAATAAATAGTGTATTTTGCTGGACAAATTACTTTAGAAAGTTATGTGACATCTTTGTAGAATAACTTAAGTTTCTGTGCTGGGCATTGTACTTAACATTACTTCTCAAATTTATCAAATTGAAGAAGGTACTGTCCCCACTTTACAAATAAGGAACTAAATTCAGAGATTATTTAGATTGCTTAGTTTCTTTAAAGTTGTAAGGTCAGTATACGGATTTCCCTGAGCCCATATCTTTATTCTTTCAACTCTACCATACTGCTTCCTTCTCAATCTAGTGTTTTGTCTTCTAATCTAATTAAGTCATTACTTTGCCTTCAACTGATCAAATAGAGAAGTACCTTTCTATCTTCCCTCTTTTAGGCATAGCATATCCATGCATAAAATAGCTCTTTCTTCTTTTAGGACCCTATGTGCTTGGAACTGGGCTTATCTTGTATGCCTTATCCAAAGAAATATATGTGATTACCGGAGAGACCATCACTGGCCTAGCAGTAATAGGGTTATATATCTTTGGAGTTAAAAAATTTGGTCCTTCTGTTGCAGCATTTGCTGATAAACTCAATGAGGTAAGAACCATAAACGCTATTTCCCATTTTAGAATAGCAGAAACATGAAGGGCATCTAGTGATATTTTTTATATGAGTGTTAGAGGAGCAACATAGAAATGAATCTAATGCTTCAAATAAATGTTAATGTTATTACTAATTTGAGATTTTTTTTTATATCTATTAAGCCCTTCAGCTTTTCTATAGTTTAATCATTCAAAAGATATTGTGTAGCTATTATGGGCAATCCTTTTTAAGGACTTGTGCATTTCTTTCTATATATGTTTCTTTGTGAATGTTTTTACAAATGAGAGATACAACTTTGAGGAAGCATGAAATCGCCTTTTTTTTTAACTGTATGTGCTCTTACTGATCTTTGTCGTTGCTATCACAATTGTAGCAAAAACTTGCCCAACTGGAAGAGGCAAAGCAGGCTTACATCAAACAAATCCAGGATGCAGTTGATATGGAGAAGGCACAGCAGGCACTGGTTCAGAAGCGCCATTACCTTTTTGATGTGCAGAGGGTAGGTTTCAGAAGATTCTAGGAAAAATTAAGTTATTTGTTGTGTGCGATTTTTTTTTCAGAATTTTTTATGAAGAATGGTTAAATAAATTGAACATATTTTATTTAGAAAAGAGATTTGTGAAGGAGTTGGCATTCACAGCTATTTAAACATTTAAGAACTGTCAAGTGGAAAAATAATTCAAATTATTATAAAATTAGAAACAGTGGAAGTTATTTAAAAAAATTTTTTGGACCACACAAAAGGAAATAGTCATTAAGTTAAAGCTGATTTTAAAATGGCATGCATTGTCTAAGAAAGACTGTAGGTAAAATATATTCTGTGTATGTCATACACACCACACTACAAGAACATCTCAATGTCTTTGTTGTAAGGAAATCTGATACTGTACATTCTGAATCCACAAAGCAGGGTGGACACAGTGGCTCACACCTGTAATCCTAGGACTTGAGGAGGGCGAGACAGGAGGACTGCTTGCACCCAGGAGGTCAAGCCTGCAGTGAGCTACGATCCCACGACTGCATTCCAGCCTGGGCAGCAGAGCAAGACTGTCTCAAACACACACATACACATAACAAATTCAGATAGTAGTAGAGCTTTTTATCATGGCCAGAACATGATTAGATTCTAAAATATGTAGCTTCCAAGACAATCTTTAGGAACATGTTCAAGTATTTTGTTACTACTGTTTTTGCTTTGAGCTTTGTATTTTATGGCTAATATTTAAAAGTGAGGTGCTGATATGTTGACGTTTTATATTAAAATTAAATGAAAAATGAGATGCTAAGATAGAGTAAGCATCTGAAATATTTAGGATCTTGGCTAGTACCACATGCATTAGAGTTATCTTTGGTGTTAAGTTTTTGGTTCCTTTCTAAGACTTGTGGAATCAGAACCTTTCTTAGGGGCCAGCCAAGAATCTATATTCTTTTTTTTTTTTGAGATGGAGTTTCTCTCTTGTTACCCAGGCTGTAATGCAACAGCACGATCTTGGCTCACTGCAACCTCTGCCTCCTGGGTTCAGGCAATTCTCCTGCCTCAGCCTCCTGAGTAGCTGGGATTACAGGCACGCGCCACCATGCCCACCTATTTTTGTATTTTTAGTAGAGACGGGGTTTCACCATATTGACCAGGATGGTCTTGATCTCTTGACCTCGTGATCCACCCGCCTCGGCCTCCCAAAGTGCTGGGATTACAAGCGTGAGCCACCGCGCCCAGCCAAGAATCTATATTCTTTTCAACAAGATCCCTAAATACTCTTAAGCACATGGATATTTGAAAATCTCAGAAAATGTTAATTCCATGTATATTTAGGTTACAACTAGAGACTGATTCCTGCTTCTTGCATGTTAGATACACACATGTGAATGCATGCACACATATATTTTGGCTTTTTTTAAAAACCATATTGGATTGCAGTGAGCTGGGATCATTCCATTGCATTCCAGCTTGGGCAACGAGAGGGAAACTTTATTTCAAAACAAAAACTATATTGGAAAATATCGCTTTTTCCTAAGAGTCAAATGATAGTAGTTTAGGTTTTTATTTATTTATAATATATTTACTTGATAGATATTTATTGAGTTCTTCCTGTGTAGATATTCTGACCAAGGCAGTGTGCTGAAAATATAGTGGAGAACAAAAAAGTTTCTGCCTTCATGGACTCTTTATTTTCTAGCCAGGCAATAGGAGAAGCACAGAAAATAAATAATAGAACAGATACAAATGTCAACAAGTAATGAATGCTAGATAGAAAAATAAACTCGTATTAAAAAGATTTCAGGCTGGGCATATTTGGCTCATGCCTATAATTCCAGCATTTTGGGAGGCCAAGCCAGGAGTATCACTTGAGCCCAGGAGTTTGTGACCAGCCTGGGCAAAAGAGTGAGACCCCCCTGTCTACAAAATTGCAGGAGGAGGGTGTTACTATTTTTATAGGGCATTCAAGAAATATCTCTAATATGATATTTGAGCAGAGACCTGAAAGAACTAGTAGTGCAAGGTATGTGGATTTTTGAGGAAATAAGTTCCAGGCAGAGGGAAGAACAGTTGCAAATGCTGTAAACCTGGAAGTTAGCTTGGCATAGTCAAGGAAAAGTAAAAAGGCCCATACAGCTGAAGTAGAATTGGTGGGGGGAGAATAAAAGGAGATAGAGGGTGGCCTGGGACTACGATGTGTGAAGACCTTAAGCTTCTATAAGAACTTTGACTTGGACTCTGAATGAGAGAAAGTCATTGAAGGATCACTCTGATTGCTTTGTTGCCAATAGCCTTCAGTTTGGTATGCATTGGTTTGTGACGCCTATGGGTTAGCCAAGTAGAGATACATAAGAGCTTGGCCTTGTATCCTTACTGCCTGTATGCTGATCTTGGCTTCACAGTTTATCAGCTCTGTAACCTTGGCAAGTTTCCTAACTTCTGCCTCACTTTTCTCACTGCAAAATGGATATAATTATAATAACTATTCCATGGTGTGGTTATAAGGTTTAATTGAATCTGAATGTAAGAGTGTTTAGAGCATAGTTGGTACTCTACAAATGTTAGCTATTATTTGACCCAGCAAGTATTATGACATAAACACAAAGACAAATATACAATGTAGGCACCATTATCTGTAGTACAAAAACATGAATTATGGAATACCAGTATAGTGGAATCCAATGTAACTTAAAATTGAGGTAGGTTTGTGTGTCAGAATTAATGAAAGTAATGTGTATATGCCTATATTTGATGTGTATACCTCTTTTTATTAAATATTTCTGGGATGGAATATAAGAAATACAGGAAGTTAGTGCTCTATGGGGGAGACTGAAGGAGACTTTTTCTTACTGCATACACTTTTAAATATGTTTTTGCCATATCCTACTATAATTTCTAGGTATGTATTACCTATTAAATAAAAGAATTTCACATAAAATACAAAAGAAGTGGGGCATTCTCACTGGCAGAATCTTCAGAGTAGGAGTATTCCTTCAAGTGTACAAACAATATTCATTTCTTAATTTTTCCCCAGAATAACATTGCTCTGGCTTTGGAGGTTTCTTACCGGGAACGGCTGCATAAGGTATATAAGGACGTAAAGAATCGCCTGGACTATCACATATCTGTGCAGAACATGATGCGTCGAAAGGAACAAGAGCACATCATAAACTGGGTGGAGAAGCACGTGGTGCAGAGCATCTCTGCACAGCAGGTACTCAATATTTTTGACGTTCTGACATTGTACTTGTGTCTCTAATGAGTATCTACTGATGTTTTGTTAAGGTAGGAATAGCTGGCAAGGAGTCTTTAGCCTAGAAACAGCAATGTGACCCCGGTTTGTTTTTCTGGATAGGGATAAGCAGGAAGATGCTGCATACCTACCACGATGGCTTTTCTCTTTCCTCAAATTTGCGTAACATTAGCCAATATATTTAGTTTCTCTATAAAACAGACTGGGCTGGGCATAGTGGCTCTGCCTGTAATCCCAACACTTTGGAAGGGCAGCACAGGAGGATCACTTGAGGCCAGGGGCTCGAGACCAACCTGGGCAACATAGCAAGATCCTGTCTGCACAAAAAATTTAAAAATTAGCTGGGTGCAATGGCAAACACCTATAGTTCCACCCACTCAGGAGGCTGGGGTGAGAGGATCTCTTGAGCCCAGGAAGCATAGGCTGTAGTGAACTATAATTGTGCTAGTACACTCCAGCTGGGTGACAGAGCAAGATCCTGTCTCAAAAAATAAAATAAATAAAAGACGGAACAAGGCTATTTCTAAGCCCCTTCCATTTTCTAATTCTATGACATTCCCTTTCTTCTTAGCTGCATAATTTGTCTGTCTTGAATGGAAATGTTTTCTATTTGCTTAAATTGAATTACTTTTTTTTAATTTACATTTCTGCTTTATTGTGACTTGATTTTTTTCTTAGGAATATAACATTTAAATATTTCTGGTCATTTTCAGCATAACCTATATAGAATTAGAAAAACAGGGTCAATCAAAGTGTTTTTTTTTAATAAACTATCTTTTACATACTAATATACATGCTTATTTAAGAAACTTAGAAAATACAAAAGAAGTCTGAAAAAGAGACTAAAAATTATTTTCATTCCTAACATTTGTATATTACTAATATTTGTTTGGTTGGTCTTTTTCAAGCAGCTATTATACAAACCAACATCAATGGCAGATGGTCACAGGAATATCTGGCCTCAAATTCTATGCAGGTTTTACTCATAAAAGCTGTGAGCCAGGGAATTTTAACTAACCCCCTGAATTTGCTTAAAGTAAATTTTATCTTCTGTTTTAATTTTACTTCTAAACCAGTCTAGTAGCCGTATAATGTTAGGCCAGTAATCATCTTGAGGTTCTGGTCTGGTAGGCGGTGTCTTTTAGAGTAACGGTGTTTATATTTTCTATGTTTTGGAAAGGTCTTACCAGATTTTTCTTTCCTTATCTCAGGAAAAGGAGACAATTGCCAAGTGCATTGCTGACCTAAAGCTGCTGGCAAAGAAGGCTCAAGCACAGCCAGTTATGTAAATGTATCTATTCCAATTGAGACAGCTAGAAAGTTGACTGACTAAATGGAAACGAGTCTATTTGACAAAATCTTTCTGTACTGGTGTCTACTGAAGTTATGGTTTACCTCTCCTAAAAATGAAAAGTTTGTTTTAAATAGTGAGAGAACGAAATCTCTGTCGGCCAGTCAACTATTTCTCATCCTTCTTACTCTGCATTTGAGTTATTCTATGATCACTTCTGTATAAGCAGTTTGCCTTTATAAAAACTTGCTGCCTGACTAAAGATTACCACGTTATAATTTAAATTTGTAATTAATTCTACCATCTTGCAATAAAGTGACAATTGAATGACCTGAGGTTTTTCAAGTTGTATAAGTCTCTGAAATACTCAGCTTTTGTCATATAGGTAAAAATTAAAGATGTCATTGAACTACTGTCTTGTTTATGAGACCATCCAGTGTTGAATTATTTCTGGCTGATATGAGATATGTAAAGCTTTGTAGTACTCTTAAAATAACTAAATGGAATATTGTATATCAATTTATATTGATGACTTTATTACCATTTTAGTAGTATGCCTATAGAAAATATTATGGACTCAGTGTGTCATAAAATCACTCTTAAGAATCCAGCAGGCCAGGCACAGTGGCTCATACCTGTAATCCCTGCACTTTGGGAGGCCAAGACAGGCAGATCACTTGAAGTCAGGAGTTTGAGACCAACCTGGCCAACATAGTGAAACGCTATGTCTACTAAAAATACAAAAAGTTAGCTGGGCATGGTGGCAGGCACCTGTAATCCCACCCACTTGGGAGGCTAAGGCAGGAGAATTACTTGAATCCAGGAGGCAGAGGTTGCAGTGAGTCAAGATCACACCACTACACTCCAGCCTGGATGACAGTGAGACTCCGTTTAGGGAAAAACAAAATCCAGCAGGCACCTATCAAGAACATAGAAAATAACAAGTGTTGGCGAGGATGAGAAGTTGGAACTCCTGTGCACTGTTTGTAGAAATATTAAATGGTACAGCCACTGTGGAAAAGTGTGAAATTAAAATGGAAATACCATGATCCAGCAATCCCACATCTGCATATATACTGAAAAAAATTAAAAGCCGGGTCTTGAAGAGATACTTGGTACAGCATGGTGATAGCAGCAACTTGGAAGCAGCCCAAGTGTCCATCAGTGGATGAATGGATAAGCAAAGCGTGGTATATCCACGCAATGGAATATTATTCCACCTTGAGGAAAATTCTGACACTGATTACAGCATGAATGAACCTTGAGGGCGTCAGGCAGTTTTATAAGTTGAGTTATGGAGCTGGACAGTGGTGATGGTGGCACATTAAGAATGTATTTAATACCATTCTTAAATGATACACAAAAACGGTTAAGATGGTAAATGTTGTATGTACTTTACAGTTTTTTAATTGAAGAAAAATCCAGCAGATAAATTAGAAAATGCTTCCCTTCACAGGTTTATCTGTATTTAATTCTCCCATACTTTTACAAGGATTTATTTGTATTCAAATGGACAGATTATGTAACAGGAAATTTTTGAAAATATGTATCAAGAGATTGCTATTTTCATTGACTTCCTAAGATTTTGTGTAATCATTTGAGTTAATACTGATAGCTAATATACTAATCTAATATTGAAATCAGATTGTTGTCTCTGTTACTTAAAGAGGATTTGATTGGGTCAGCAGTTATTTCAAATTATTAAACAAAAAATTATAAAACACCTAGTTTATGCTAAGCAACATAATGCAGTGATCATACAGAGATAAAAGTCCTTACCTCGCAGTTAAATATCTACTAGGAAGACAGTAAGAATGTGTGACAATACAGACTTGCACACAGGGTGCTCTGGGAGTGTGGCAAGCACCATTTTAGGTAGTCTCACCAGCCTCTTGTTTCCCTAATATGTATCATCCAAGTCAGGGTTCAGTCAGAGAAGCAGAATATATGTTTCTATATAAGGAATTTGACTACACTCTTGTGGGAGCTAGTTAAACAATCCAAAAAGCTGTTAGTGTTCTTTCTGATGCCAGAACTTGAAGTCCACAGGGCAGGCAGTTAAGGGAAAATGAATGTAAAGTGGGAGACAGTAAGAACCAAGTGGAAATAACAAGCACAAACAAACCCAGGTCCGTTTTTATCATCTCTGGCCTTGATAGTGTGGTTGTCCTATATAACCCCATATCCATCATAAACACCTGGTTTAAAGAAATGGTTAGAGAAACAAGAGTGAACCAGGGAAAGGTGGGAAGTTGTCCAGCTGCAACTTGTGAGCCAACATAACATGTATGAGCTATAAAACAGCTGCTGCTTCACATTCCTCTTCAAATTTTGCTGAAGACTTGTGGCTTACCCTACCTAACCACAACACTGAGGGACGATAATTCTGGAAAATGTAGTTCTGCCTAAACAAGCTGACGTTACAAACACCACACTCACTATCCTATCGATACTTGTTAACCTGAATGAATAAAAATGCTTAAAAATTTCAGACCCAGGAGGTCAAGCAAAACATGGAGAGAACAGAAAGGTGACAGGTTGGAAAACAAATGGTGTCTGAGCTGGCATTTCTAAGTTACCCAAGAGGGTGTCTGGGGGATTAGATAGAGTCCAGGAAGATGGAACAGCATTTTTGATTGTTGGGATGCAGGAGAGTGTGACATTTTAAAAACTCTCAAGTTTGAGCAAAACATAAATATTTAATAAGTTATATTTGTGGATTTTTTTTTAAGATAGGGTTTGGCCCTGTCACCCAGGCCAGAGTGTGCAGTAGTACAATTTTGTCTCACTGCAGCCTCTGCTGGGCTCAAGTGATCCTCCCACCTTAGCCTCCTGCATAGCTGGGACTACAGGCATGCACCAACACATCCATCTAATTTTTGTGGGGTTTTTGGTAGAGATGGGGTCTCACCATGTTGCCCAGGCTGGTCTCAAACTCAGGCTCAAGCAATCTGCCAGCTTCCGCCTCCCAAAGTGCTGGAATTACAGGCGTGAGCCACAGCACCTGGCCTATATTAGTGTTCTTAAATGCTGTGCTTAGAATTTGGATTTTGTTCTGACAGAGGGCAGCCCCCCAAAGGTTTTAAGCAATGATGACTAGATTTTTGTTTCAGAAAAATCACTAGCAACAGAGCAGAGGCAAGGCTAGTTAGGCTGTTGGATCATTCTGGCTAACCAACATTGAAGGCCTTAACCAAAGGCCTTGGCAGAATAGATTGAAAAGAACTGTTGAGAAATACTAAAGGCAACAGTTGTAGGACCCAACTGAGGATAATATGGAAGAAGAGAAGAGTCAAGTTGAATCAGGTTTCTTGCTTGAGAGGGTAGAAAAGGGAGGCACTATTCACTAATTTGTAATACATGGACAACTGTGCTTCGGGAAGAATAGGGCTAAGTACAGAGCGATGAAAACACATCAACATTTGAGGCATGGCAGAGAAAAAAGTATTCTGCAGAAGAGGGAATGGCCAGTTATTGGATGAAAATGAGCAGGGAGTAATGTCATAAAGTTGAGAGACTGGAGAATTTCATCAAACAAGAGTCAATAGCAATCAATTTTTTAAGGAGATTAAGAGAAGGACTGAAAGTGCCGATTAGAGCTAAGAGCTTAGAGGTCTTTAATGTCCTTACGGTAGTTTGGTTGAATGGTAGGGACAGAAGAAGAGTACATGAGGTTAAAAGGATTGAACAGCAATGAAGAAATTGACTTAAATGTAGAATAATTTCCAGAACACTTCTCACCCCAGTAACTAGAGGGAGCCAAAGGTTGACTCAGGGGAATATTGTTTTAAGAGGCCTTGAATGAAGAAAATGTCAATGGAAGAAGAGGATGAAAAGAAAACCATGAAGGAAGATAAACATAGTAAAATCTCTAAGTGGGAGAACAGTATTCACATGATAGAAATTAACAGAAGGTAAACATATTCCACTGAAACTAGAAAGGTAAGGATGGACCTTGAAAGAATGAAGGTTTTCACTGAGGAACAGGAAGCTCATTCATTAATCATTTATTTAAAAAAAAGAAATACCATGTGTCATGCTTACTGCTAGAAATTAAGGTAAAACAATACGGCATCACCACAGACCTTAAAATCTAGCACTCTAGGCATTGAGTAGTATAGAGTTGCCATTGTTAAAACTAGGGTGAGGCTGGGTGCAGTGGCTCAAGCTTGTAATCCCAGCACTTTGGGAGGCGGAGGCGGGCAGATCACGAGGTCAAGAGATCGAGACCATCCTGGCCAACATGGTGAAACCCCCGTCTCTACTAAAAATACAAAAATTATCTGGGTGTGGTGGCGTGCGCCTGTATCCCAGCTACTCAGGAGGCTGAGGCAGGAGAATTGCTTGAACCTGGGAGGTGGAGGTTACAGTGAGCCGAGGTTGTGCCACTGCACTCCAACCTGGCACCTGGTGACAGAGTGAGACTCTGTCTCAAAAAAAAAAACCAAGCTGTAGGGCGATAGGGGCACATATAAGTAAACTTAATCTAGTGTAGAAAATTATGAAAGGCCTTCTAGAGCAAGTAATATTTAAAGTGGTATCTGTAGAAAAGAGAGATCATCAAACAGAGGGAATATTAATACCTTGTGCGAAGTTCCTGAGGTAGGAAGGAGCATGGCACCTTGAAAAACAACCCTAGAATGAAAGACAAGCACAGAGAGGGCAAGGGAGGATGCGGGAGATAATGCTGGTGAAGCATATCATCCAGATTATGCACGTTTATGGCCTTTTGACCATACTTGAGAATTCTATGCTTTTTTCAAAAGACTGGAAAGCCGGTTTTTAAAAAGTAGACTTTATGCAAGTTAATTATGGATAATGTATTAAAAGAGTTGCCAGCAAACTTTTCCTCTATTGGGCCAGATTGTAAGAGTTCAGACTCTGAGGGCCACATACATTCTGTCCTACATAATTATTTATGTTCTGTTGTTTTCTTTTGTCATCCGATTGACCTCTGTAACACTGTAGAAAACAATAAGAGTAGGTGGTGGGACCATCTAGGAAGTTATTAGAGTAGTCTAAGGAGGATCTGATGTGGCTTGGGAAAGAATGGCCATAACGAGAGAGAAGAGACTTGCCGTAAGATTTTAGACTTTGAATTGACAAAGCTTGCTTGTTGATAGGAGGAGAGGAGGATATGAGATTGAGGAAAAGATGTAAATTGCCTCATAGGGTTCTGGCTGTGTGGTACTGTTAATTAAGATAGACAATAGAGGAGAAGCTACAACATTCAGTTTTACTGTTGAATGTAAGTTGACAATGAGATGGTTCTATAGCAGCATTAGAAAATGAGCTTAAGATCTGGCCAAAGTAATGGCTAGAAACATAAAGTATGGTATCAGTAGCATATAGATAGTAAATCCAGGGAATGGCTGAGGTCACTTAGGAAAACTGTATGGAGTAAGGAGAGCGCATCTCAACCAGATTGGATAAAGGAAATCAAGCAGGCAAAGGATACTGGTGAGAAAGGGCCAATTTCAATTATGATTTTTTTGACCTATGATTTACTTGGAAGTATGTTTTTGAAATTTTTAAACCTATTTGTTCTTTTACTTCTTTCTATTGTTGATTTCTAACTTAATTACAGGATGGTCAGAGAATGTGGCCTGTATGATATCAATTTGAAACTACTGAAAGTCACTTTCAGCCTAAAACAGGGGTCAGCAAACTATAACCTGTGAGCTAAATCTGACCTGACACCTATTTGTGTACAGCCTGGAAGCTAAGCATGGTTTTTACATTTTAAATTGTTGGAAACAATGAAAGAAAAATAATATTATACATTAAAATTACATAAAATTCAAATTTCAGTGTTCATAAAGTTTTATTAGAACATAATAGCTACACTCATTCATTTACATATTGTCTACGGCTTCTTTGTTACTATGTTGGCAGAGCTGAGTATTAGCAACAGAGACCATATGCTCCACAAAGCCCAAAATATTTACTATCTGCCCTTCACAGAAAAAGTTAACCTACCCCTAGCTTGCAATGTGTTCAATTTTTAATATTTTAGGTGTTCTTGAAAAAAAAAAAACCTGTACTCTCCAGATAACATATGCAGGGTTTTATATATATGTTTATCAGATTAATCTTACTGTGTTACACAAATTTATATACTTATAACATTTTGTCTGCTTAATCTACCAAATATTGAGAAATATGAACCAAATTTTCTAATTTGCTAGTAGATCTGTGAAGTTTAGGGGTTTTTGTGTTTGTTTTGGGCTTTTTTTTTTGATAGTTCTGTCAATTTTACTTTATAAATTTGTAGTGTAGGTAACTAGATGCAAATAAGTTTAGAATTGTTACATCATCTCACTGAGTTAAGCTTTTAACAGTATGTAATGATGACCTCTTTTTTAAATTAATAGTGCCTACATTAAGGTGTATTTTGCCTGATATGAATATACCAGGTATCTTGCTCCCCCTTTCTTGGTGTAAGTTTTCATCCTTCTTCTATCAACCTTTATGGCTTTTTAAGTTCTAGATACGTCTTTTCAAACAGCATATAGCAGATTTTTTATTCAATCTGGCAATCTTTGACTTTTAACTAAACAGTATAGTCCATTTTCATTTATTGTAATTAGCAATTTCTGTTCTATTCTGATTCATTCCCACTAATATATTTTATATTTTCTGTTTTGCAGTCTATTCTGGTTTTTGCTATTCATTGTTTTGGATTAACTAATTCCAATTTTTTTTCTCTAATAGTTTGAGTATTTCTAACTAATTTAATTCCAATTTTTTTCTCTAATAGTTTGAGTATTTCTATTTCTATTGTAGTGATCACGCTAGAAATTTTAATATTTTAATCTCTCTTATGTTTTTTTTTTTTTTT
>CM052659.1:102571283-102651940 GCA_028533165.1 Leontopithecus rosalia
ACTAAATCCCCCATTCGAAAGACACAGCCAAAACCCAACTGCATGTTACATCCAGACCCGTTTCACATGCAAGGATACACAAAGACTCAAAACAAAGGGATGGAGAAAGATTTACCAACCATAGGGAGAGCAAAAATAAATAAATAAATAAATAAAAAGCAGGTGTTGCAATTCTCGTATTGGATAAAATAGATTTTAAAGCAACAAAGATATAGTGATAAAAGGATCAATGCAACAACAAGAGCTAACGATCCTAACACCCAGATACATAGAGACTTAGATTCAGTGAGACAGAAAATTAATAAGGATATCAAGGACTCGAACTCAGATCCGGAACAAGTAAACTTAATCAATATTTATAGAGCTCTCCACTTCAAATACACAAAATATACATTCTTGTCAATACCACATCACACCGACTCATAGGTTTAAATGAAACATTGATTGGTCATTATTAATACCTTTTTTTTTAAGAATAAAGCAATAATTCCATTCACCCTCCCTCTTTCTCTTCCTCTTTCTTCGTCTCCTTTACTCATTTTTTTTCTTTCCTTCTCTCAAAAAAAGAAAGAAATCAACTTGTAAACCTCTAGATCCAGGTCGGCAATGTCTCTCTCACTGCTTGATTTCCTTCCTTCCCTTCCCTCCCTCCCTTCCTCCCTTCCTTCCCTCCTTCATCCCTTCCTTCTTCCCTCCGTTCCTCCTTCCCTCCCTTCCTGCCTTCCTCCCTTCCTCCCCGCCAAAAAAAAAAAAGAAAGAAAAGAAAAGATCTACCCAAAATCTCAGTAGCTTAATTTGGAAACATTTACTTTTTGCTCATAGAGTCTACTGCAGGTCCAAAGGACTCCCCAGAGAAACTGTCCTCCATACGCTGACTCAATGATCAAGGGTTAGAACTCTTACCTTCACCTTCCCATCACAAAATCTCCATAACCGCCCTATTGTGGGAGGGGGTCAGAGGAGGTCTTGTGCCAGCATTTCAATGCTTTCACTAAATGGGACGTGTATCACTGCATTCACTGCCCATTGGCCAGCACTTGTCACAAGACATTACCCAACCACAGGGAAGGTCCACAGAAGGAGAGAACTGGTTATTGGTGACAGCTAGAACTGTCTACCACACAAATCTAGATCTCTTTTGTGAACCCCAGATCTGTGCATCCAACTGCTCTCTCAACATCTTTACTGAATGCTCCACAGGCACCCCAAACCCAATGTGTCCAAAATTAAACTCATTATTTTTTGCCAATCCTATAACCCGTTCTTTTATATTCTTTTATATTCTCAACGTTAGTTGATGGATACAATACAGGAAACGTAGTAATCACCACCTCCCCTCTCTCTCTTACTTTCCTCTCACACCTAATAAATGACTAGATTCATCACCTGTCTGCTCTACCCCTTCTCCATTGCCTCTTTTCAGATCATCCTAGTTTCTCACTTGGAACTCTGCAGCACCAAAGAATTCTTCGCCCACTGTCTGGTACCTCACCAGTCCCCCCAGCTCTGTTGTCAAAACCCAAATGTGCTTGTGTTAGTCCTCTTCAGCAGTCTTTCCATTGCCTTTAAGGGTAAAGTATGTTTAGGGCCCACCATTATCTGGTCTTTTCCTTCCTCTCCAGCCTTTCCCCTTCCATTCCCACCCTTATCCTATCCTTGTTCTCCATAGCATCACCTATGGTGAAATACTTGCATTTCCCTAAACTCAACCAATGTGTGAAAGCATCCCTTTGTTCACCCTGTCCCTCTACCTGGAATACACTTCCACCCTCGGTCTACCTGGAAAATTATTCATATTTCGAGGTGCAACTCAAACACCGTCTCCTCTACGAGGCTTTTCTTGACACCTATCCTCCCTCCTTATCGTGCAGCCTGACCCCTTTGTTCTTTGTGTTCACTCTATCCTATACAGATGTCTCACATCTACAACATTTCATTATGTTTGTTTATGTAACTGGCCAATCTGGAGCATACTTTTGTACATGAACGAAGATATTTGTCTCTACAAGAGACAGATCCTGCAAGTCAAGAACTATGTCTTACTCATTACTGAATCTCCAGAGTTTGACAGGGTGTTTGGGTAGGTGCTCAGTAAATGTCTGATTAATCCTCCCTCTAAGACTTGAACTACAGCTGTTTCCTTCTCTGGCTCCTCTTCCACCTTCTTGCCCTTTGGTGGTATCTTTGATCATAGTCTGATTTTTTTAGCCCCCATTGCTTTTGCTGCCACTTTTCTATACATCTCTCAAATCCATATATATCTCTTCATCTCTCTACTGCTACCATCCTGGTCCACATCACTATTACCCTCCTCAACCAGACCACTGCAGTAATCTCTCGGCTGGTCTATTCATATCTATTCTGGCTAACTTCCAGTCTGTTTGCTCCAGTTTTAGTGATTGCTTCAGAATGCAAACCTGATTTGTCACCCTTGTTTAAATATCTTTAGTACAGATAAACCCACTTCTCTTAAAGTCAAAAGTTCTGGGGGACTGGCTCCTTCCTGCCTATTCAACCTCATCCTCATCGTGCCCCACCCTCTGTCCCCACCCCAGTGCCACCTCACATACTTCCTCTTTCAGCTTTTGTCACACTAGTCTTTCCCCCGTCTTCACCTTCTACCCTCCCACTGGCACAGGGCTTTTAAATGTTCTATTTCCTCTGAACTTCCCCTTCCTTTTGGTCTAGTGAGTGAAAACTCACATTTCAGATTTCTGTTGGGTTGTTTTGTTTTGTGTTTGGGCTCTACGAAGGCTTCCCTGGTCCTCTTCTCCTCTACTGTAGGCATTGATGGCACGGGGCCCTGATCCTTCACAGCACACCTAACAGTCACAATTTACCATTTCTTTGTGTGGTAAGGGCCTCCTTTACTAGTCTGAAAGCTCCATGAAGGCAGGTTCTCATGCTTATCATAATATCCTCAAAGCTTAGAATAGTACATAGCACATAGTAAATATTCAGTAAATGTTTTTTGGAGTAAGTGAAGGAAGAAATGAATTATCTCAGCAACCGAGATCCAAAAACTTGAAGTAATCATTGACTCATCCTACTATTTTATGCCCCATATCCAGGTCCCAAGTTATATGTCCTCCAATTTTATGACCCCCGTGGTTTCCTTCCCACTCCTGCAGCCCACACCCTTACTACACAATACCCAGAATATCACCATGCCCTCTAGCTTATCTCTATCTTATATGATATTGTATAATCAGTCATAAAGGCTATGTTTATCATGTTATATCTCAATCAAACAGATTTAGTGTTTTTTTAAAAAATATTTTAGCTAAATCTTGCTTGGATTTAAAGCTCCTCACCATCTGGCTATAATCCATCTATGTAAACTATTTTCTATCTCTCACCCTCTCCAAATGCACCACTCTGTTTATTTTATTTGTTTATTTAAGCACTCTGTCACTCAGGCTGAAGTGCAATGGCATGATTGTGATTCACTGCAGCCTCAAACTCCTGGGCTCAAGGGATCCTCCTGCCTCAGCCTCCCAAAGTGCTGAATTACAGGAGTCAACCACCACACCAACTCAGAATGTCCCGCTTTTGAACTGTGCTGATGTCCTAGAAATATATCACTTGAATTTCAGCAGCTAACCTGGGCCTGGGCACCCCTCCCACAGCCCTTTCTCCCTCCATCCACCCGAAGCCTATCCTTGCTCAAGGTTTACCTGCATGTATCCTTGCCTAATTTCTCCAGCTCCACCAGCTGTGAGTTACTCTTCTCTCCACCTGAAAACCTCTTCCCCAGACTCTGTGCCTGGCCATCTTCTTCGCATACTCGAGTTCTCTAAGTGGAAATGTCCACTCCTTAGAGAAGGCTTCCCCAGTCCTCCATCTTCTCTAAAGACATTCTCCCAGTGTATTCTCTCTAGCTGGCACTCTGTTTCTTTCCTTCATGGTCCTTAATGCAATGTGTCATTGACTTATCATTTACTTGCTTTTCATTTCTCTTCTCAATTAAGTGGTAGAGTCCACGAGGCAAGGAACTTTTCTACCTTGCTCTCCAAAAAGCCTATAATACCTGGTCAGGTGTAGTGGCTCACGCCTGTAATCCCAGCACTTTGGGAGGCCAAGGCAGGTAGAACATTTGAGGTCAGGAGTTTGAGACCAGCCTGACCAACATGGTGAAACTCACCTCTACTAAAAATACAAAATTAGCCAGGAGTGGTGGCTCATGCCTGTAATCCCAGCTACTTGGGAGGCTGAGGCAGGAGAATCACTTGAGCCCGGGAGGCGGAGACTGCAGTGAGCCAAGATGGCATCATTGCCCTTCAGCCTGGGTGACAAGTGTGAAACTCCTTCTCAAAAAAAAAAAATCCTATACCCAGCCCACTGTATGGCCTATAGCATTTACTTAATAAGTATATTATTAATATTATTTTACAAATAAATATTTATAAGAAATGATTCACCTTCCCTTTGAAAGGATCTCAACTCTGAACACATTTGAAGTCTGCACAGCTAGTAATTAACTCCTAACACTGTTTGCTCTTCATTTTTCACTATCAGCCTCATCTCCCTGGTTGGAATAGATGAGACTATAAGGCTTTTGATGACAGTGATGATGTCATAATGATGCGCCCTCCATAGAAAATCTGGCACAGTGGTTAAAGTAAATAATAAATATTTAATTAGCAAGAAACTTGTCTTGTCTCCTTATGTTCTGGCATTCGTGTGTCAGACACAAAGGAACACAAAAGAAAGATTAAAAGATCATAACGTTGACATCAAAGAGGAAGTCCACCCTTGAGTTTAGATCTTGGTGACACGCAATGTGATGCTGGCAGTGGCAGAGGCAGTAATGTTTATTTCGTCATTTCTGAAACATAGGAAGCAAACATAGTAACAGAAGCAAATGAAGAGCCCCGTCTTAAATGACTGCGTCTTATGACCAGACGTTTTCCTGAAAGGTAAATGCATTTACCACATGCTTTTAATCTAGATTAAATAATCGCTCGCCAAAATAAGTGTTATCTAGTTGTTAGTGGTTTCTATCACCTGTTTTATTTGGTGTGGGAAGGGCTGTATTTGAATGGTTCTATTTAGTTGATGTGTTTTACAGCAACCAGTAAGATTCTCCAGTGTTGGATGAAACGTGAAAAAGTAAATATAGCATCATTTTTATTTTAATGTACGCTTCTGCCAAACGTTTGGGTTGTGCTGAAAGGGAAATGTGTTTCCTGCTTTTTTTGGCCTGGATTTGTGAGCAGCTATTTCCCTGTGGTATTGTGTAATGATTTTGTCCATTTATGTGAAAGTTAGGGTGGGGTGGCCTGATGCTTTTATAGAGGCTACAGTAACATTTTTGTAAGTGCGGAACTGCTGATGTGAAGGTCAGCATTTTACAGAAACCTGTGACCCAATCTTCCTCCCCTCCCCAGTGACAAAGCCTAGTGTAAGCTCATATTCTATTTCACACCAACGTATATTTCAATATTTTAAAAATATTATCTCAATATTTTATGACGGTCTGCAAAGAGCACCATTGACTTACAAGCCAGAAAAGGAGCAAAAAAAGGTGGGAAAAATTAGCACTACCGATTCTGCTGCAGACTATGGCCTTCCTGTGCTCATGGCTCAGACTCCTCATCACATTTTCCCGTTGGCCCCTTTCTTATTATCTGACGTTGTGCCTGATCTAAAAGTGTTTGGTGAATTGTAAGGTACTTGGCAGTGTTGCTGTTGTAACAGGTACATGGAGATGAGGTATCCTCCCCATCCTCCCACAGGTACAAGGACTTGCAAGTTAACTTTTGAGAGCTGAACAATACAACAATAAATAATTGATGGCATTTGTTTAAATAAATGACCTTAAAATATAGAATAAATAACAAAGCCAAAACATTTTCCCATGAGTTTGCCTAAACATGAAGTAAAATTGTGGCCTCCTAAAAAAAAAAAATCAGGGATGTATACAGTGTTTTATGTACAAAAATATCTGTTTCATTGTTACTGATTTAAATATAAACAGAAACAGTTCTATCAATAAGGAATGCATATGATAAAATGCTGATTCAAAAAGCAAGATATAACTTCTTATGTAAAGAAATATCTCAACTAGCTTTTTAAAAAATGCATGGAAGTATGACTAAAAGGAAAGACAGTAAAAATATCCATGAGTAGTAGGGAGTTTGGGTGATTTCACTTTTCTGTCTTTAGATACTCTATACGTTTTGATATAAAGCCTAAACAAGAATATCGGCAGACTTGAGAAGACAATACATGAACCGATGGGAAGTGTCTAATGAGGCCTAGAGTAAGGGTCTCCGAGAGCAGGGTGGTCAAAGTCTAGGCAGCAATGCCAGGGAAGAGTAAGGTTGATACATCAGAACTAGTTGACAGTCAATATAAAAGTCATCCATTCATTTTTCTCTCATACTTACTTCAGTGCTTACCAAGCAAAATTATGATTTTTAATTGGCATTCTTACATGTTCTGATAGGCAAAATTTACTGGTTGCACCAACACATACCTTACGTTAATTCAATTCAGCTGATACATCAGTCTCCTGTGAGTTGGTTGGTGGGAACCAGTTCTGGAGAAATCAGTCAATTATTGGTGCCCTGATAAGATCAAATTTCTAGATCTGCAAACCTGAAGGCTGGCTGCTGAGCTGCAGAAACGCCAGAGTTGTTGACCACTGATGAGTGGTCTGTGACCACCGAGGGCACCAGAACACCTACAAATTGCCTCTCATTGCTACTACTTTTTTTTTTTTTTTTTTTTTTGAGACGGTCTTGCTCTGTCGCCAGGCACCAGGCTGGAGTGCAGTGGCACGATCTCGACTCACTGCAACCTCCGCCTCCCGGGTTCAAGCAATTCTTCTGCCTTAGCCTCCCAGGTAGCTGAGACTATAGGCATGCGCCACCATGCCCAGCTAAATTTTTTTTTTTTTTTTTTTTTTTTTTTTTTTTAGTAGAGACGGGGTTTCACCATGTTGGCCAGGATGGTCTCGATCTCTTGACCTCGTGATCCGCCCACCTTGGCCTCCCAAAGTGCTGGGATTACAGGCTTGAGCCACCGTGCCTGGCCATTACTATTCCCATTACTATTCTTATATGGCAATCACAGTCTCAGAGCTGGCCCCTCAGCTGCCTCTCCCTTCCAAGCTTTCTAAGAGATACCTTTTTTATTCTCAGGGGATGACAGCATGGGAGGAAATAACTCCACACCTAAACCCAACACGGGTGAGTTTACGACAGGAATAATTATTTGCTTCACTTCTGAGCTAAAAGAACTAGAAATGGTGCTGAAGGGCTGTAATGGAAAAGCACTAGCATTTCTGAAGTTGGAAGAATCCGATTTTACCATGACGCAGAATCTAATGCCGGGAGGGGTGAAAGGGGGACCCATAGAGAACTACCTTGCCCTCCAAATCTAAGTAAAAGGTGTCTCTGCTTGATATCAAACTAGCTGGGTCCTGCTCCCCATTTGTGGTGAAGGCATTGAGAACACCACTGTGGCTGTTTTTGGCTAGGCACTGTTTATAGCTGCTTTGCAAAACAAGTAAACAAAAAAGGGCAGCAGTTTCAAGGTCAGATTCCCCAAGACTTTGGAAAACATTTTGTTCCGTTTCTCCCTAGCAGGGAGATGCCTTCCTTAGGTCGGGAGCGTATCTCTTCAGCGATTCCTATTAAAATCTTTGAGGAGGGCAACATCTGAGATGTTTCTGTTTATCAAAGGGACACTAGGCTTGTATTTCATTTATGTAGCTGGTTGATTTTTAAGTTCCAGTTCCAAGTTTCATTTAATTCAAGTAATTTTCAGTACTTGGAATCTGAAAAAATAATGTTCTCCCATTTTTATAAGAGCTGCAGCCCCATCCTTAATTTCCACCGGTTGCCTGGGCAGAATGGGGCACCTGGGGACACTTAAGCTGGAAGGATATCATGAAAAGTGGCAGATACACGAATTCCTTTTGTGTTTTCTTGTAGAAAGACAAGATACTCTCCCCACAGCGGCCCCAACAACTAGCTCTGCACCCTGTCTCTCTAACTACCGCAAGTAAATGAGCATTCTCCCATCTGTTTCATCTTGTACCACGTGGGATTTCTGTTGTGTTGACAGCCTTGGCTTGGGGACTTGGTCAGGGAGTCTGGGGAGAAAGGACCAGAAACTGTAAAAGAACGAAGTCAGTTTGTGATCTCAGGAGTATGGCTCTTAACTTGGCCTCCCCTAAGCTTCAGGAGACCCATGGATCCCCTCAGCTTATAGGTAAAATTTGCTGGGTGGGGAATGATGAACATTGTGTGGGTTGACGGAGCCGGAAGTGGAGAGGCCACAGCTTTCACTGGGGCCTCAAACGGATGTGAAACTCAAAAGCAAAAGCTAAAAACCACTGGGTCTATTAACCAGTAGGAAAACCTTTTCAGGAGTCCATCCATAGGCAGGAAAGGTTACATTCTGACCTTTAGGAAAGGCCTTCAAAAGTCCAACAGTTCATCCTCTTCCTTTCTTTGCCAAAACAGCAAAGAACATTCAATCCTTGCCTTTTGTGTTGGGGTTCTACTGACGCTGCTGCTGATGGCCTTTATCTTCCTCATCGTAAAGAGCTACAGAAAATGTAAGCATTCTCCAGTGGACAGGACAGCCCTTCTTTCTCTGCCACTGAGACTAGAATTAGCTATGAGTGAGTACTGGGAGGAGGTGGGGAGGGTGCATTGTGACAAAACCTGCTTAGCCCACCCTGTCTGCAGACTGAGGACTCGAAACCCTTCATTTTTCTTCTACCCTGCCCTCCCCACCTGCCAACACCTCCTCCCCACCCCACCCTTCACCCAAGATTGAAGGGAGAGGCTTCCCATTTCTCCAGGCTCATTGCTAAGATGGGTCCCTCTTCTTTCTGGCACTGTGGCAGGTCACCCCAAGCCCCAAGCCCTGGATCCTCACACAGATCCTCCGGCCATGGTAAGATAATCACACTGTTTTGAGGACACTGCAGGGTTACCGTCACTGGATTTCCCCTGCACACTCTGCATTATCTGCTAGAATGGTGGTACTGATTTCCAGATACTGGGCAAGTGATTCTTTGACCAAAGTGCTCAGGTTGCTTCTAAAGAGCAACCTTTTGCCCCAAACTGAACTCACTCATTCCTCTTTTTTCTCCCACTGTAGCTGTCACCCATCCCAGAGGAGTCACTTGTCTGTGCTAACATGACTTTCAAACACTCAGAAGAAAAGAGCAATCACTTGACTGAGAACCGCTCTGCAGACTTCGACCCCATTGTCTATGCTCAAATTAAAGTAAAGAATTAACCCGGCTTTTCCAATGAGGCTTGAATCTACTTCCTCTCCTCTCAGCTCCATCTTCACACATCAGTTTCCCTTTTTTACAAATGTTGGACCAACACCTGTGTAAAACTTGAGTCGGAGTTGTTTAGGTGTGATCTGGCAATGTGTCTAGCAGCTTTGAAGACCAATGGTCAGTCTTTTCCTGGACAGAGAAAAGACTGATGGCCCTCCCACTTGAACAGACAGCCTGTGAGGCCCGTGGGGGCATAGACTGCCTTTCTTGTACCCTTCCAAAGTGTGTGGTACGGAGCTCGGTGAACAGATATTCACCCAGCATCGTGAATCAGCTTGGGAGGAGTCAACCAAATGAACAATCTACCAGGAATTTCAAATAAAAGCAAACTCCCCATTGCTGCCTCTCTCTTTATTATTTATTTGTCTGTTCCTGCTACCTTCTCCAGAGGTCAAGACTAAAAGTCCATAGCTCATTCACAGCCATGAAAGGTGATGGCACTTGGAAACAAGGTCAGATTTGATTGGGGTGAAGGTCTCAAACTCTGCTACTAACTAGCTGCATTCATTTAGGGAAGCTTGTTAAACTTTTCAAGCCTCAAGTTTTTCATCTGGAAAACAGAGATAACACTTAACACTAATATTTAGTGTGAGGATTAAATGAAATATCTTATACTTAAGCATTGTGTACATCCCAGAATTCTACACAAATACAAGGTCCCTACTGTATAAAAGCACTACGTAAATGGAGATTTCCACCTCCGACCTATAGCCTAAGAGATATGCATAACAATATTATATGAAAACCAAAGATAAAAATTAATCTAAACATTAATTCCCCCAAAATCCTAATGAATAATCACATATCAAAATGCCATTATAAAAGAGCTGTGACACTTGATGATATTTATTATTTTTATTTTTTATTTATTTTGTATTTGGGCTGTGGGGTATATGTGCATGTCCTGCATCCTGCAGGATTGTTGCATATGTACATACATGCCATGGTGGTTTGCTCTCTCCATCCTGCCCCACCCCCTCATCACCTATGTCAGGCATTTCTCCCAGTGTTATCCCTCCCCATCCTTCCCCCCAAACTGTCCCTACCCTCCCCTCCACCACCCCCAACTAGCCCTGTGAGTGCTACTCCCTTCCCTGTGTTCAACACACTTGATGATATTTATAATGGCATTTTTATAGCAGGCTTTCCGGTTTTTGCCAGAAAGCTCCCCCACAAAAAAAAAGAAAGAAGGAAAGAAAGAAAGGAAGAAAGAAAGAAAAAGAAAGAAAGAAAGAAAGAAAGAAAGAAATCATCAGATGAGTCCCAAAGGTGAACAACGACAACAAAATATCAATAAGATTATTTTTCACTAGGCAAGCTTACTGTAAATTTTCTATGTAAACAATAAACAAAACAGCAAATTCAGGAAGATGTATAAAAATAAGTAAATAATAAATAAAATTATGTGGGAAGGCTAGCCCTTGCAGCTAACTAAAGTGCCTGTTTTGTTAAGCATGACTAAGTAAAGCAATATGTTATTGGTGCATGAATAAATTAATCAATCAAATAGAATTTAAAGACCAGAAATAGACCAAACACATAAGGAAATTTAGAGTATGATGAAGATGGCATATGAAATCATTTGGGAGAAATTGGTTTATTCAATAAATGGTATTGAGATATATGGGTAACCATGTAAATGAAAATAAAGTAGGATCCGTATTTCACTTCTTACATGATAATATATTCCAGAGATGTCAAAAGTGTAACTGTAAAAATCACAAAACACTAGAACAAAATATGGGAGAATTATAAAAATATTTTTGTAAAGCATGCCTTTGAATGTACGTCACAAAGTCCAGAAACCGGAAAAGATTAACTTGACTTCCAAAGTACCATTAAAAAGTCAAAAGACAAATGACAAGCATAGTAAACACTTGCAAAGCATCTTATAGACAAATAAAGATTCCTTTTAAATCAATAGGGGAAAAATGAACAACGCAATAGAAAGGACAAGGGATACAGGTGGGCAACTTGTAGGAAAGAATATATAAATGACTAAAATGTATGAAAACATATACAACTTCACTCATTATAAGGGAAATAATGATTACAACTACAATAAGACTGGCAAAATTCAAAAAGTTTGCTAACAAACTGTGTGAACAAGATTGAGGGGAACCATCAGGCGCGGTGGCTCACGCCTGTAATCCCAGCACTTTGGGAGGCCGAGGCGGGTGGATCAAGGTCAGGAGATTGAGACCATCCTGGCCAACATGGTAAGACCCCATCTTTATTAATAATACAAAAATTAGCTGGATATGGTGGTGCAAACCTGTAATCCCCGCTATCTGGGAGGCTGAAGCAGGAGAATCCCTTGAACCAGGGAGTGGGCAGTTGTAGTGAGCCAAGATCGTGCCACTGCACTCCAGCCTGGGCAACAGAGCGAGACTTTGTCTCAAAAAAAAAAAAAAAGATTGGGGGGAACCAAGACACACATATACTACTAGTGGGACAGCACATTTGTACAGCTCCCACAGAAGATGATTTGGCAATAGCCAACAACATTTTAAATTCTTTTCTAAGACTTTACAAGAAATCCTATTTCTAAGGATTTATCCTGCTCAAATACATGGAAAATTGCCTACATAACTTGAATTGCAGCCGTGATCAAACTGCCTAGAACTCACTGATGCTTACTACACTTTCAGCATGATTCCAAGCGTGTGGCATGTATTCATGGAATCCTCACAGAACACTATGAAATTAACTGGGTATGGTGGTGCTCGCCTGTAATCCCAGCTACTATGAGGTCACAGTTATTACTCATTTTATACAGAAATGGAGGCACAGAGAGGTTAAGTAACTTGCCCAAGTTCGCATTGCTAGTAAGTAGTGGCACCGGAACTCAACCCTCTGGCTCCAGAGCTTGCACGTTTATCCATTATGCTCAATTCTCTGAAATAGCGAAAGATTGAGGAAATCTTCACTGGACATGGAGAGGGGAATGGTTAATTGGGTGCAATGCAGCCATTTAAAAAATAAGGCAGCTCTCTATGTTCTAATTTAAAAAGATATCTATGATACATTGCAAGCTGTCAAACAGCATTCTGAATATGCTGTACTCACGTGTAGTAAAGTGTATGTGTATCTATATATCTAGTATATCTCCAGAAGGAAACACAATTAACAGGTCTTAGTGACAGCCTCTGGGGAGGGGAAATTGCTACTTGTGGTACTGAGGATCCCTAAGTAGACAGACATAAATGAGAGGACTCAGCAGACAGAAACCAAAATATCATCTTTATTATGAATATGGTCACCATCGGAGAACAGAGCTTACACGACAGCTGCAAAGAAGTTCAGAATACTGAACTCCAGAACTGAGTTATAAGCAAGCCCCACCCCTTCCCACAAGCAATGCGGTTGTTCAGCCTGCCCATAAGGAGTTGCAGAAGAGATTATGTGCTCTTTCAAAGTTGCAGCCAAAAGAGCAAAAAAGGAAGAGGAAGAGAGAAAGTACATATGCCCAGTTCCTATTCCCAGTCTCCAGTGTCAGACAGTCCCCTCTACCTCCCACGGGGAGTCACTGACGAGTGTTGCCTTAATGGAGCTCCGTCTACACCAAATTGGCTAGAACTTACTGAGGCTTACTACACTTTCAGCAGTTTACCCTCTCTGTGCCTCCACTTCTGTATCTAAAATGAGTATTAGTTGCAGCCTCATAGTGTTCTTGAGGATTCGATGAATACCAAAGGAAGCAGGAGTGGGAGAGAAGCAACCACCACAGATCTTTCAAAAATACATTAAATAGTATTTTGGGGTCCGAGTGTGATGGCTCTTGCCTGTAATTCCAGTACCTGGGGAGGCCAAGGCAGGAAGATTGCTTGAGCCCCAAATTTGAGACCTGTCTGGGCAACATAAGAAGACCCCATCTCTACAGAAAATAAAATTATTAGCCAGGCATGGTGGTGCATGCCTGTGGTCCCAGCTACTTGGGAGGGAAAGGTGGAAGGATTGCTTGAGCCCAAAATGTTGAGGCTGCAGTGAACCAAGATTACACCACTGTACACCAGCATGGGTGGCAGTCAGACTCTATTTTAATATAATAATAACAATTTGCAAAATCAAGTTAAGAAAATTGAAGTCCAAGGAGATGAAATAGTTTACTCAATGACATCCGGCTAAAAAAAAAAAAAAACAGCAGAACAAAAATTTAAATTAAGTCCTCTGGACTTCAAATTCCTTGCACCTGGCCTCCACACCAAGCCGCCCCATAGCACTTATTTATGTAGGCAAAGAGACGAGAAAGGCAAAGAGTCAGGTGACATGATCCAGAGAGCATGTTCTTTCTGAGAGAGAGCAGCTGCTCCTGGAGGCTGGATTTTGAGGGAGAGGCTGGTGGAAGAGAGTATGATTTAAAAAAAAAAAAAAAAAAAAAGCATAGCCTCCCTGTGGGAGTGAACAGGTCTAGGCGAAAGACGGGTTTAAGGGACCTAGTTCAGTGAAGCGGCCACAGCAACACTAAGGCGGCTAGCCCCACGGGGGCAGCAGAGACCCAGGAATGGCCTTCTGTTCGCTCACTGTAGGAAGCACGCACAGGGAAGCCTCTGGAGCTTTCCGCTGTTCCCCGACTCGGGGCTGACGTCAAACAATTCTGCCAACCCTGAAGCTAGAGGCCCTATCAGCCTTCCAGTTCAGGGTCGGCACCTTACAAACACAGCTGCAGGCGTGCGCTAAGCATTATCCCATGGCTATCCACTCGTACAGGAAAAGTCAAATTAATTGCTCTTCCCTGTTTTCTTGAAGCTGCCCGCCTCCTTTTGTTTTTAACAGTACAGCCCTATACTGAGTCTTGTTTTTTGTCTTCACATTATGCAACCAGCCTTGCTGGAGGATAAAAGATTGATCCCAGATTCAAAGATCTTTGCTAGGTAAGAGCAGAACAAAGGCTTTTGAATCCTAGATCGTGGAATCAGAACAGACCTATAGGGAAACAGCTCTCCAGATATCATGGGTGTAAATCTTCCAAGACATCTGTAGATGTCTTCATCAGCTGCAGAAGATCCGCATCTGCTGTCTCACCTTGCAGAATGGGATGTCCTAACTGAACCCAAACTGAATTGCTATTTGCAGAAAGGTGGGTTAATGACCCTGTTTGTTTAAATTCAGTACGGGGCCACAGTGGAGGGATTGGGGCTGTTTTGTGGCTGAGGAAAAAGAGAGCACTTCTGATGTTTGATCTGAGTCTCTGGCAGGGAGGTGGGTTGTACAGAAACACAAGAGGTGTGGTGTCCACACCCTCATCCCTTCCCATCAGGCTGTTGAGTAGCTTTGAATTCCCTACCTTTGGAGAGGGGAGTTAGGGTGGAAGCTGAAGGAAGTGTGTTCATGAAAGACTTTGTGGGAGTCTGGGTGTAAACACGCAGGGCATGTGCAGAATCATATCAACAACCTCCCTGTCCCAACTCTGCTCAGACTAGAAGGCCACTGGAGTATCCTGAGGACTGAAGCGGGCCAGTACGCCCATTAGAAGAGATCATGGCATGGTGAAAAGCAGGGTTGTGATGTGGGCAGCACAGACAGTGATGAGGAGGCCCTGGGAACTCCCAGAAATAGCAAGAGAGATCCTATATGGGGAGAGAGGGTGTAGATATGCAGGTGGGAGCTAAGAGTGTTGGTAATTCTGGCATGAATGACCTCACTTGCACCTATGGCTGCCGATGCCTTGTTCTTGATTTGTGTTTCTCGATTTGAATGAATATTTCACTTAAGTTATCACACCTTAGTTTCTCACTGATCAAAAGCAGCATCCCGTTAGTCAGGTGGCAGTTTCCCAAAAAGGATGGGAGGAATGGCCTTTTCACCAGGAGAATCTCAGAACTACTGATTTAGTGTATCTCCCTTTCTTTGCATTGGACAGCATTTGATACCAATTCAGAAATGAGTTAGAATGTTATTCTTTGAAAGAAACTTTTCCAGAAATACTTTTCCAGTGATACCCTAGAAGAAGTTACTAGTATCTCAGAGTTCATTCAACACTAGATAGGAATTTATTGGCTAACAAAAATAAGTGATTTCCTGGCCCCCGATGCAAATTCTCACCTCTTCTTCACTTCTGACTGATGGAATGAATGAGAACTTAGATCTTGAGATGTTATTTGAGTGCAGCCTTGCTTGGATAGGGTCTATCATAGCTCCTCTGATTACCATTGTTGTTACCAGGCTGCAAATGACTGCTGGCAAGGATAGAGTGTCCTTCAGAATTCCCAGGAGATCAGAATCAGTCTCTGAGGTGTGGGGCAGTTGTCATGGGGGCTGTTCTGTTGTAGCATCACTTTATTTGTGAACTAAATAAAAGAAATCGTCAGTCACATCTGTTCAGTAGGAGCCACGTTCTTTGGAGTCAGGATGCGTGAGAAGGGCTTCAAATAGTTGCCTACTTTGTTGGGGAATAGAAAGAGAAAATTGAGTTGAGAACTATTGCCTGCCTCTGAGGTGTGTTTCTGCAGCAAAAGTTGCAAACTCTATCATGGGGGTTTCATGGGGACTAAACACAAGTTTATTTTCAGGGCTGAGATCAGATATCATTACTGCAAAGCTCATCAGTAGGAAAGTCAACAGGAAAGCTTGGTATATGGGGCTTGCATTCGCCTCTCACCAAGTTTTGGCAATGTGAACACAGCTGAACTTCAGAATCCAAGAATGTCAAAGCTACGAGCCTTCGTTCAGGCTGCCACGTTTCAACTGCCTGAGTCTGAGGAGGCAGGCCCTGGCTACAACAGGCTGTACAACTTCTTGCTAAAAGGGAAGAGGGTTGGGTTCTATTGCCTCGTCTTTCATAGTATCATGTGCCTCCCCTTTAGAGCACCAACTCCAGCTGGCAATGTTACATTTGGGTGTTGATGTGTGATCATTTGTCTTCCTCCCCCTCTACAAGTTCCGCAAATGCAGACACCGTTTCTTTTGCCCATCTTTGTATCCCCAGCATCTAGCTAGCATGGTCTTTTTCTGTTGAACTAATGAATAAAAATATTGGAGAGTATGCAAATGAGACCCTCAACTTATAGAGAAGAAAACAGGCCCAGAAAAGAATAAAGTTGCCCAAGTTCACGCCTTTAAAAGTGACCATGGTTTTAGCAAAAACCTAGACTACAATTGTGTCCCAGAGGGAAAGAGCTTGGGCAGACCTGAGAAAGGTATTGCCTTGCCCACATGCCCCAGCTTTGTAGTTCAAGGCTGCTGGAGGACAAAGGTCAACAATGTTGTAGAAGCCACTCCTGTTCAGACCACAGGAGCAAAATATCACAGGGAAAGGATGAGGCCTTGCAGCCTTTGCTGGGCATTTCAGATTCTTCTGACTACGGATCCCGGTGTGTCACTAGCAAGGGTTACTGGGAGTTTTTTCCCTCTTTCTCTGAAATGTTCTTCTGCATTTCCATACCCACAGGAGGTTGCAATCTGTTTTATAATTATGCCTACAGTCTCTTCATCACCTAAGGTGTTCCTGTGGTTTCTGAGTATAAAAAGAAAAATGAGAAACTACCATTGGCCAAACAGTGGCAACTGTGTGATGTTCTGTGTGAAGTGTACACGCCTCTGTTCGCCACAGGTTGGCTTGGAGGATTCTCTAAACAGTAAGACCAGCCTTGGTGTCTCTGGTGCTGCCCCAAAGGGAAAGGTGGGCACACAGTCCCTTCGCTATTTGGGAATGGGGAAACCTAAAGATCAGGCTGAGGCAGGAGAATCTCTTGAACCTGGGAGGCGGAGGTTGCAGTGAGCCGAGATCGAGCCACTTCACTCCAGACTGGACAACAGAGCAAGACTCTGTTTAAAAAAAAAAATTAAAATTGGCTGGCATGGTGGCAGGTGCCTGTGGGCCCAGCTACTTGAGAGGCTGAGGTGGGAGGATGGCTTGAGGCCAGGAGTATGAGGCTGCAGTGACCTATGATCACACTTCTGCACTCCAGCCTGGGAAACAGAGCAATACTCTGTGTATATGAAAAAGGAGACTTTTCTACACCTGCTTACCCAAGGGTCCCAGAAGCTCCTTCCTTTGACAGGAGCCCAGAGTTTGTGAGCTGAGGGGGTAGGTGGCTCTGCAGACGTGGAACCTGTGGTGTGGTCTCAGGGCCTCCCTCCTTCCCGGTCTACACATGTATCCACTTAAGAAAGCTCCAGTGGGCCGGTTATGGTGGCTCACACCTGTAATCCCAGCACTTTGGGGGGCTGAGGCGGGTGGAACCCCTGAGGTCAGGAGTTTGAAACCAGTCTGGCCAACATGGTGAAACCCCATCTCTACTAAAAATACAAAAAATTAGCCGGGTGTGGTGGTGCATGCCTGTAATCACAGCTACTCGGGAGGCTGAGGTAGGAGAATTGCTTGACCCTGGGAGGTGGAAGTTGCAGTGAGCTGAGGCCATTGCCCTCCAGACTGGACAACAAGAGTGAAACTGTCTCAAAAAAGAAAGAAAGAAAGAAAGAAAGGTCTACTGCTCCCTCTGTTACTTCTCATGATGCCTTGTCACCATCAAGTAGGTATCTACCCTGGCCCATGGCTGGCTGGATTGTTCCCAAGTGACAAGGCAATACAAAGAGGCTCACGTTCACTCATTTGAAAGACGCTCCTTGACCTCTTTAAGTTTTTCTAATTCTTGCCCACCCCCTCCCCCGGCAGTAGCTACTTACTCCTTCTATTCCTTTGACTTCTCCTCCTTTTGGTCAAATGACTGATTATAGAGATGATTCCCAAACCCGTGATCAGTATGCAAATGATGAGAATGGACATCCTGGAAGGAACCACAGCAGAGTTTATGTTCCTTGGAAGAAACTACCGATTGGTTCTCAGCTCTGGATCCCTTTCTCTGGGATTTGCACACCTGCCCGCCCCGCATCCAGTTACGGTAGCTCCTGGCAGCTGTATTCCTTTAGAGTGACCCGGTCCTTTGAACCACACTCCATGGGACCTGCTGAGCATCTGACTCAGCTGGGCCAATGAACCCTTTCCTCAGAAATTAACTGTGGATTGAGGCTAGGAGAATCCAGTCTCAGACTGGCCAGACTCTTGAATGGGGGAGAAATAAACTCAGGAACTATAAATGGCTGACTGTTGGGGAAAAAAAGAGAAATACGCCAGGTCAGAACTGAGAGAGAAGGAAGCAAACACGCAGTTTCAAGGCAGATTAGAGATGGAGGTAAAGTCTGATGATGCTCCCGATGATTTTCGAGGGTGGCTGACATTTGAAACACCATTCTCTCCCTGTGATAAATGCCCCCTTTCAATTAAAATAGCTAGAGGGTATTTTTTTCAGCTTTCAACCAAGAGTCTTAAACTATATATATATATATATTTTAAAGAAACCAAATACTCACATTAAGGATACATAGTTCAAATGGAGAAATGATGTGCAGCAGAAAAGTTGTCAGTGCAAATCAACTGTCATATCATACAATTGTCCCCCGGCCCCTCCCTCCACCCCACTGCCCCACGCCCATTCGGCCCCTGAGACTATGGCTCACCTGGAGTGGTCAGCCTTGTGGACAACTCTGGGAGTCTTGCAGCTTCTGGTTTTGTTGCCTGGCAGGTCTGAATCAGAAAGGGATTGTTAAGTCAGGTGAGGCCCACAGCCAGGCCCTGCCTCTGCCTCTCAGCTGCAGCTCTGCCTGTCATTCTCTCAATCTCCAGAGAGTGGGTCCCCTGGTTGACTTCAGAGTAAAACAGAGGCACCAAGTACAGTTGTATAAATGTGCCCTGCACAGGGAGCAAGGCCGAGGGCACAAACAAGGGCCGACATTGAGCCCGCACTCTGCTAAGCCATGCACCCTGCCTCCATGCACCTGAAGGAAGCAGCCCCTTTCCCAGATTTGGACAAAGGCCCCACGTGGACTAGAAGTGGCCCAGAGTCCCACACTGTGGTCTTTTCCCCATAGAAGAGGATGGACACCAGAAGCACCAGAGGGCCAATCTTATTTTTAAAGAACTGCTCGTTTGGTGATATAATTGCCGTATTTTTCTTATGACAGCCACAAAAACCCAATGGGAGCAATGGCTCCACGACCACCTATAATGCCTCCTCTGATAAGACCTGGGAGGGATCTGTGCTTCATTTAAACTAAGGAGTACGTTCAGGTGGGACTTCTCTTGTCTGAGCCTAAGATTCGGGTCAAGTTGACTAAAAGCAGAACCACACGAAGTAGAAACACTGTGGGCGTGAACGACGTCACATTCAGTAAGATCCTGGCAGAATCAATCACCAGCTGGCAAAGTGTGAGCAAAACTCTCTTTCCAGCATGGCGACAGGTTTCCCAAGGCACCCCTTAAGCCCTTCTGGTTTGTTTTCCTACCAGCATTGTGCTTTGGACTGTGATAGAAAAGGACATCCTTTCTAGAAATGGAAACAAGGAGAAGGCACAGGAAAATTAAAACAACAAAGAAAGAAAGGCTAGTGCCTTCCCTAAGTCCTCTGTCTGAGAGACAGAGGATTTTCTGTTGCAAAAGGAGGTTTTCATCACTCAGCAGAAAGAACTCAGGGGAACATCTGGAAATCCTGTGTCTTAGCTCCAGCCACAAGTCCCAGTTGGTCAACTCAGACATTTCTGCTATGGACTCCAGTTCTACCCACACCTTCCCCGTGGTCTCCAAACAAAAACCGCACATTCCTTAAAAGCAAAAGAGGGTGCTTACTAGCTGGGCCACGGCATTTACCTCTGTAAATTATCATAATTATTTTTTGAGACAGGTTCTCACTGTCATTCAGGCTGAAGTGCAGTGGTGCAATCACAGGTCATTGCAGCCTCAACCACCCTGGGCTTAGATGATCCTGGAGTAGTCAGCCTCCCAAGTAGCTGGAACCACAAGTGGGCACCACCACACCCAGCTAATTTTTGTAGAGATGAGCTTTCTCCACTTTGCCCAGGCTGGTCTCAAACTCCTGGGCTCTAGCAATCCAATCGCCTCAGCCTCCCAAAGTGCTGGGATTACAGGAGTGAGCCACCGTTACCTGGCTACCTCTGTACATTATCAAATTATTTAAGTTGACAGTTACCAGGCACCTGGGTCATTTTTTGCAACCTTAGACACCTCTCAAGAAACTAATCTTCAAAATTCTAGACCCACAAGGCACACAGACATTTAATAACAACTTCAAAGCCTTTCAACACAAAGATGTCACATCTACTAGACCCTGTCAGCCTTTTCCAAGGTCCTTAGACCAGATTGCTGCAAGAGAAGAGAGGTTCTAAATATGCCCCAGGGCACAGACATTCTCCTTGTCCCCAGTTTCCAGCTATTCCCCAGCTCTGTCAATGACCACCCCATGTTTCCTGGAGGAAGAGAGAGGACACATAGCTCCAAAGAACACAGTGGGAGTCCGAGTTGGGGCTCACCAGCTTCAGTGAATTCTCTCTCAGCAGCAAACACCTGTGGCTGTGGGTCACCTCCAGTCAGACCCTGGCAGGCTCCTTACCTTTCCCAGACCAAAAGTCATTGGCCAGGGTTCCTTTGTTGTCAGTTACAATCAGCTCTGTAAAGTCCATGTAATCCCTGGCAAAGTCCCGCTGGATGCCACACCAGTACCAGCCTGCATCCTCCTTAGCCAGGCAGGACATAGTGACAATGAGCTCGTTCCCTGTGTCCCTCAGGGCCACATGATTGGTGCTGTTGGGGGAGAAGGCGATGATGTTGCAGTAGTCACGGAAATAGCCTCGGCACCAGTATTTGCGGTGGTCCTTGTAGCGGGCATTGTAGTTGCAGATGGCAGAAGCCGTGTCCAGCACAAAGCTTTCCTTGACCTTTTCATCCATGACCATGGCATCTGTGAAAACACACACGCACACGCGCACCTGCACACCCATGCCCACCACTGTTCTCTCAAAGAGAGAGAACAGCTCCTGTCCTCCTGAAGGATAATTAAAGAATCGGAGACTGGTTTTTGCTTTTTTTTGATTGGCAACTGTTATGGGCTGAATTATGTTGCCTTCAAAACTTGTATGTTTCAGTCCTTACCTCCCATGCCCCCAGAGTGTTATTGTATTTGGATATAAGGCCTTTAAAGAGATAATTAATTAACATAGGGTCATTGGGGTAGTCCTTAATTCAATTTAACTGGTGTCCTTATATAAAGAAGAGATTAGGACTCTGACAATACAGACAGAGGAATGGCCCGTGAGGACATAGCCGGAAGGCAGTCATCTGCAGACCAAGGGAAGGCCTCAGAATGAAACCAAACTCGCCAAACACCTTGATCTTGAACTTATCTTCTGCTGACTGCACAGGGCTGAAAACAGAGGAAGTCGTATTCTGTCGTTAGGGGATAAGAACTTCATGTTCCCTCCTGCAAGACCAGCATAGGCACCTCTATCATCTCAGATATTGCACAATGGGAAAGTCATGCACACCATGTCCAGCTGGACTGTGGCAGGGAAAATGTCTGACCAAGGAGAAGAGTTGGTACGGCACAGCCTATCCTTCCTTCAGCCTTCCAGACGTGTAGCAGAGACCACTCAAATGCAGGCTCATGTTCTTTATAACACTGCGTTTTTATAACAACCCCACAAGGAAGACAGCATGATCTTCAGTTTAGAAGTATGAATGCTGACCCAGGGAAAGGTTCAGCAACTCTAAACACTGCACAGCTGAAGGTCGACTGAGCTCGGAAAAGGCCAGTCATCCCAGTCTCATCTGTGGAGTCAAGCGTGAGCGGAAAAAGGAAAGTTGTGTCCTCATAAATCTGCACATATATTTTTGAGGGGAGAAGGGGGAAGGGGAACTTGGATGAGCTAAAAGAGAAAATACAGAGCTCTTATTTTATTTTATATTATTTTGGTAGAGATGCTGGGGAAAAAAATGGAATGCATAATGAATTCGCATTTCGTCCTTGCACAAGGGCCGTGCTAATCTACCTGTATCATTCTAATTTTAGTATGTGTGCTGCCGAAGCGCGTGCAGAGAGCCATCATTTTAGCCAAGCTTTCCAATTTCCTCGCAAAGTCTCTTATCTGAGCTAAGAACAAGAACTAACATGGACAAGAGCTATTTTTGTCTCCTTTTATTTTCTCATCCCATTCCTTAGATGGTTCAAACTAATAAGCAGGGACTCCAAGTAGGAGAGGATTTCAGTGCAAAATCTCTGGGAAGGCCTCAGCTTAAAGGGCTGGAGCTGTTCCTTCCCCCATCCTACCTGAAAAGACAGTCAACGGGAGTAGAATGACGAGCCACATGACGAGAAGGACACAAGCCATCAACTGGATTAATAGAATGTACCCAGGGAGCACAGGAATCCCAAATCTGTTTAAGGGAAACAGATAGGCTTGAGCTTAATATGGCTTTATCCTGGTTTAATGAGACCAGTGAAAAGGGAAAACAACCAGTTAATACAAGCAGTGCCGCCATGTATAGGTACACTGCACAGGGGTACCACACCAGATGCTCTTCATAGACTTAAACTTATTGACAGGGCAACTAAGAAAATTCTGGGCAGTAGAGCTGTCCCTTCTGGATAAATGGGCTCTGGCCCACACTCAGAAAAGCACATGCTTACAACTATCACTGGCACCCATTTGTATGTGCTCCACTGTACCCTGTTCTGCTGCCAATGGTCCTGGCCTCATCAGAGGCCACTCATTTTGTCTGTTCACCACTCTTGGAGGCCAAATTTCTTATATAGTTGAGAGGAATCCTAGTAATCAGATTCTCAACTAACCCAGCTCCCAAGTGGATACTGCAGGCTCATATGGGGAGTCCGGCCAGGGGTGGAGCATGCCAGCTGTCAGTAGCCTGCGTGCCTGGGACCTGAAACATGTGAGCAAGCGGAAGTGTGGGTGTTTGGATGACCACAGTTTGGGCTGCAGTCTTCAGACTTCCTGAAAGCTTTCCTGAGAAGAGCTGGAACAAATCAGGGAGCTCCATCTATGCAGCTGGCGCAGCTTCTCCTGATTCTAATGAGACTCATGTGCTCTGACCACTGGCTTTAAAAGTCTGAATTATTGAACCACCTCTCAGGTGAAGTTAAGCAGGGTGCTACTTATCATGCCCCAGAGTCAGCACATCCCTCTGAGGGTCGTACATGGATTGTCCAGTTCGTGCAATAATGTCCTCTCTGGAGGAAGGGGAGCCTGTCTCTAATTCATGTGTAGTCAGCATGTGGGCCAGCAGCAAGCCTGTATCATGGTAGGTTTTTATCTACATCACCATCTATGAGTTCCACAAATAAATTACATGAATAAAAAAGGAAGGAAGGAAAGGAGAATCTGTGGATCAAAAGGGACTTAAGAGACATATTGACAAATTGTAATGTATGGAACATATTTGGATCACGATTGAAGCAAACAATTCAGAATATATGGACAGTGATACAATTAGGATATAATTCTTCGATTTATTTTTTGAGATGTGATAATGGCGTTGTCGTAGCTGACCTTCACAATGGCTCCTGGAATTCATGCTGTTATGTAGTCCCCTCCCACACTGAATCAGGACTGGCCTGTGTGATCAATAAAATATGGCAGAAGTGATGGCATGTGATTTCAGAGGCTGGGTCATAAAAGGTGTGCAGCTTCCACCCTAGTCTCTCATGCTGCTCCTCTAGGGAAAGTCAGCCGCTATGCTGCAAGGACTCTTGAGCAGGCTGTAGAGGGGCCCAAATGGAAAAAAACAGTTCACTAGACATGTGAGAGTCACTTCAGGAGTGGATGCTCCAGCCACAGTCAAGCCTGCAGATGACTGCAGACCTAGTACCCTCGTGAGAGACCATGTATTAACCACTCAACCAAAATGCCCCCTGAATTCCTGACCCATAGAAACCATAAGAGGTGATAAAGTATTGCTGTTTCAAGCCTCTAAGTTTTGGGTGTAATTTGTTGCACAGCAATGGATAATTACTGCAAATATTGTGGTTATATTTTTAAAAAGCAGTCCTCATCTCTAACAATACTGCATGCGAAACACACACACTCAGCATTGCTCAGTGATGGCAACATGAAGCCAAAGAAACCAGCAAAAGAGAAATGTATTGTGCACAGATACCAGCAAAATGCCCAAGACACAAAAAAGTAACTGTAAAGTAAGAGAGTGCAAGACTTACAGAGAATGAATGATGTGTCTACTAATATTTTGAGTATTGCTTGATGTAGTAATTCCATAGAATTAACTTTCGGCCGGGCACAGTGGCTCACGCCTGTAATCCCAGCACTTTGGGAGGCTGAGGCGGGTGGATCACGAGGTCAAGAGATCAAGATCATCCTGGTCAACAAGGTGAAACCCCGTCTCTACTAAAAATACAAAAAATTAGCTGGACATGGTGGTGCATGCCTGTAATCCCAGCTGCTCGGGAGGCTGAGGCAGGAGAATTGCCTGAACCCAGGAGGCGGAGGTTGCGGTGAGCCGAGATCGCGCCATTGCACTCCATCCTGGGTAACAAGAGCAAAACTCCACCTCAAAAACAAAAAAAAGAATTAACTTTCATTCTATTTAGATGTATAAATATGAAGGTAAATAGGCAATAAGAATAAACCAAATAATTTTTAAAAGATCTTTTAGAATGCCAAATGAAATGTTTATAGATAAAACAACTTGATATCTGAAATTTCAGGATAATCAGGGCAGGGCAAGTGGGTACAGGCACGAATGAAACAAGATTGGCTATAAGTTGATAATTACTAAGCAGGATAATAGACACATAAGGGGTCCTTCTTTTAGTCTGCTATAGTTTGCATATTTGACCCTCCAAATCTCATGTTGAAATTTGATCCCCTATGTTGGAGGTGGGGTCTAGTGGGAAGTGTTTGAATCATAGGGGTGGATCCCTCATGAATGTCTTGGTGCCATCACTGTCATCATGGTAATGAGTGAGTTCTCAATGTATTAGTTCCCATGAGAGCTGATTGTTTCAAAGAGCCTGGCACCTCCCCCACCCTGCTCCCCTTGCTTTCACCACACCATCTGTCATTCTGGCTCCTCTTTGCCTTCCACCATGAGTGGAAGCAGCCTGAGACCCACACTAGAAGCCAAACAGATGCTAGCCCCATGCTTCTTAGACAGCCTGTGGAACTGTGCACCGAATAAACCTCTTTTCTTCATAAATTACCCAGCCTCAGATATTCTCTTATAGCAACACACACGAACTAAGACATAGTCACTCCACTTTTGTGTGTTTGAAATTTTTCATAAGAAAAAGTAAAAATAAAAACACAGAAACAACGTTGACAGATATTATTAATCTAATCTTACAAATGAAGACAATTGATCCTCAGAAGTTTAAGTAGCTTGCCCACATTCACACAGCTAGTAGAGCCACTGTGATTTTGGCAAATCTGGCATTATGGCAAATCTGGGAGAAAACAAACAAAAACTATTTTCATCACACTGTGCTGCTTTCACAGTAGTTGTAATACTGTAAAATTGTAGAGCATGTTAGAATTTACAAAGGGTCTTTACAGAAATTCTGTCATCTGAGTAGTTGGGAAAACATGCAGCCCAAATTTTCTTATTCCCATTATACTCAGCTATAGTAGCTAAGAGCAGAGTTTCTCTAGAAAATGTGCATTTGGTTATAAGAAACTGAATACACAAATGGACCATTAGGAGGCCAGACAATATATGAAAATAGAATTCTGACCTACAACCTGCAGCAACCTGCTCAGAAAGCCAACTGCTAATCAATAAATAGTAAGCCAGTCTGCTGTAAGTCAGACTTGTAGGAAGTCAGATGGCTTTCTTAAGCCAGAAAGCCAAAAATAGCCCCTTTAACAATCAACCCAAAATGGCCAGGACTTAAAGCAGTCAGGCAAGAGACATTAATAAAGTGCATCTAAATAGGAAAAGAAGTCAAACTATCCACGCTTGTGGACCACATGATTCTATATCAAGAAAGCCCCATAGTCTCAGCCCAAAATCGCCTTCAGCTATTAAACATCTTCAGCAAAGTTTCAGAATACAAAATCAATGTACAAAAATCACCAGCATTCCTGTACACCAACAACAGCCAGGCCAAGAGCCAAATCAGGAATGCAATCTCATTCACAATTGCCACAAAAGAATAAAATGCCTAGGAATACAGCTTATCAGGGAGGTGAAATATTTCTATCTTTTATTTTTTTTGAGATGGAGTTTCACTCTTATTACTCAGGCTGGAGTGCAGTGGTGCAATCTCGGCTCACTGCAACCTCCTCCTCCCGGGTCAAGCAATTCTCCTGCCTCAGACTCCTGAGTAGCTGGGACTACAGGTGTGCGCTACCATGCCCAGCTAATTTTTGTATTTTTAGTAGAGACAGGGTTTCACCATGTTGACCAGGATGGTCTCGATCTCTTGACCTCGCGATTCACCTGCCTCAGCTTCCCAAAATGCTGGGATTATAGGCATGAGCCACCGCACCTGGCCGAAAGATCTCTATCATGAAAATTACAAAACACATGAAAACATTCCATGTTCATAGATAGGAAGAATCAATAACATTAACATGGCTACATTGCCCAAAGCAATGTACAGATTTGATGTGATTCTTATCAAACTACCAATGACACTCTTCACAGAACTAGAAAATATTATCTAAAAAATAATATGGAATTTTAAAAAAAAGCTCAAATAACTAAGGCAATCCTAAGCAAAAAGAACCAAGCTAGAGGATATCACATTACTCAATTTCAAACTATACTACAGGACTACAGTAAGCAAAACAGCGTGGTACTGGTACAAAAACAGACATTGGAATAGAATGGAGAACCTGGCTGGGCGCAGTGGCTCAAGCCTGTAATCCCAGCACTTTGGGAGGCTGAGGCGGGTGGATCACGAGGTCAAGAGATCGAGACCATCTTGGTCAACATGGTGAAACCCCATCTCTACTAAAAATACAAAAAATTAGCTGGGCATGGTGGTGCGTGCCTGTAATCCCAGCTACTCAGAAGGCTGAGGCAGGAGAATTGCCTGAACCCAGGAGGCGGAGGTTGTGGTGAGCCGAGATCGCGCCATTGCACTCCAGCCTGGGTAACAAGAGCAAAACTCCGTCTCAAACAAAAAAAAAGAACGGAGAACCCAAAAATAAAGCTACATATCTACAACCATCTGATCCTTCACAAAACTGGCAAAACAAGCAGTGGGGAAAATACTTTCTATTCAATAAATGGTGCTGGGATAACTGGCTAGCCATATGCAGAATATTGAAACTGGACCCCTTCCTGACACCATATGCAAAAAGCAACTCAAATGGATTAAAAATTTAAATGTAAAATCCAAAACTATAAGAACCCTGGAAGGCAAACTAGCCAATACTGTTCTGGACATAGGAACTGGCAAAGATTTCATGATGAAAAGGCCAAAAGCAACCACCACCAAAGCAAAAACTGACAAATGGGATCTAAGTAAACTTCAGAGCTTCTCTGTACAGCAAAAGAAATTATCAACAGAGTAAACAGACAGCTTATAGAATTGGAAAAATATTTGTGAATTATGCATCTGACAAAGATCTAATATCCAGCATCTATAAAGAACTTAAACAAATTTACAAGGAAAAAAACCAGATCCATTAAAAAGTGGACAAAGGACATGAACACTTTTCAAAAGAAGACATATGTGCAGCCAACAAGCATGTGAAAAAAAGCTTAATATCACTGATCATTAGAGAAATGCAAATCAAAATCAAAATGAGATACCATCTCACACCACTCAGAATGGCTGTTATTAAAACATCAAAAAATAACAGATGCTGGTGAGGTTACAGAGAAAAGAGAACGCTTAAACACTGTTGGTGGGAGTGTAAATTGTTTAGCTAGTGTATGAATTAAATCAATTACTAAATGAAATTAGTTCAATTTGTGGAAAGCAGTGTAGTAATTCCTCAAAGAGCTGAAAACAGAACTATCATTCAACCCAGCAATTCCATTACTGGGTATATAACCAAAGAAATATTAATTGTTCTATCATAAAGACACATATATGCGTATGCTCATTGCAGCACTATTCACAATAGCAAAGACATGAAATCAACCTAAATGCCCATCAATAGCAGTTTGGATTTAAAAAGACAATGTGGCACATATATACCACGGACTACTATGCAGTGATGAAAAAGAACAAGATCGTGTCCTTTGCTGGAACATGGATGGAGCTGGAGGCCATTGTTTTTAGAAAACTAATGCAGTAACAGAAAACCAAATATTGCATGTCCTCCCTTATAAGTGGTAGCTAAATACTGATAAAACATGGAGACAAAGAGGGAAACAACAGACACAAAGGCTTACTTGAGGGTGGAGGGTGGGAGAAGGGAGAGGAGCAGAAAAAATAACTGTTGGGTACTAGGCTTAGTACCCATGTGATGATATAATCTATACAACAAACGCTCGTGACATGAGTTTTCCTATATAACAAACCTGCACAGGTATCCCTGAACCTAAAAGGGAAGTTTAAAACCTAAAAGTATTTTAAAAAAATTTTAAAGCGGCATTAAAATATAGCCAGGACTTGATTAATAACATATTTGGATTTCTTAGTCCTAAATTGAAACTGGAGAAAAAAATTAGGGGAATTACAAGGAAGGACATCACTATTTGGTTTTCTGTTACTGCATTAGTTTGCTAAAGATAATCCATGTTCCTAAAAAGTCCCCTAATTTTTGTTCCCAGTTTCAACTTAGGACTAACCAAGAAAGCCAAATATGTGCCCCCAATTGATCACATAGGATGCCTCACTTCTAGTTAGCCTGCCTACAGCTTCCCCATGCCAACAGCCTCTAATCAAGGCACACCTAAAGCCTTTCCCTTTTTTCACTGTTGAAAAAAAATTAATTGGACAGCCATCAGTCAAAGACGGCTGTGGTGCCTTGGATTCCTACATAACACAAACTGAAACCCAACTCAGTGCAAACAGTAAAACAAAACTTAAGCTAAGCCAATCAGAAACCACCAAACTAATTTCAAACTACGGACTTTCCACTTTAACCAATAAAATATATTTTCTTTGTCTTACTTCCACACATACCTTGTAAAAGTTTCCTCTCTCACCTCCTTTGGTGAAGCACTGATCCACTTGTAGTCTGGTGCTGCCCAATTCATGAATTATGGAATGCTCAAATGAACTCATTAAAATGTTAATGTGCCTAAGTTTGTATTTTTATGCTACTATACATGTTTCCCACTCTTCTGCCTACGTTTGAGTCTCTGCCAAAATGCAAGTGACTACAGCTGACTCCCTTGATACAGAAGCTCAGAGTAAACAGCCTTTGCTTCTTCTCATTAGGTTGGCCTCTACTGTTTTCCCCAGTTGACTTGATTTTTTTTTTTTTTTTCGAGCCGGAGTTTCGCTCTTTGTTACCCAGGCTGGAGTGCAATGGTACGATCTCGGCTCACCACAACCTCCGCCTCCTGGGTTCAGACAATTCTCCTGCCCCAGCCTCCTGAGTAGCTGGGACTACAGGAACACGCCACCATGCCCAGCTAATTTTTTGTATTTTTAGTAGAGACGGAGTTTCACCATGTTGACCAGGATGGTCTCGATCTCTTGACCTTGTGATTCACCCACCTTGGCCTCTCAAAGTGCTGGGATTACAGGCTTGAGCCACCGCGCCCGGCCTGATTTTTTTTTAAAGGCAAATAAACCCAGTTACTTAACATCTACCCTTGTTCCAGTTTATTCATATGGAGGAGAAGGAGGAAGCAAACCTCAGTTTTGTCTGGATGGCCTTTGTAATCTTATTCCTTTAGAATAAAAGCCCACAGTTATCTTTTACTGTTTAACTGAAAGAGAGCTAGCCAGAAGAGGGGCCTGTGACACTAATCCCATGACGCTAATCTCTAAACCGGAAACCAGGGTGAATCTTATCACTTCTAATCAAGCTCCTCACCAGTGATTCTTGGTTCATCTTTTTTGAGTTTACTTTGAAAGACATTTATTTACACTATAAGGACTCCTGGGCTTACGGGCTTATGGAACACCTTAAGTCAGGAGATTCCCGTTAGACAAAAATAAAAAACACAACTCCCAGCAAGCTATCAGTGGACTTGCTAAGGTGTGACAATCAGTAAAAGGAGAGAGGGAGGGGGGAGGAGGAGGCCGAGGCGGAGGAGGAGGAGGAAGAGGAGGAGGAGGAGGAAGAGGAGGAGGAGGAGGAGGAAGAGGAAGTAGAAGCAGTTCTGAAACTCAGGAGCTAAGGATACCAAATGGCTCAGGACAGAAGGCTGTTTTGCCTTGAGGGAAGTGGTCCCTTTACATCATGTTTTGAAAGACAGGGTAGTGTTAAGTGTTTCTATGGCAACTACATTAGAAACTGTTTGTAAATTAAGAAGCATGGTGTGAAGACTTCCAGGAGACTGGGGCTGCAAGACCCTTCCTCTCATTTCTCCAAATGGGGCAGGAGTTGTCCCAAGGTGAATAGTGCGTCTGAGACACCTGCAGCCATAGAATAAACATAGGTCCTCATCCTGGAGGTGTCTTTTAACTACCGCAAATTAGAGGGGAAACGCCTAGAATTCTTGATTCCTGGGCTGACTGGAGGAGAAGCAAGTTTCCTTTACTGAAATGAAATGGTAACAAGATAAATTTGGTTATCAGGCTCTGGCCTAAAATTAGGTTTAGGATAAACCTTCAGGACTGGCTAAGAATTAATTGCATTTTCAGATACACTTATTCTCTTTGATATTGTTTAATTGAAATATCCATCTTGTTGCTCTTGTCAAGCTAAATATTGTCTTGGGAGTTAAGAGTTCACAGCAGCAAATTTGGATAAACCAAACCAGAGATGCCACCTTGAATCTCTAAAGCCACAGTCAATGCTCAGAAGATGTGACTGGCACTCTATCCTGTCTGGTATCCTGATTAATTAGAGATCAGCAATAGTAGCTAAGGCAAAAAACTGGAAGTCCTCAAGTGTACAAAGCTGTAGTTTGTACCTGTCTGTCTGTTAACTGTACATAAGATGATCTTGAAAGTTTGGGCTTTAAAGTTACAAGTTCCTCTTTATGTCTGAGAATAGGTGGCAAGAAACTTGAGTTGCCCTGTAAGGCAAGGTTAAGCTTAATTTCTGGTTCTGTTATTTGTTAATCAGGAAACGATGGACAAGTTACTTAACTTCTCTGTGCCTCAGTTTTTTCTTCTCAAAATGGAGATGATCATTATGGTGGTACCCACCTCACAGATTGTCAGGAACGAAGGAGATAATGCATCCAAAGAACTTAGAGCATAAAAAGTGCTCAACAGGCCAGGTGCAGTGGTTCACACCTGTAATCCCAACACTTTGGGAGGCCAAGGCAGGAGGATCACTTGAGCCCAGGAGTTCGAGACCAGCCTGAGCAACATAAAGAGACCCTGTCTTTACAAAAACTAATAAAAAAAAAATTAGCTGGGCTTGATGGCATGCACCTGGTCCCAGTCACTTGGGAGGCTGAGGTGGGAGGATCCCTCAAGCCAGGGACGTTGAGGCTGCAGTGATCTGTAATCAAGCTACTACACGCTAGCCTGGGTGACAGAGCAAGACCCTGACTCAAAAAAAAAAAAAATGAAAGGAAGAAAAGAGGCCAGGCGCGGTGGCTCACGCCTGTAATCCCAGCACTTTGAGAGACTGAAGTGGGCGGATCACGAGGTCAAGAGATCAAGACCATCCCGGCCAACATGGTGAAACCCCATCTCTAAAAAAAAAAAGATATAATAGCTATCCATTGTCAACAAATCATAGCGATCCATTGTCTCTTTCTGCCCTTCCCCCACTACTCCTACGAGAATGAAACACCAGGAGAAATGAATAGGATTCTTTCTCTCACAATGGATGAATGAATGGTTCATAAAATTAGCAAATGGTCTGAGGAACTCGAGAATAAGGAGCAGGGTGTTCTGGGGCAAAGAGTAAGAAGGTGCCTATGCCACCACATGGCTCCAAGTAGCAAGTAGGCTGAGTGCCAAAGGCAGCCAGCTGGGTTTTTAAGCCCCAAGTGACCCCAGCAAAGAGCTACACAACAGTTAGCTAATGTCCTTTATTTACTCAAAAGATCCACAGGTGAGTCCAGCAGTTTAAGTCTTCCTTGAACTCCGTTTATTCCTTCTGTTCGCAGCATCTCCTAGGCACCCTCTGAGAGCAGGTTCTCTGCTCAATTCCACAATGGCATGGAACCGAATCACCACCACACACATATTCAGCCCACCTAGAACATTTTGTCAGTAAGTCAACGAGGCACCCTTTAGGCTTCATGACTTATTCTTCTGTGGGAAGGAGGAAAACAGATAATAGTGTCAATAATACATTGTCCCCAAATCAGGCCTCCAAAACATTGAATTAGAGAAGAAGAACAAGGAAAAAATGGAGTGGAAATAAAAATGGAGAGCAGTGGAGTGGGGGAGGTATAACTGGGGAGCCCTGGAGATGCTCCCACCTCAGTGGAAGTAGTCAAGGATGTAAAAATCCCTTGGCCCAGGCAGACAGATCCTCAAATATTTGTTGATGGTGAATCTGAAGGTCAATGAGACAGAGAGTCATCTCTCATGGATAACTACTCAGAACTCTTCTCAATGCTTGTGTCCAAAGAATCAGAGGGGTGGCAGACCACACAGGCTTTGAGGATCAAAAGATAGGTTTCCTTGAACTTCTTTATTTTATAGGCATAGACGATAGGGTTCATCATGGAGTTGGCATGGGACAGCAGGATGCCCAAGTAGAGCACAAGCTGTGGTACCTCACCATGAAAGTAGGTGATGCAGTTGATGATGGACAAAGGCAGCCATGACAAAGCAAACAAGAAAAGCACCAGAAACAGGGACTTCGCCGTCTTGAACTCCCGTCCGTAAAATGCACCTGTCTCTTTGGAGTTACAGAAGTTCTGTCTGAGTTTGCTCCGGATGATGTAAAAGATGTCAAGATAGATTGCACACATGATGACCAGGGGAATGAAAATCCAGGTGAAGAAGCTGAAGTATACCATGTAGTCCATGCTCATGACAGAAGGGAACCGGCATGAAAGGAAGGTGACATTTCTATAGTACTCTGAGGTCAGCTTCATGTTCCAGCCAAACATGGGGGTCAATCCCACCAGAAATGACACCAACCAGCAAAGGCCCAGGCCCAGCCATATTCTTCTGTGAGTGGTCACCCTCCTGTATCTGTGTGAATGAAGAGAGTCAGTGAGTCCACAGCAGGAACTGCTAAAGGGTAGGGGGAGACGGAGCTGTTAAAGGAGAGAGAGAAGGTGAAGTAAGGCATACACTCTCTTAATTCTCCAATCTTCTGTTAAGAGAGGATGGTATTGATGTTCTACGGTGATTCCAGCTAAACTCCACTGGATATGAAGTCACAATGAGCAGACAATGATTGGAGAGAAATCCAGCAAACTCCTCTGAGGACTCGTCTAAAGAAGAACATTCCTGAAGAGATTAGGAAGACGTTGCCTAGAATCTAGTGCTTATGTGCCCCCTCAGGGCTCCACTGTCCGAGAGCTCTACAGCCTGCTCCTACTTCTCTACCTTGATGGGCATCCATGCTTGGTATTTGAGTTAAATGAATCAGTGAAGTTACAAAATTGTGTTGAAGTGTTTCAGAGACCTTAAAAGACTCATCCAGTAAGAGTCCCCATTACTCTTTAAACTGTCCTCCCTGACAACAGCCTACACAGGCCACAAAAAGGAAACAAATATAGTTAGGTATCAGTAGATTTTAACTCAATTAAATCTCACAACAAAAAGGGAGCTATTTTATTATAACCTCAATTTTATTTTGTTATTTTTTCTTTTTTTCCTTTTTTTTTTTTGGAGACGGAGTTTTACCCAGGCTGGAGTGCAATGGCGTGATCTCAGCTCACCGCAACCTCCACCTCCTGGGTTCAGGCAATTCTCCTGCCTCAGCCTCCTGAGTAGCTGGGATTATAGGCGTGCGCCACCATGCCCAGCTAATTTTTTGTATGTTTTTAGTAGACGGGGTTTCATCATGTTGACCAGGATGGTCTCGATCTCTTGACCTTGTGATCCACCTGCCTCGGCCTCCCAAAGTGTTAGGATTATAGGCGTGAGCCACCGCGCCCGGCCTTCTTTTTTTATTTTTATTTTATTTTATTATTATTTTTTTAACATGGGGTTTCACCATGTTGGTCAGGCTGGTCTTGAACTCCCGACCTCAGGTGATCCGCCCGCCTTGGCCTCCAAAGTGCTTGGATTACAGGCATGAGCCACCACGCCCGGCCATAATCTCAATTTTATTGATGGCAACTGTGAAAATCATAGTAACGATACCTACCATTTATTGAGCACAGATTGTGTGAATGGTACTAGACATATGTTAACTCATTTCATCTTATGAGGAAAGTCCAGTTATCCCCATTTTATAGATTAAAAAGTGAAACACAAAGAAGTAATTTACATAAGTTAGAAGTGGTGGGGCTAAAATTAAAACAAGTCTGAGTTCCAAGCATCGTAGCCACCGTGACATGGAGTGGAAACCAAAGGACAGAAGGTCAAACAATGTGTCCAAGCTCAGATCTCACATCTGAGACTTGAATCTAGACCTGTCTACACGCGCCACCATGCGCAGCTAACTTTTTGTATGTTTAGTAGAGACGGGCTTTCACCATGTTGACCAGGATGGTCTCGATCTCTTGACCTCGTGATCCACCCGCCTCGGCCTCCCAAAGTGCTGGGATTACAGGCTTGAGCCACCGCGCCCGGCTACATCTAAAGCTTCTTTGTAGCTCCCTCATGATGCTCTTTCCTCAAGATAAGTGAGGAGAAACACGAGACCAATGCAATTTAGGTCACCCGGGGAAGGAGATTTCTCCATTTGGTAGTCCCTTCTCTTCATATGGTCACATGGAATGAAGAACATTTTTTGGGAAAAAAAGCTCTCACACCTCAGGAGGAGGAGGAGGGGGGAAAAATATATATATATATATATACCAAGAACCCCTTTCTCAGCATTGAAGTGGGTACAGAACAGGAAGCAAAGATAAAGTAACAACCTACATTTGCAAAAAACAGAACCATCAGTTTATCTCCTCTTATTCTTATCTGCCTGCTTCTCCTAAAATAGTACGTCTTATCTAGTATGTTTTTATCATTTCTAAAATTCAAGAGCACTTTTTACGAATTAAAGATGCATCAAGATTTCATCATTTTTAGCCAGTGATTAGTGGTTATAGCTGGGGGGACTGAGCACCCACCCCTAGTCAGTGGAGACAAGATCGGAGCATTCCTCTGATTCTAGCTCCTGAATTCCAACTCATTGTTGCTAAGCCCCTCACAGACCATATCAGAAAAAGACACTTATTGCCCTCTTCCAACATCAGGGGCCAACTTGGATTCATTTTCATTCAAAAAGTCTGGGCTCTGGGCTTTGTAGCCTCATTTCCCATGTGCCTCAACCGCTGCCCACCCCACCACCCCGCAGGCTACCTGACGGTAAGCTTGACCCGCAAGTATCGGTCCACAGCGATGGCCAGCAAGGACATGATGGAGGCGTGGGTAAAGATCAGCAGCAAGCAGGTCATAAAAAGGCAGCTGTAGAAGTGGATCGTGATGCCCAGGCTGATAACAATGGCCAAAGGCATGACCAGTAACCCAACAGCAATGTCAGCCAGGGCTAGGGAGCCAATGAAATAGAAGGTGGTGGTCTGCAGACTGGGGTTCAGCTTGACCACCCAGATGACCAGCACATTGCCCACTATGGCAGAGAGTCCAATAAAAATTTCCAGGGTGATGTAGGTCATGTTGGCCAATGACAGAGCAGTGCTGTTGACGGACATCTTGCCTTCCCAGGGGAACCTCCACAGGAACAGGTGAGCCAGCAAGATCTGTCCGTAGGGCTGGTGGGTGTAGCTCTCGCCAGACGTCTTCCCAGAGGTCCATGTGCAGTGACAGGCTAAAATTCACAAATCACTCATTCCTACTCTTTTCTGGTGGGGTGATCTCTTGGAGACCCCTCTCCTTAGAAAGGGCTCATCACAGGTGGATCACTTCCAGCCCCTTTGAGCGCTACACATCCTCGAGTTCCCAGAACTCTGGAGGACAGTTCTACATGGACTGAATCCGAAAGCGCTGCTGCTCTTAGTTCCCCAAACAGAGGCCGTCAAGGCCTCTATCTTCAGCTTTTTTAGTTCCATCCAGATAAGCAACCCTCTTCAGGGTGTTTCAGGAAGTGAGACAGGCCAAGAGGAAGTACAGAGCCAGGAACTCTCAGCAAAAAGATGGAAAGAGCAGAGGAGGAGTCATGAGTGGCATGGAGAAGGCTCAAGACGAGATCGGGTATCAGAATTCATTCATTCAGGGACCAGATGACAGTGCAGGATTGGGGGAGCTGGAAGCACTGACTATGCAATCTTTCTGCCAGCTGCAAAAAGATCTTATGATAAAAAAGGCAAATGGAAGAAGAAGAGGAACAAAACAGAGACTTTGGTGGCAGCCTCCTAACCTTAGCCAGACTATTCCTGCAAAGTGCTTGCATGAGTTGACGCCTCGCTGAGCACAGCTAATACCCAGCCTTTGCAGCAGAGATGCTTGGTCAAAGGGATAAGCAAAGATTCTCTGCTGCTCACACCCCAGAAAAATCACACTGGCCCTTACACTGGCAGCCGGCCAGTGTCCAGCCTATGTGAGGAACGACAGCATAACAGAATGACCAGACATACAGAAAGAAGGAAAAGGAAGGTGGGCATCAGAATCACATGGCATACCCTCCTGCCCACACTCCCCAAGCCTCAGCCCCACCCCGCAGGAACAGGCGACTGTCTGGGAATCAGCCCCCTCTCCCCGAAAATGCCTTACCTAGTCATCAACTTCTGGGAACCAGACACTTGAACACAATTGTTATCTGCATTCCAATCTGGTTCACGTGCGTCTCAACACTACACAGAGATTGTTTTAACCAGGCATGTTAGAGAGGCAGCGAGAAGGAACACTTGGACTGAAGCCACACAGGGGCTTGAGGGCTTTATCGTCTTTACCTTAAGCATCTAAATATGTACAGCCCAAAATAAAATTTAGCAGTAACAACAGTGGTGTTCTGGTGTTTACTAACAAGCACTTTGGAGAGGGGGATAAAGGAGAGACCTCTGCCTGGGGCCAGTCAGGGTCCTCCTGTTGGTTGCTCTGCTTTGGCATCATTCATTGATTCTGCCCCCTACCCTCACTGCTGTATCCCAGGTTGATCCAAGTCTTACCAAATCCCCTGCTCATCCCTGCCAGACTTGTCATTTCTCCCTGAGCAAACTCCACAGACATTAAAAAGGGCAGTCCTCTCCAACTGAATTTCCCTCATTCTAGTATTTTCCAGTGTTGGTTCTGCCCACATCCCTGCACTGCTGGAACCTGAAAAATTTCATCAGCCTCCAATGTGGCCTCTCATAAATGTGTTTACTGTAACTGCTTTCTTTATCGTGCTTCAGAGAAGAAAGTTGCTAAGAAAACTTTCTAGGAGGCTGCATGCTACCAAGAGAAAATAAACAGCCTTTCTCACTATATAACACTCTTTGAGTCCGAGTTAAACACTGCAAAAAACCCTCCCTCCCCCTACACCAGTACATAGGTAAGTTCCTTTGGAATCAGTCCATCTCAGCTGGGTCAGAGAAACCAAGGAAAGAGGTTTGTGTCTAAACACAGCATGCTGCAGGCAAGCTAACACATGAAATAATGACCCACTAGAGAGAAGAAAGGCAGGAGACCTGCGTAGGGTCACCAACCTAGCCACCTCTGCCCACCTGGGAATTCTACCCTCAGAATTCTCTGCATGCACCATGGGAATTTCTTTTCTGTGAACAAGGGAAGCCCTTCCTTCATGTTCTCTGAATAGACAAGGTCCATCACTGCTGGGGTGGGTGGGGGGTGATTTGAGAACAGAGGGGAAGGACTTTCACAGACACTTAACATTCTGGACTAGAACTTGGCCCAGCACTAGACTGAAAACCAAAAGGCAATCTGGGAAAGAGGACAGAGAGGCTGAGGCAGCAGGTCACCTCATTTGCCCATTCCCCACCGCTGCACCCACAGCCCGGGACGCACGGCCACTCTTGGTCACGTGCTTCGTCACATCTCAAGTAGGAGATGCTGCAGCTTCCTACCCCGCGCCTCAGGCAACGACAGCAACCACACCAGAGCTCAATGCCCAGGATATTCCCTGCCCCTTTGTAACCATGTAGTCTCCGTATTGCCTCAGGATCAAGTCCAGACTCCTTGGAGTGGCTTACGCCCTTCGTGGCGTGTCTCCCAGCCTCTGCAGTCTCCTGTCATGCTAAGCAACTCGTGGCTCAGAGTCATCCTCTTTCACTTCCTCTCCCCTGTGCACACACTCTGCCTGGTTTGCAGGACCCTTCTCCCCCAGGTCCACCTAGAAAACAAATACTTCTCCTTCAAGACTGTTCCCCAACAGGACCTTGAAGAAAACTTCCCAGACTTCGTCTCTCCCCTGGGACCCCACTGTGCTCTGTGTATATGACTTCCCCACTTCGCCTGTAAGTTCCTGGAGGAAGGGACCACCACTTTCCATTTCTGCATTTCTGGCCCCTACTATATGCCTGGCAGATCGTAGGTGCTCAGTACATTTTTGATGAATGAATAGGAAAGCACCTCAGTGAATCAGGTGGCATAAACCTGGCATTGGGTATATAAGGAAACAATAAATCAGCAAGGACTCTAAAGTACTCTCCATCATACCAACTACTGAGTGTTAAGCAGCTTATATTCATAGACTCATTCAATGCTCCCTAATGAAATAGATACTATCACTATGCTGAGCAGGTTGAGGCTCAGCAGGGCTAAATAACTGCCCAAAGTTGTAAGCTAGGCAGTGGCAAAGCCAGCATTCAAACCCAGGTTTCTGCTTCATAGCCCAGATTCCGAACGCCAGCTCTCGGTAAGTAAATGAGCAAATGAACTATACAAAGCTTTCAAAAGTACAAGGAGTCCCTGGGTTTGATGTTACCATGCTATCAAAATCAGTAGCGGAAAGTAGTCTCAGATCTAAAAAAGAAAGTAGCCACCAAGACTACGGGCACCAAGCACAGGTATGTAGATTTGGCAGCTGCTCTGACCTGGGAAGAGATGGCAGGACCAAACAGGTGATTGCAGGAGCAGGCTGCTGGTAAGTCTGGGGCGCTCTGGGCCAGAAAGGAAACCATTTTCATTAGATCAAGGTGCCAAGATTTTCTTTTAATAAAAAAAAATATAAATTAACTGTGGTTCAGGAGAATTTCCCACCTAAAAGAAAGGCCATGGCTTTTTCAATTCTACTAGAAGAGGCTGGGTGTGTGGTAGCTCAGCTTGTAACCCTAGTGCTTCGGGAGGCTGAGGTGAGAGGATTGCTTGAGGTCAGGAGTTCAAGACCAACCTGGCCAACATAGTGAGACACCCCCATCTCTGTTTTTCTTAATTAAAAATAAATTTTAAAATTCTATTAAAAGAACCTGAACTCCATTAGGGAAGCAAAGGTCTGGGAGAAATCACTGGCTTAAATCACAGGAAGAGTGACTGGAGGTGGAAAGGGAAAGGCCTCACCTGTCCCAAACCCTGGCCTGGGACCTACTTGGGGCAGATGCAACCTTGCCCTTGCGATTCTGCTTAACAAGCTGAGAGGCTGTCAACCACAAGAGTGCAACCTTGCCCTTGAGACTCTACGTAACAAGCTGAGAGGCTGGCAGCAGAGATGATTCATCCGATCCTTTGCAGCCTCTCCGAAAAGCCTAGAAAACCCCAGCTGCCAGCCTACAAAAACAGCAAGATGCAGTGTTAGCAGGAGCCCAGGAAAAAGACCTCTGGAGCCCTAGAACAGGTCGATGAGCAGCTGGGACAGGATGCCAGGCAGGCGAAAGGTGGCGGCTTCTGCCCAGGGCTCTCTCCCACCCCACGGCCGCCTGCAGAGTTGCACAAAATCAGCTTGCTCACTTCCTCTTGGCCCCATCACCACTTCCCCAAAGACTTATTTATATTTTTACAGAGCTTCGTGTTTGCTAGCTGACGGTAGAGGCTTAGAAAAAGCAAGTGCTCAGAGTCAGCCCTGAAGGTGGCGCTCCGTAGGCCCCTCCTGCTCCACGCTCCCGGCTCTGCCTCTCCATCAAGCCCCAGGGAAGAGGCTGGGCTTTCCCGCGCCGCGCCGGGGGCTGGTGGGGCCGCCGTCTACAGGGGCCTCCTAACCAGGGCCCAGCCACTGAAGCCAATCCAAGGAGCCCAAGACTCACAGCCTGTAGTCTGAGTACACGGAGCTTCACTCCGTGCCAGTGTCGGTGGGAGGGAGGGTGAGGCCTGGAAAGGGAGGTCAAGGTTCCTTCACTCTGAGCAACAGGAAATCCTGCCCCACGAAGGGGAACTGCTCTGGGCGCTCAGCCTCACCCACCAGACCCCCATCCACACCGAGTGTGTCAGGAGGTCTCCAGACCCCAGGGGAAAGAGAAGAGTTCAGCTAACTGAACTCAAGGCACTCAGAGAGTGAGGAAGCGTTTCAACTGCCGTAGTCTTAGCAGGTTAGCTTCAGCTTCGAGCTTCTGCCAGAATTACTCCTGCGTCCCTCCTGAGGCGCTATGCTCGATGGTGGCCACCAGAGGGCAGCACGTTTCTGCTGTCATTCGGGACCCGGGCTGCTGCTGAAAAAGAAAACGGGAAGGAGAACTTGAAATTCCCCTTTGAAACTGCTTAACCAGCAACCTCAGATGGTGCAGAAAATGAAAAAAGTGAGAACTAAGGGAAGGCAAGGCGTACAAGAATAGGTGGCCAACTGCCTGAAGTTCATCCAATCCCATAGACTATTCCTGGGCAGTACCAAGTTCAGTCCTCCTGACTCAAGAAGGTTGAGAATCACCTTCGCCTTTCAAATCGGTGACTTTTCCAATAAACGCAGTATTTATGTTTTTCTCTGTCATGTGCAAAGCTCCTCACACAATCAACTTTATTAAATTAACAACCCCACAAGGCAGGTGTCCTCAATCTCATCTCACAGAGGAGGAAACTGAGGCAGGGGGAATGAGTGATCTGCTCAGGATCATACAACTGGTCAAAGCAGCACCAGGATGGGAGCCGCCCAGCTTCTGGTCTCCTCGTTTAAGATGAGAATGGAGAAGACCAGGAGGGATTTGCCAGTAGGGGATTGCACTGGGATTTTTTTCCACACACACATCATTGATCCTTCCCTTGGCACCTGTCAGCCTCTGACCTATCCTTCCCCTCCTGTGAGCACAGGGCCCACTGGTCAATTTTCCCGGCCTTTGCTGGAGAGCTTCCAAGATTTCTCTAAATGCCCACATGTCTCTTGGCCACCCAGCCTCCTCTTTATCACAGCCTTAGGCTTCTGGGCACTCAGGTCAGGTGTTCCCACCCGTCAGGGGTTATTCAGTGGTCAGGCCTCATCCCTTGATTTCACTCAGGAAGACTTTGGATCCTGATGTTGGTCCTCATGCTCTGTAGCTAAACACTGGAAGGTGTAGGAATGAGCTCTGGATAGACCAATGTTTACAGCAGGGTGATGTCCTGGCCTCCTTCTTCTAACCTGCTACCTACCAAATGGGACAAAACTTCTTAAGGAATTGCATGCACACCCTACTGCCGCAGTGGGAGAGACGCAACCTCCTGATTTTGATGCGTGTGCCTTCCCCGCCTACTGCACAAGGTCCTTTCATGATTATTACTGTAAGAGCTGCCACTGATAAAATGCCAATTCACATGTGCCAGGCACTTTGCCAGGTGTTTTACACACATCACTCACAATTCTATACCAATCCTGCCAGAAAGTATTATTAGTTCCATTTCACAGATGGAAAACGAAGGCTTGGAGAGAATTGACTCTCTGGGCAGCACAGCAGCAAATGGCAGAGGTAGGGCCTGAACCCAAGTCTATCTTGGCTGCCAAGTCCTGGCTCTTTCAGTGATTCACACAGAAACAGTACAATGTCAATTATGCAAAAACCCAAATTGCCGTTTTGGGCAGACATTCTTCAGTATACTAACGGGTAAGACTTCCTTCACAGGCTGGGCCAGCTATTGAAGGCAGGGCATTCCGAGTCAAACGTGTACTCTCCAGCTCCTCTCAAAGCTCAGCCAAGAGTTTTATTCCAGACCCATGGAGAGCAGCCAGCAGGCCCTTCCTCTGCGCTCCCTACCAGCAACTCCTGCACCTCTTCTCTGAACAGAACACGACACTGCGAGACCGCTTTACTTTTAGGTCCCTGCTGAAATGCCTTCCCAGATGACCTCAGTCCCTCTGCTTTTCATGAAAGGTTAATAAAAAAAACTGTCCTGTGAAGTCTCAGCTTCAAGACATGATCTAAGAGACTATGATCGAAGGTACTATCTGTTGCTCTGTCTCTTGCATAAAAGTTTCACAGGATAAATTTCTCGGAGGAGTTTTAGTGCTAGAAAAGAGGTCATTTTTCTTAATAAACCAGACTGCCTTGTTCATCTGGTTAGTGGCAGAGCTTTGTCTCATTCATTTGTGTGTGAGCAGCCAGGAGTGTCGGAGCCGATGTTCAGTCTCAGTAATCACACTTTGCTTAGGTTTTCTAGGATGTCTGTGTGCCCCATATCATCCCCTGGCGACCCGTGTTTTAGTAATTCTGTCAGGCCCTGTTTTTCATGAGGAGTTACACGTCGTTCTTGGCAGTATGCAAGGTGTAAGAAGTAACTCCATAGAACTCACGTTAGGAGTACCCGTTCATTTCCAGGCCTATTGCAGGTTGACTGGTCCAGTCCGTCAGGCAGGGATGCCTGTCAGTACCCCAAGGATTTAGGGGTGAGGATTTTTTTCTCCCACAAGTGGCCCAAAATAATGTTTTAGATGATCAATTTCGGCAAAAGAAAAAAAAACTGATGAGACTGGCAGTGTCCCCTCATTTAAAGTGATTCTTTTAATATAGCACACAGGCATCCACATCCAGCAATATTAGGAAATGCTCCCTTAGGAATGGAACTGTGTAAACCATAATGCTATGATTCCCGCAGGAAGAATTTATTTTTATTGATGCGCACCCCACCTATTTCCACCAAGGACTGAAGTTACTGTCACGCTGAGCCGATGGCTTCTTCCTTTGCACTCCCACATCAGCTTACACATCGGCTCCTCTCTTGGAGCACTTACTACACAATTCTGTAGTTATTTATTTACATGACTGCTTCTCCCACGAGCTGGTAAGCTCCTTAAGTGAAGAAATTATGCTTTCTTCATTTTTGTATCTTCCTCCTACTTCCCTTCTCCCCAAAGCATGAAGAGCCTAAAATATACCTGACACATAAAAGGCCCGCAGTAGATTGCAGTTGGATGTGTTATGTATTATTCTCAGGTCTGTCTTCTCCTTACCTGTAGGAATGCTAACTACACCTCTGTATGCTCAGTGAGGAATCAGAAGAAATATTGGAATACCTCTTTGTCAACAAAAAATAGGTTTTTGTGGCTGGGCGCAGTGGCTCATGCCTGTAATCCCAGCACTTTGGGAGGCCGAGGCGGGCAGATCACGAGGTCAGGAGTTCAAGACCAGTCTGGCCAACATAGTGAAACACTGTCTCTACCAAAAATACAAAATACTAAAATACTTAAAAATACAAAAAAAAAAAAGATTAGCTGGATGTGGTGGCACACGCCTGTACTCCCAGCTACTCAGGAGGCTGAGACAGGAGAATCTCATGAACCTGGGAGGTGGAGGTTGCAGTGAGCTGAGATCTTGCCATTGCACTCCAGCCAGGGTGACAGTGTGAGACTTCATCTAAAAAAAAAAAAAAGTTGTTTGCATCTTCTACCTTTAATGGCAACCCAGTACAGATAGAAAACACCCTGTGACCTATTTGGATCTAGTTAAAGTAACCCTCAGACAGAATGTCTACTATAGACATTACAGCTGCTATTTCAGCATTTTACTTGTAACAACCCATTTCATTCCCTCATCTCTGTGATCTATCCCAACTGGTGCCCCTTACACACACACGCACGCACACACACACAGACACACATGCACACACACACGCGCACACACACTCATACATACACACACACATACACACACGTACACACACATGCACATACTCTCTCCATCCTCTATTTCCCTTGCCACACCTTTCACAATCAGAGCTCATTTGTTCGTTTATTTGCCTTTGGTCTGTCCCCTTGCTTGTCTTGTTTACAATTCTATCTGCCAGACCTGGAACCACCTCTGGCCCTCGTTGCCAGCTTAGTCTGGCACGTTACTCCTGATCCCTGACCACTGATCTTGCCCCAAATCACTGTGTTCGTGATGAGGTTTTTAGGACACAACACATTTGGAGTGAGATGGAACAGCAGAGGGAACAGACGCCCCGAGTGGCTAGTTCAAGGTCACACCTGGAGATGCAGCCAGGTTTCTTTGCTTAGCAAGCCCCCTTCACTGGCTCCTTTGTCACTCTGTCTCCACTTTCTGAAACCTGGGCCAAAATGCTTAGGGCCCTCCGATCAAGCACACAGCTGACCCTTCCTTCTTCATCACTGCACTTGCCCTTTACCAGTCAGCCCGTCAACCCATGCTAATGAGTGGAATAGTGGGTGCCAATCAGTTACACTACCCATAGCGGCAGTGCCTTTCAGGCCCTCTCAAGCTGTGCCTAATGGATGTCCAGCTGCAGTGAGACACTGGCCGCCACCTGTGCATCCGGCATAGCACACACTCTCACGCCTCCTCACTGGGCATCAGGCCCTCCCCACTCGACTCACCCCAATGTGCTCTACAGGAGAAATCACTATCAGCCTCCAGCCATGTGTTTCAAATATGCTGCATCTTTCTTATTTTGAACTCTGTTTCTGAATGGATGACCTTGGCCAAATTGCTCAATCTCTGTGTCTTCATTTTCCGCTTTAATAAGATACCTCTCTGCTGACTGGATGAAGTAACCTAGGCACAGCAGTTGGCACAGCACTCGGTCCCCTACACCACCACCTTGGGCAGCTACCAGGAATGTGAGTGCTGCAGCTGGGTGGCATCAGGGGGTGATGCTTCATGATCAGAGCCACTCCAGTGCCCAACTGGTGCTCCACTTCCACCTACAAGGTGCTTGGTAGAGGTTGAATTCAAGGAAAATCATTCCACACTCACCACCCTGTGGGCTACTGAACTATGAGACACAGGCTTGTTGGGAAGCCACAAGGATGTGTCACCCTGTGTTTCTGCAGAGCTGCTGGTCTCAGTCTTTCTCTGGAGGTGCTCTAACCCTGTTCCAACTGCCCCAGTGGTATCTCTAGGTTTAGAAACAGGAAGTTTCCTAAACAGATTGTGGGAAGCTGTACCTTCTTCCTCTCCCTTCTCCACCTTTCCCAGGAAGCAGTGGTTTATCAGCACAAGCAGGCCTGCTGGGTGGACTTTGTGAACCTCGGGGAAAGGCTGCCCCAGGTCTGATGGTTCACAGCTTTCAGACATGTAGTCTTCCAGGACACCAGCCCCCAACAGCCACCCAGACACCCTCAGTTGCTGCAGGCAAAGCCCTCCAAGGGCCAGATATTGAGAACTAGGGTATTCAGAGCAATAATCACAGTTTCTGCTTCTTGAGTGTCACTCATTTGAGAAGGCCTGGTGGATCGCTCAGCACTACTCACTACTATCCAGGGGCCACCTCCTGCTGAGGGTGTGAGGGTCGCTGAGTAACAGCAACAAGGGGGGATATTACAGCCCACTCCGGCCAAAACAACTGCACAACGGCAAACACAAGGCCAGTAATTTAATTTACATTACATTTATTTGTATTTTCTCTTGACGTGAAACACAAAACATCCTCTAATCTTTCATTAACCCTAGAGTAGTTTCTGCTTTCAAAGGAGTATAGAAATAGAATTTATTCTAGAACCAGGTGCGGTGGCTCACTCCTACAATCCCAGCACTTTCAGAGGCCAAGCAGGTGGATCACCTGAGGTTGGGAGCTCGAGACCAGCCTGACCAACTTGGTGAAACCCCTTCTCCACTAAAAATTCAAAATTAGCGGGGTGTGGTGGTGCATGCCTGTAATCTCAGCTACTTGGGAAGCTGAGGCAGGAGAATTGCTTGAACTCAGGAAGCAGAGATTGCGGTAAACTGAGATCACACCATTGCCCTCCAGCCTGGGCAACAAGAACAAAACTCAGTCTCGAAAAAAAAAAAAGAATTTATTCTAGGCTGAGAGTTTAGCCTCAGAGTTGGGGAGCCAGGCTCTCCAGTCTCTCCCAGGCCTCCAAGATAAAATCTCATTCTGTCTTTGTCCCTCTAAGACAAGTCAACTGGCCTGCTTATTCCCAGAGGAAAGTTAGACACTGCTTCAGGGACCATGACTTCAGCAGAGCCCTAGGTCACTGCAGATGGTTGGGCCTGTGCTCCTCCCTTTACCCCACCCACGCCCAGTGCCCATGACTAGGGCTTTTTGTGTTATCTTGGAGTTGGCACCCTCTTCATTTCCTGCCAATAATGCTAGCTGTTGTTTCTGAGCAAATGGAACAAATGACCAACATGAACTCCATGCAGTCTGCAAACTGGAAACATCTGCAGGGAGGCAGGGCAGCCCCTAGCTGGGGTGGGGTTGCAGGGGAGCTGGTGGGAGGGGCTGTGGGAAGAAGGTCCAGGAATCTCAGGGAGGAGGGCAAAGGGTGAAGCCGCAACAGAAAACTGCACATAGGCACACAGGCCTCACGACCCTCCCCTTCTTTTTCTTTCCAAACATTCACTCTTTGCTGTGCCTCAATCAGATGAAGGGAGGAGGCACATACCCTTTTATAAATATCATTTGAGATGGCTTTTTGTTTGTTTGTTTGTTTTGTTTTGTTTTTGAGACGGAGTCTCGCTGTGTCGCCCAGGCTGGAGTGCAGTGGCGCGATCTCGGCTCACCGAAACCTCTGCCTCCCAGGTTCAAGCAGTTCTTCTGCCTCAGCCTCCCAAGTAGCTAGGACGACAGGTGCATGCCACCATGTCTGGCTAATTTTTTGTATTTTTAACAGAGACGGAGTTTCACCGTGTCAGCCAGGATGGTCTCAAACTCCTGACCTCATGATCTGCCCGCCTTGGACTCCCAAAGTGCTGGGATTATAGGCGTGAGCCACCAGGCCTGGCCACTTAACATGTTAAACTCCTGTGTGGCAAAGCCAAAATGGCTCTTAGCAAACAATAGGAGCAACTCGCCATTTCAGAGACGATGACAAAGGGCCAAAGGCGGAGTAGATGTAGTAGCTACAAAAGTCTGGGATGTGGGGCGGCTCACACCTGTGATCCCAGTGCTTTGGAAGGCCGAGCCAGGTGGATTGCTTGAGCCCAGGAGTTCAAGACCAGCTTGAGCCACATAGCAAGACCTTGTCTCAACAACAACAAAAAAAAATCAGAAAAAGTTAGTCGGGTGTAGTGTAAAAAATTATAGACCTGCACCTGTAGTCCCAGCTACTTGGGAGGTCAGCGAGGTCAAGCCTGGGAGGTTGAGGCTGCAATGAGCCAGGATCACGTCACCACTGCACTCCAGCCTGGGTGGCAGGGTGAGACCTTATCTTAAAAAAAAATCACCAGCAAAGTCTGAACCATACCCAGAACCGCCATCACCCCACTGCTAGTATGTGGGTGTGCGTGCAGTGTGGGAACACACACACACACACCCACACACACACACACACACATGCCATACCATGTTGCCGCCCTTAAAGTCATAGTAAAAAGAGTCATGCCTCCCTTAAAGCCAGGCGCCATGCTGAGACTTCCCCATGCAGTTACACAATAACGTAACACTCCAGGGCTCTCTCTGGGCCTGGATCACACTAGCACATCCTCTAACCTTTCATTAGCCTTGGAATACTCTGTCAGAGGCTTGATTCTTGGCATAGCCGTATAATAGAGCCTGCCATTTTCATTTTATTGCTTGATAAGGTCAAGTAACTTGCCCCAAGTTTGCACTGCTAGCAAAGGGTAGAGCCGGCCTTGACCTCAGGCAGTCCCACGCCCAGCCACCTGTGTTACAGTGCCTGGAACCCCTCATCGAATCCAATTGCAACCTTGAGAGGTGGCATTTGCTCATTTCTGCAGACGGGAAACAGAGGCTGAGAGTTTAGAATCCTGAATTCAACAGAACGACAGCCTTTAGCTCTTCCACTGCAGAGCGACTCTCTAGAGTGAGACCTAGTTCTCGACCGGACTAACCTGGAAATGATGCTCTGCGCATCACACTGGCGGGCACAGGGGGTGATCAACTGGCTCTTCCTGCCTGATTTCACTGGAGTGGCTGAACCAGAACTCCCACCTACTAAAAACTGAGGCTGGCTTCTCCTGGGCCTTGGGGAAGTGCCAGTCCCACACTGTAGCCTGCGGTTCTCAGCCCTGCTTGTGTGAGGAGGGAGTCGCCGCTGAGAGGCGTGTTCTTGCCCTGGCTGTAGAGATTGGGAGAGGACAGGGGCTTCGTGTTCCCTGACGGGAGCTGGGGACACTGCCAGTCCCTTTTCAGCAGATGACAAGGAAGGAGGTCCCTGCAGCAGCCAGCTGTCCCTTGTGCCAGAGGCGATGCGCGCCGGGCCTCCTGGCAGCGTCTGGATTCCGCGGCTGCTCTGGCCGCTCCCCTGCGCCTGGGAACGGGGACACAGAGGCGGCGCACGAGCAGCGCTGAGGGGGCCCTGGCGCCGGGGACTGTGGCCCGGCAACCCCCCAGAAGTTGCAGTGGCGTCGGCTCTTCTCCCCTGCTCCACTGCGGCTGGTGGATGGGGCGGGACTGTCGACCTGATTCATCCGAGACACAATTTGAGGATGCTGGTGTTGCGCGGGCCGGACGCACTCCTCCGGAACTCGGGAGCCGGGGAGGCCGGAGGGAGGGGAGTTCCCCGCAGCCCGCAGAGGTCAGCACAGCCCCGGCCCAGATTGGAGGAACTGAGCACAGCGTTCCTACCGGTTATATGTCAGGGGGCGGCCGGGAGTTGCAGGTGGGGCCGCGTGATTCCTGCTGGAGGACTGATCTGAGGCCAGTCCTGGGAGGCTGGGAGTCCTCTGCACATCCCCATCATGAGAGGATTGGCTTTGCCCTCTGCTGCCAGGACAGAGCCCTCAGCACCCCCGTCGGCAGGGCCACCGTCCAGGGACAGACAGCCCTCACCTCCCAGGGCCTTGCAGGCAGCACTTTGTGCTAAAGTTGGCCTAAGCAGGAAGCTGCTCTCAGGGAATTTGAGAGAGGGGAGTGGGAATACCAGCCAAAAGGAAGTCACAAAGATCAACTTAAAAATAGTCCCCCGCCAGGTCAGTCAGGAGGAGGAACTTGCAGAAAAGCCAAGTTCTGATGGCGACGGCTCAGGGCGACGTCAGAAAGGCCCAAAAACAAATTAGCAGACGCTAGGCTTGGAGGCATCTCATGCTCTTATCAGCCTCAGCAAACCACTGCCAAGACCTCTTCTTCTCCTTAGACTTCCGCCCCAGCCAGCATCTGTTTCCTCTCCTATATTTAAACAACCAGGTTAGTGAACTTGAGGGAGCATTTCTGCCCAGGGAAGAACAGACCCTCCTACCCCCTCAACAGAACACACAGGACACACAGTGACAACGACCGAGCCCTGTGGCCTGTTCTTGGATGCTCTTCAGCTTCTGCTGGGCGTGTGGGGCCCAGGGTTTCCGATAAGGCCTCAACTCCCATTATTCCAGGCAGTAAGCCCCAAAGCTGCAGTCTGAAGAAGACCTCAGCTTGAAAGAGGGTGTGCAGGCCAGACGGCTGGGTTGTCCCAGTGTGAGCAGTGCGTAATGCCTTCCAACATGGGATAACGTGAAGGGGACCCTCTGGAAAGCCAGGGATCCACGAAACAACACTTGTTCCACAGCCCCAGCCCGGAGTGTTCATGCATAAACCTCTTAACACAGCTAGTCTTGGGATAAATCAGACCTTTCCGCTTTTTCTAGGCACCATTCCCACCCTTATCTAAACAGAGCTGTTTGTTTAGGGGAAGGCCACAGCAACTACCTAGAACCTTTCCCTGGTTCTGCTGGCTTCTCAGTCCCAGGCTATTATGACCCCATCCCCCTACTCACTCACTCCCTCCCAAGTGCAGGAGCACAAGCTCATGCTTGGGAATGTGTAAACACACACACACACACACACACACACACACACACACACACACAGTAGTCTCATGAAACATTTAGTGGGATGAGGGATGTTTGAGGAACCCTCAGTAAAATCTCTCCTGGAGAGACTGAGTCCACATCCCTTCTCTTAGGCTACCAGGCCTCAGACGTTTCCAAGAAATGTTCTTCCTAAGTAGCTTTATGCTGCTATGGCAATGCAGGGTGACTTCCTTGGATTTAGCTGTTGTCAATGGAAAAAAAAAATCAAGGACAGCTCTTGTTAATTGCATCCTGCTGTCCAGATTGCCTGTCACTCTCTTCTCTACGTACCCCCAGGCCATTCGTTGCAGCCAAGCTACTAGAGCCAGAGGCTTGGTTTTAAATTTGTCTTCCTTTCCTTACATAGAGAAAACTGGTTAAATATTTCGTATTCTGAGAATTTGCCCTGTGTAGAGCATTTCTGAATTTCAATCCACGAAAAATGCATGCCAGAGTCACACTAGGATTCATAACCCCAGCCCTGCCACTTAGTGGCTGTGTGAGTTTTCTCAAGTTACTTTAATTGTTCTGAGCTTATTTTCACATCTGTAAAGTGCGACCGAAATAGGTTAATAAAAGCCGCTTCAAAGAGCTGTGAAGGGGTTTCAATGAGATGCTAGTTATAGATATCTGGCACTTTGCCCAACAACTAATAGTGGGTCCTCAGTGGGTTGATGCACTTTTCTACTGCTGCATGGATTATCTATTTCTGTTTGGTGTGTTCTCCTTCACACTTCACATCAAACCCTTCAGAGCTTCGTAAGAAAACCAGTGCCCCTCTTAGCATTAGCTTCATAATAACACCCCCAGTAATAACAGCAAATACTAGTTGAGGACTTTCTATGCAGACTGGGTTCTTTCTGGATCTTAACACATCCTGTGAGGCGGATATCATTTTGCACCCATTTTGTAGATAAGTAGGCCGAGGTTCAGTGACTTCCTCAAGAACATATATGTAGTTAATGGTAAAGCCAGGATCTGGACCCAAGCAGGTTGGCTCCAGAGCCACCACTTTTAACCTTTTTACTATACCTGGGCTGTTTGATAGATTGCAGTTCCCTCTGTTAGGGACTTTTTCTGAATATAAGACAGACAGAGATGGTCTTCCCTTCCCTAGAATCTGGGTTTTAATCAGCCACACTGAATTGATCATTTGAAAAGGTAGCTACCATTCATTCAGCATCTACCTATTTTAAGTCCGATACTTTGCATACATTATCTCTAAACCAGGGTTTCTCAACCTCAGCCATAATGACATTTTGGCCTGGACGATTCTTTGTTGTGAGGAGTTGTCTGTGCACTACAGGATGTTTAGCAGCAACCATGGCTTCTGCCCACTAAATGCCAGTAGCAACCCCCCATCCAAGTCATGACAATCAAAAGTGTCTCCAAACATTACCAAACGTTCCCTGGGAGAATTTGGAGGATGGGCATCACTACCAGCTGAGAAACAGTAATCTAAATGAGCAGCCTAAAGTTCAGAGAGGTTAAGCAAATTTCTCAAGGTCACAGGACTGGCAGGCAGCAGAGATAGAGTCTGAACCAAGCTTTGCCTAACACCAAGGTCCAAGTATTATCATTACATCATGCTCTCTCCTAGTTCCTAAATAAGGAAGGTGTGAACTAGATACTGAAATCTATTTGCCCAGAAGCAATACCATTAATGCACTCCCAAAACTGTCCAAATTCTGAATTTACAACCTCTGGCTACTTATCAGAGCACAACTAGATGTAAGATTTTTGGAGCTAAATCAACAGTGACCCAGGCCATCCTTTCCCGACTAGGAATGTAAGCTCTCATTTACAGTCCTCTGTCCCCTGATTGTGCCACGAGGCTTGGTTTGAGCATCTACTCCCTTAGTTCCTCTGGAACCACTGAGAAGATCATGGTCTTGGGAAATAATGGCAGCATTTTGTGTTGCTTATCTTCAGCTCTTTAAAAAGAGCTGAGGGCAGAATCACAACTCAAACTTCTGCCTGAGTTTCATTTCCTTTCAGTTCCAGATTAACTTATTAAAGTCTTTATGAACATAAAATGGACTGGATTTGCAAATGAATTCACAACCCATGACACTGAGAGATGTGTAATTGAAGACAGACCACCAGGCACATAATTTTCAAGTTGCATACAGGAAGATTCATTCATAGCAGAATTGAAACTAACCCAAGCCCAGGTTTCTTTATCATTTCTTTGTTCTGTTCCCCTCCTCTAGCTTAATGCCTTTTTCTCTTCTTTTCTGGGCCCTGTTGTACACAGACACAGTTAACCACTGTTAATGTACTGTGTGTTAGCAAACAGGACAAACAGGAGCCTCTTTCCATATGGTCTTTAATGCATAGGCAAAAACAACAACAACCAATAGTAAATTCTTCAGGAAGCTAAATAGGTTGTCACAGAGTAGGTTCACTGCCAGAGCAAGCTTGATTTCTTTTATGGAGGAAATGAGAGTTAATAGCAGCTGCTACCCATGTTAATGAAGTCCAAAGGCCTTGGCAACCTTAGTGCCTGTGCAGACGGGTAGCTTCTATCTCAGTGCTCACCAAAAGCCCCGCTTAGTTCCTCCTGACCAGAGTCATCACAGAAAAGCTTTTATTACAAGATCATAAAATCAACAATCTCCCCAACACGGTAATAAGATGATGATGGCCAAAGAGTAAATCTCAGTCTCCAATGCAAGAAACTGGAAGGTTAGGACTTTTTCTGTAAGGCTGCGTAATTTCTCAACAAGGTGAATAGAAGGGGAGATGAAATTTAGTAGTAAAGACAGAAACTGTCTCAGAGGGGCTTGTCAATGTAACTAAGAGACTGTTTTGGGTGGAAGCATTCATTTTTCAAATATATCTGAAAACAGTGTTTTTCAAACTACAGGTATGAACTCATTCAGGAATCCTGAAATCAACTTAGTGGATCATGATCACATTGTATTTTCAGTTAAATGGAGTAGAATGGATATGTCAGATCACAGCGTTTTGTTTCAGTTATATGTTTGTGTGCCAGTAGGTAGCAATCTGAAATGAATTCCTTTTGTTTTATACCTTTACTGAAGTCTAATTAGCATGCAACAAATTGCATATATTTAAAGTGCACAGTTTGACTGACATAAGCTCTGGCATATGTATACACCTGTGAAACCATCACCACAGTCAAGATAATAAACATGGCTATCGCTCCCAACTCTTCTCATGCATCTTTGTAATTCTTCCCTCCGATCTCTCCCCACACCTCCCCGCCCTATCCCTTAACTATTGATCTGCTCTCTGTTATTATAGATTAGCTTGCACTTTCTAAATAATTTTGGCATTCATCCATTTGTTATGTGCATCGGTGGTTCATTCATTGCTAATGTTGAGCAGCATTCCATTGTGTGGATCTATCATAATTTGCTTGTGCATTCACCTATTGATGGACATCTGGACTGTTTCCAGTTTGGGGCTATTACAAATAAAGTTGCCGTAAATATTCATGAAGAAGTCTGGTGAGGACATGTTTTTAGGTAGATATCTGGTTATGGACGGACTGGATCATATAGTGGATGTATAACTTCTCAAGAAATTGCCAAATTTTCTTTTAAAATCATTATACCATTTTACATTCCCACCAGTAATGAACGAGAGTTCCAGTTCCTCCACATAGATCCTTTCCAGCGCTTGGAATGGTCGGTGGCTTTCGTTTTCGCCATTCTGGTGGTTACATAATGGTATCTCATTTTAATGTGCATATGCCTACTGACCACTGAAACTGAGCATCTTCTTATGTGCTTTTTTGATATTTGTATAACATCCTTGGTGAAGTAACTATTAAATCTTGTGCCCATTTTTCAATTGGGTTTTCATATTCTTAATGAAGTTGTTAGAATTCTTTGTATATTTTAGTTATAAGTCCTTTGTCAGATATAAGATTTGCAGGCTGGGTGTGGGGGCTCACACCTCCAATCCCAGGACTTTGGGAGGCCAAGGCCGGTGGATCATGAGGTGAAGAGATCAAGGCCATACTGGCCAACGTGGTGAAACCCTGTCTCTACTAAAAACCAAAAATTAGCTGGGCATGGTGGCATGCACCTATAGTCCCAGCTACTTGGGAGGCTGAGGCAGGAGAATCGCTTGAACCCAGGAGGCTGAGGTTGCAGTGAGCCAAGATTAGGCCATTGCACTCCAGCCTGGGTAACAGAGTAAGACTCTGTTACAAAATAAATAAATAAATAAATAAATAAATAAATAAATAAATAAAATTTGCAAATCTTTTTTTTCCCAGTTTGTGGCCAACCTTTTTATATTCTTATGAGTACCTTATGAAGGATAAAATATTTCATTTCTATTATTTATTTTTGCTTTATATTTTGTGCTTTTGCATTATATTTAAGAAATCTTTACCAAACTCAATGCCACTAAGCCCTTCTCCTGTGTTTTCTCCTAGAAATTTTATAGTTTAAGTCTTATATTCAAGTTAATGTTACATTTCAAGTTAGTTTTTGTATATGATGTGAGGTAAGGGTTGAGGTTCATTTTATTGCATATGGGATGTCAATTGCTTCAGCCCCATTTGTTGAAAAAATTATTCATTACCCATTCAGTTGTTTTGGCAACTTTCTTGAAAATTACTTGACCATATAGGTATGGGTTTATTTCTATTTTTGCTTTACTGTGTTACATCAATCTATTTCTCTGTCTTGATACCAATACCCCATCATCTTGATTGCTGTCATTTTATGGAGTCTTCAAATCAGGTAGTGTTAGTACTCCAACTTGGTTCTTCTTCTTCAGAGTTGTTTTGGCTATTCTAGGTCTTTTGAATTTTCACATAATTTTAAAATCAGCTTTTCAATTTCTTCAGAAAAAGTCTTCTAGGAATTTGGACTGTGTTAAATTGGCAGATCAGTTTAGGAGAGAATTTCCAATTCAACAACACATAATCTTATAATGTGCAAACAAACACATCGTATCTCTCCACTTTATTTGTCCCTCTTTAATTTCTCTCAGCAATGCTTTGTAATTTTCAGAATTCAGATTTTACATACCTTTTATTAAATGTATTCTTAAGTATTGTTTGTTGCTATTATTTGTATATTTTTGTTGCTATTGCAAATGGTATTATTCTTAAATTTCAATTTATCATGTTCATAACTAGAATGAGGAATACAATTAATTTTTGTATATTTGAACTTATGCAATATTTTCTACATAGGCAATCATTTAATCTGCAAGGAAAAAAAAGTTTTACCTCATCCCTTTCCAATCAGAATGTCTATTACTTCTTTTTCTTGCCTTATTCCACTGGCTAACTTTAGTACAATGGTAAATAGAAGGGTGAGAGTAGCCATCTTACTTGTTCCTGAAAGCATTCAGTCTTTTGTCATTAACTATGTTTGCTGTAGGTTTTTCATCGATGCCCTTATATCCCATTGAGAATGTTTCTTTCTATTCCTACTTCACTACGAGTTAATATTGGTGATATTGGATTTTGTCAAAAATTTTTTCCTGCGTCTATTGACATAACAATATGGTTTTTATTATTTTAGATTTTAATATATAGATTACAAATTGGATTTTGCATAGTGAATCAACCTCTTATTTCTATGATAAACCCCACTTGGACACTATGTACTGTATTATCCTTTTTATATAATGTTAGACTCAACTTTGCAAAAGATTTTGAGAATTTTTTCCCCATTTATCTAATGGAGGCTATTGGTCTATGATTTTTTTTTTTTCCTGTAATGTCTGTCTGATTTCAGTACCAAAGCAATGATGGAAACTAAATAGGTTGTCATAAAGAGTAGATTTTGGGAGGCCGAGGTGGGTGGATCACGAGGTCAACAGATCGAGACCATCCTGGTCAACAAGATGAAACCCCGTCTCTACTCAAAATACAAAAAATTAGCTGGGCATGGTGGCACGCGCCTGTAATCCCAGCTACTCGGGAGGCTGAGGCAAGAGAATTGCCTGAACCCAGGAGGCGGAGGTTGCAGTGAGCCGAGATTGCGCCATTGCACTCCAGCCTGGGTAACAAGAGCAAAACTCCGTCTCAAAAAAAAAAAAAAGAGTAGATTTCATAGAACAAGCTGGGAAGTATTTTCTTCAATTTCTGGAAGAGTTTATGTGGCAATGGTAATCTTTCATCCTCAAATGTTTGATAAAATTTATCAGTAAAACTATCTGGGCTTGGAGTTTTCTTTATGTGAAAATTTGTGATTATAAATTTAATTTATTTAGCTTTAATCAGTTTGTCTTTAAAATATTTTTTCTGTTTTCTTGGCAAAAAATTGTAAATAATATTTACTGACTATCTTTTCAGTGTGGGTGGGAGCTGTAGTGCTGTGCACTCTTTAATTTTTGATATTATTAATTTAGTCTTTCTCCTTGATCACTCAGACTAAAGTTTATCAATTTTATTAATATTTTCAAATAACTGGCTTTTGTTTCATTGATTTTCTCTATTATACTTTCATTTTCTATCTCACTGATTTCTGTTCTCTTTATTTTTTCTCTTCTGCTTGCATCGAGTTTACTTTTTTCTTTCTTTTTTTTCTCCTCCCCTGCCCCCCTTCTTTTTCTTTCTTATAGTGAAATTAAGGAAACTGATTTGATACCTTCTTTTTTAAAAAAAAAAATTTTAATGATATACTTACTGAAGTTGTGCCTTTTCCACCACACTGGGTGAAATATACTTGTCAGTAATATGGTTTTGTCACTTTCTGGAACACTTGGTAATATAGGTAATTAGTGCTATCTATTTCCCTCTAAGCACTGCTTTAGTTGTATTCTGCAAATTTTTATGTTATATTCTTACTTTACCCTTATTTATTTCAAAGCACTTCCTAATTTGCACCCCCCCACACACCCTTTTTATTTTTTTGAGACAGTTTCACGTTGTCACCCAGGATGGAGTACAGTGGCGCAATCTCAGCTCACTGCAACCTCCACCTCCTGGGTTCAAGTGATTCTACTGCCTCAGCCTTCTGAGTAGCTGGGATTACAGGTACGTGCCACCACACCTGGCTAATTTTTGTATTTTTAGTAGACACAGGGTTTCACCATGTTGGCCAGGCTAGTCTCAAACTCATGAGTTCAAGCCATTCTCCCATCTTGGACTCCCAAAGTGCTGGGATTACAGGTGTAAGCCACCGCTCCTAGCCTCTAATTTACCCTTTGATTTCTTCTTTGACTTGTGGATTATTTAGATATGTGTTAATTTCTAAATATTTTAGGATTTTCCTGTTATCATTATTGACTTCTAATTTAATGTCAGGTGTTGAGAGAACAGTTTGCATGATTTAAATCCTTTTAAATGTATTGCAACTTATGTTTAATTGATAACTGTCCTATGTTCACTTGAAATGAATATGTATTCCACTGTTATTGTGTGGATAGGTTTATAAGTGCCGGTTAGGCCTAGTTTATTAATGGTGTTATCCAGTTTTTCTATATCCTTGCTGACTTTCTGTCTACCTGTTCTCAAATTACTGAGGGAGGGGATTTAAAATATTAATTATAATTGTGAATTTGTCTGTTTCTTCTTGCATTTCTAACAGTTTTGAAGCTCTGTTATTAAGTATATAAATGTTTAGAATTGCTAGTCCTCTTGATGAATTGACCCTGTTATCACTATGAAATTACTCATTATCCCTAGTAATATTCTTTGAGCTGAAATCTATTTTGTTTGATACTAACAGAACCTCTGCAACTTTCTGTTGATGAGTGTTACCATGCTGTATGACTTTTCATCTTGTTCCTTTTATCCTATTTGTGTCTTTATATTTAAAACTAATTTCTTTGGCTAGGCATGGTGGCTCATGCCTGTAAAATCAGCACTTTGGGAGGCCGAGACAAACAGAACATTTGAGGTCAGGAGTTTGAGACCAGCCTGGCTAACATGATGAAACCCTGTCTCTACTAAAAATACAAAAACTTAGCTGGGCATGGTGCTGCATGCCTATAGTCCCAGCTACTCAGGAGGCAGAGTCAGGAGAATTGCTTGAACCTAGGAGACAGAGGTTTCAGTGAGTCAACATTGCACCACTGTGCTCTAGCCTGGGCAACAGAGCAAGACTCTGTCTCAAAACAAACTAAAACAAAACTAATCTCTCTGGTGGCAGCATAGAATTGATTTTTATCTCTGCCTTTTAATTAAATTTAATGTAATTATTTATATGATTGGATTTAAATCTATCATCTGGACATTTCTATTTATGTCATCTGTTCCCTTTTCCTCTTTTTGTGCCTTCTTTAGAATTAAGCATTTTGAATAATTTTTTAAAATATACTTTATTTTTTAGAGCAATCTTATGTTCACAGCAAAATTGAGTGGAAAGTACAGAGTACTCATATGTCCCCCTACCTCCCTGCCACACACACAACCTCTCTCATATAGTTTGACTGTGTCCTCACCCAAATCTCATCTTGAATTGTAGTTCCCATAATCCCCATGTGTGGTGGGAGGGACCTGTTGAGAGATAATTGAATCATGAAGGTGGTTCCCCATGCTATTCTTGTAATAATGAGTAAGTTCTCACAAGATCTGATGGATTTAAAAGGGGCTTCCCCCTTTGCTTGGCTCTCGTTCTTCTCTCTCCTGCTGCCATGTGAAAAAGGACATGTTTGCTTCCCCTTCTGTCATGATTGTAAGTTTCCTGAGGCCTCCCCAGCCCGTGGAACTGTGAGTCAATGAAACCCCTTTCCTTTATAAATTACCCAGTCTTTATTATGTCTTTATTAATAGCATGAAAACAGACTAATACTCTCTCCCGTGAGAGTGGCACATTTGTTACAATGAAAGAACATCCCCCACCAGAGTGGTACATGTATTATAAAGAAAGAACCTGCACTGACACATCATTATTACCCAAAGTTTGTACTTTATATTAGGGTTCACTGTTGATGTTGTTTATTCATTGGGTTTTGAAAAATGCATAACACCTGTATCTACTGTTATAGAATCATACTGAATAGTTTCACTGCACTAAAAATCCTCGGCTCCACCATTTCATCTCTCCCTGCCCTGGAAGCCACTGATGTTTTACTTAGTTTTACTGCTCTTTGCCCAGAGTTTTCCCTTTTTCAGAGTGTCATATATTTCATATATTTGGAATCATACAGCATGTGGCTTTTTTCGATTGGCTTTTTTCACTTTGTGATATACATTTTAGTTTTCTCCTTTTCTTTTTTTAGACTGAGTCTTGCTCTGGTTGCCCAGGCTGCCTTGGTCTTCTGAGTAGCTGAGACTACAGGCACATGCCACCAGAACTGGATTATTTTTTGTATTTTTAGTACAGACGGGATTTCACCTGAACTCCTGACTGCGAGTGATCCACCTGCCTTGGCCTTCCCAAGAGCTGTGATTAAAGGCATGAGCAACCACACCTGGCCCCCCATATGTTTTCTTTTTTTTTTCTTTCTTTCTTTTTTTTTTTTTTTTTAGACAAGAGTTTCGCTCTTGTTACCCAGGCTGGAGTGCAATGGCGCGATCTCGGCTCACCACAACCTCTGCCTCCTGGGTTCAGGCAATTCTCCTGCCTCAGCCTCCTGAGTAGCTGGGATTACAGGCACGCGCCACCGTGCCCAGCTACTTTTTTTGTATCTTTTTAGTAAAGACGGGGTTTCACCATTTTGACCAGGATGGTCTCGATCTCTTGACCTCGTGATCCACCAGTCTTGGCCTCCCAAAGTGCTAGGATTACAGGCTTGAGCCACCGTGCCCAGCCCCCCCATGTGTTTTCATCACTTGATAGCTCATTTCTTTTCAGCACTGAATATGATTCTATTGTCTGCATGTACCACAGTTTATCTATTCACCTACTGTAGAACATCTTATTTGTTTCCAAGTTTTGGCAATTATAAATAAATCTGTTACATACACCCATGTGTAGGTTTTTCTGTGGACATAAGTTTTCAACTCATTTGGGTAAATACCCCAAGAAATATGATTGCTTATAAATATATAAGAATATATTTAGTTTTGTCAGAAACTGCCAAACTGTCTACCAAAGTGGCATCACCATTTTGCTTTTCCCCCAATAATGAATGCATCTTCACCAGGATTTAGTGCTATTAATGTTTTGAATTTTGGCCATTTTAATAGTTGTGTGGTGCTATCTTGTTGTTTTAATTTGCAATTCCTAGTGACATATGCAATGGATCATCTTTTCATATGCTTATTTGCCATCCTTATACCATGTTTGGTGAGCTGTCTGTTCAGGTTTTTTGCCCATCTTTTAATCGAATTGTTCATTTTTTTATTGTTGAGGTTTAGGAGTTCTTTGTATATTTTGGATAACAGTCCTTTATCAGTTATGTCTTTTGCAAAAATTATCTCCCAGTCAGTGACTTATCTTCTCATTCTCTCTTGACATTGTTTTTTGAAAAGTAGAAGTTACCTGTAATGATGTCTAGCTTGTCAATTTTTTTTCATGGATCATGCCTTTGGAGTTGTATCTAAAAAGGCACCATCATATCCAAAAGTCATCTAGATTTTCTCCTGTGTTATTTTCTAGGAGTCCTACAGTTTTGCATTTTACATTTAAGTTTATAATCCATTTTGAGTTAATTTTTGTGAGAGATGTAATAAGGTCTGTGTCCAGATTTTATTTTGCTGTTTTGCATGTGGATGTCATTTGCTCATCACCATTGGTTGAAAAGACTATCTTTCTTACAATGGAGACATTGTATTGCCTTTGCTCCCTTGTCAAAAATCAATTGACCATATTTATATATGTCTATTTATGGCTTTTCTATTCTGTTCCACTGATCTACCTTTCTGTTTGCTTGCCAATATCACACTGTCTTAATTACTATAGTTTTTTTTTTTTTTTTTTTTTTTTTGGAGACGGAGTTTTGCTGTTGTCACCCAGACTGTAGGGCAATGGCACAATCTCGGCTCACTGCAACCTCCGCCTCCTGGGTTCAAGCAATTCTCCTGCCTCAGCCTCCCGAGTAGGTGGGACTACAGGTACGCACCACCATGCCCAGCTAATTTTTGTATTTTTAGTAGAGATGGGGTTTCACCTTGTTGACCAGGATGGTCTCCATCTCTTGACGTTGTGATCCACCCGCCTCGGCCTCCCAAAGTGCTGGGATTATAGGCGTGAGCCACCGCGCCCGGCGATTACTGTAGTTTTATAGTGAGTCTTGAAGTCAGGTAGTGTCAGTCCTCTGACCGTGTTCTCCTTTAATATCGTGTTGGCTATTCCGAGGTTTTGTATCTTCATATTAATTTTGGAATCAATCTGTTAATATCCACAAAATAACTTGGTGGAATTTTCAGAACTATAGATATAGTTGGGAGGAAATGACCTCTTGATAATAGTGGGTCTTACTATCCATGATCATGGAATCTCTCTCTTTTTGTTTGTTTTGTTTGTATTTTTTTCTTTTTTTATCTCTTTATATATTCGGTCATTTTTATTTTTTGTTCTGAGTTTTATAGTTTTTCTCACATAGATGTTGCACTTATGTTGTTAGATTTGTACCTAAGTATTTCATTTTGGGGATGATAATATAAATATTATGTTTTCAATTTCAAAATTCAACTTGTTGATTCCTTGTATAGGAAAGCAATTGAGTTTTGTAATATTCATCTTACATCCTGAAACTTTCTCATAATTGGTTATTAATTCCAGGAGTTTTTGTTGTTGTTGTTTATTCTTTGGAATGTTCTATAATAATGTCATTTGCAAAAATAGACAGTTTGGTTTCTTTCTTCACAATTCGTATCTTTTGTTTTCTTTTTTCTGGTCTTAGTGTATTAGCTAGGACTTCCAGTACAAAAATGAAAAACAGTGGTGATAGGAGACATTCTTGCCTTGTTTTTATAATTGAGTATTTTAAATTATTCTCTTTTATTTTTTCACTGGCTCATTAGCTATAACTCTTTTTTTATTATTATTTTGTAACAAAAGGCTTATGGTATACAGGCTACCTTCAAATAATATTATATCATTTCACACATAGCATAAGAACCTTAAAACAATGTATATCCATTTTCCTCTTCCTGGTTTTTGTGTTATTGTTATACATTTTACTTCTTCATCTTACAAATCTTTCCAGTCAATTATTTTTAAAGAGATTTTTAAACAATAAAAGATCTTTTACACGTATCTATGTATTTACCATTTCCATTGCTCTTTGTTTCTTTGTATGGATCCAGATTTCCTTCTGATATTGTTTTCCTTCTGCCAGTAGAATTTACTTTAAATTTATTGTTGTGCAGCTCAGCTGGGTATGAATTCCCTCACGTTTTATATGTCTGGAAAAGCCATTTTGAAATACCTGAAATCGTCATTGGTGAAAGATATTTTTGTTAGGTTTACACAAATTGTTTTCTTTTAGTACCTTAAAGATGTTGCTACATTGTTTCTGACATAACGTCTTCTTCCATTTTTATCTTTGTCCCTCTATATGTAATGTAGGGGATTTTTTCTGATTTTTAAATTATTATTATTATTATTTTTAGACAGAGTCTCACTCTGTCACCAGGCTGGAGTGCAGTGGCGTGATTTTGGCTCGCTGCAACCTCCACCTCTCAGGTTCAAGCGATTCTCCTGCCTCAGCCTCCTGAGTAGCTGAGACTACAGACATGCGCCACCATGCCTAGCTAATTTTTGTGTTTTTAGTACAGACGGGGTTTCATCATGTTGGCCAGGATGGTCTTGATCTCTTGACCTCGTGATTCACCTGCCTCAGCCTCCCAAAGTGCTGGGATTATAGACGTGAGCCACCACGCCCAGCCTTTTCTGAATGTTTTTAAGATTTTATCTTTATCTCTACGTTTGAGCAATTTGATAATTATGTTTCTTGATGTAATTATTCATGAGGCTTTTTGTTTATTTTGCCTGGGGTTCGTTAAGCTTCTTGGATATTTGACTTTACAGTATTAATCAAATTTGGAAATTCCTCAACCATTTCTTCTTCAAATATTTTTGCTGTCCTTCCCTATTTCTCCTCTCCTTTAGGGAACTCTATTTACAAGAATATTTGGCTGAATGAAGTTGTGTCATAGCTTACTCATGCTTTTTCACTTTTTTTTTTTGAAGAGACGGGGATTCTCCATGTTGGCCAGGCTGGTCGTGAACTCCTGACCTCCGGTGATCCGCCCACTTCAGCCTCCCAAAGTGCTGGGATTTCAGGCGTGGGCCACCGCACCCAGTCTCACTTTTAAACATTCTTTTAGGCCAGGCACAGTGAAGACAGACAGATTGCTTGAGCTCAGGAGCTTAAGACCAGCCTGGGCAACATGGCAAAACCTAGTCTCTACAAAAAATACAAAAATTAGCTAGGCTTGGTGGCAGGAAACTTTAGTCCCAGCTACTCTGGAGGCTGAGGTGGAAGGATCACTTGAACCTGGGAGACAGAGGTTGCAGTGAACCAAGATCATGCCACTGCATTCCAGCCTGGGTGACAGAGCAGCACCTATCTCAAAAAAAAAAACCAAAATGCTATTTTTCCTCTTGATGTTTGTCGGTATCATTTGTATTGCTGTCTTCACGTTTACTGATCTTTTATTCACAGTATTTAATCTACTGCATTTTACATCTCAGATATTGTCATTTTCATCTCCAGAACTTCATTAGGGTCTTTTTTTTATGTCCTCTATGTCTCTATCTAACATGCTCTATTTTTGCCTTCTTGAACATTTAGAATACATAACTGCTATTAAATGTTGTCTACTAATTCTAGGAAACATGTCATTTCTGGGTCTGCTTCTTTTTATTTTGCTCCTCACTATGAATTACATTTCTGTTCCCTTACATGCCAAATAATTTTTGGATTGGATGATTAGGCCTTGTGAATTTTACCTTATTAGTGCTAGATGTTTTTGTATTCCTCCAAATATTCTTTTTTAAATGTTTATAATTATTTTTTAAGAGACAGATTCTATGTTGCCCAGGCTTGACTCAAACTCCTGGGCTTAAGTGATCCTCCTGCCTCTGCCTCCCAGGTAGCTGGGACTATAGGAATGTGCCATTATGCCTGGTTTCCTATAAATATTTGTAAGCTTTGTTCTCGAACATAATTATGTTACTTTAAACTTTGTTGGGTGAAAACAATGTTTTAACAAAAAATAAAGAAAAACAAAGGAAAAAAGCTTTGTTAGATGCAACCAAGAGCCACCTTTGATCTAGAGCTAATTTTCTCCTACCGTTGAGACAGTATCTAAATATTACCCAAAACCCTATTACTTATGCAGTTTTCATTCTGGATGGGCAGAAAGATACAGCCCGGTACTCTGCTTCTTTGGCAAGGTTCCTTTCCCAGCTTAAGGTAGTTTTTGCACGTGCATGGACTGACCAGCTCTCACTCAGCTGAAGACTTCAGGGCGACCCTCTTCAGATCTCCAAAGCTTTCTATTTCTGGTTACAACTCTCTCTTGTTCAGTGTTCTGTTCTGCAAACTAGCCACCTTGGTTTCTCCCAGGTCCATCTCCTTAACCATAGGAAGGAGACATGAAGACAGCACTTCTTTATATTTATCACAATGAAAACATGCCATGCCCTAAAAGAAAGTCCATCCAGGCCCAGGAAAAATACTAAGAAAATCTCATTTGTATTCGCCGAAGTATTCCAAGTGAATGACTATTCTTGGACTTGGCTGATAGTCCTTCAGAGGTTACCTTTTCCAGAGACCCAGTCCCTGAGCTGGGTACAGTGGCTCACACCTATAATCCAAGCACTGTGGGAGGCTGAGACAGGAGAATAGCTTCAAGTGACGAGTTCAAGACCAGCCTGGGCAACATAGCGAGATCCTGTCTCTACCTTTAAGATTTTTAAAAAAGAAAGAACAAAAGGAAAAAAGAAACTCTGTCCCTTTTATAACAGTGCCCGCTGTGAGCCCCCACAAGGAGTGATGGTCTCTGTGGCACACCACTCAGGGCTGAGTGCTGTCTAACCATGGCGCGTATCAGGAAGGCTCTGACATGATAGGCAATGGCACACTTCTTCCAGAGACCTCAGCTCTAGTCCAAGGGTGAAGGTGGATGAGCTGATAGCAGACCTGGTAAAAGCTTCTGGGATATACTGGACTGAGACTACCTCACAGAAGCCTTAGGTGTCCCACTAGTGTGGTTGTGAGTGGCCCTGTTTATCCACACTGCTCTGTAGAGGGGAGGACCAATCTGTCTTTGCCTTTTTCAAAGACATGGAGTCCACTCCTGCTTTAACTGTCCCTCCTAACCAGAATATTTTGTCTCTGGATGGAACCAAGCATGTTATCATTGGATCCCCAGGGCCAGTTGACTATTTTCCGAAAGGATAATTATTGGTTAACTTTTAAAATGTGCAAAATACTTCATTTCTGTACATGGTGAACACAAGTTTTTCCCCTCCGCTGAGACTTCATATTTAAGTACGGGTCCTTAAAGCTCTCCAAATTCCTCAACATATGTTGATTCACAGATTTCAACTGTTTCCTTCTTTGCTGCCTCTACTGAATCATGCCCTCTGTCTCCGTCTTCTCTTTAAGTCTTGTCCTGCCTGCTCTTTCCTTTCACTGGTAAACCCCACCCAGTTTTTATTCTCTCTTCCTGGAAATAATCTGTTCAGTCTTTTTACCTGGGCTACCACAGGTTCAATGGTTATTTGCATTTCTTAATGGAATTTAAAAATTGTAGACAAGTAATAAAATAGTTTAAGAATGATACTAAAAAATTAAATTAATAATTAATTAATTAAATTATATTAAATTAATATATATAAACATAAAATATAATTTTATATTATATTTTATACTTATATATTATAATATAATATAAATTATATAAATATATAAATAAATAAATGATATATATAATTTATAGTTTATATAAATAAAATATATAATATAAAATTAAAATATTGCTTCCTGTCCTTTGTCCCACCTGTCATTTCCATATCTCTTAGCTAACCAGTATGAGCAGTTTGTGGTGTATTTGTCTATAAGGTTTCTGTACTTACACATTACTTGTGGTACAGCTTATTTATTTATTTTTTAATTTTTTTTTGAGACAGAGTTTCATTCTTGTTACCCAGGCTGAAGTGCAATGGCGTGATCTCGGCTCACCGCAACCTCCGCCTCCTGGGTTCAGGCAATTCTCCTGCCTCAGCCTCCTGAGTAGCTGGGATTACAGGCACGCGCCACCATGCCCAGCTAATTTTTTGTATTTTGAGTAGAGACGGGGTTTTACCTTGTTGACCAGGATGGTCTCGATCTCTTGACCTTGTGATCCACCTGCCTCGGCCTCCCAAAGTGCTGGGATTACAGGCGTGAGCCACCGCGCCCGGCCTTATTTATTTATTTTTGAGACAGGGTCTCACTTTGTCATCCAGGCTGGAGCGCAGTGGCATGATCTAGGCTCACTGCAGCCTTAACTCCCTAGGCTCAAGTAATACTCTTGTCTCAGCTCCCTGAGTAGGTGGGACTACAGGTGTGTGCCACCACACTTGGCTAATTTTTTGTATTTTTCATAGAGATGGAGTTTCTCCATGTTGCCCAGGCTGGTCTGGAACTCCTGAAATCAAGTTATCCACCCACCTCGGCTCCCAAAGTGCTAAGATTATAAGCATAAGCCACCACATCCAGCCAGTACATCATATTGGTTAATAGTAAACACTTTGGAGCCAGGATGCCTGAGTTTGAATTCTTACTCGCCCATTTTCTAGTTGGGTGACTTTGAGCCAGTTACTTAACTTCTTTATACTTTGGTTTCTTCATATAAAATTGAGAAATATTGTATCCACTTCATAGATTTGTTCTGAAGATAAGTTAATAAACATAAAACACTTAGAATAATGCCTCTATATAATAAGAATGATACAGATATTATTATGTATTTTTACCTTGGCCATTATGCATGTATTTTTATCTTCATTATGCAAATGGAATCGTGCCATACATATCGTTCTACAAGGTTATATCACCTAATGAACATATCATGGGTATCTTTCAATGGTAATACAACCTCATTCATTGTAATGACAACACAGCGTTTAATTGTATGATTGCAGGAGTTGGAGTTGTTTTTAAATCTAGTATACAAGAAACTATAGCATACATGACAGCATATCACAAAACATGTCCCAAAATGACAATCTTGGCATCCTGGGTTGTAGGAACATCAGGGAGAGGACACGTGAGAATTGGTGTTTGCTTTTGTCTATGCTGAGCTCCGAAAGGACAGGACTGGTTTCTGCCACAATCTGAGAGTTGTCAATTGTACCGTCTCACTCTTAGATGTTCGGCGTTTACTGCTGCGCTTTAATTGATCAATTTTTGTAAGTGTTCTCTCCAAACATGGTTTTCCAGCAGGACCTTTGAAAGGAAGTCATCTTTCTCCTGACCCTTCCCATGACCTGAAGTGGGAAGAACTGATCCCTCAGGGAAGGCCTATGTATAACCTGGCAGGAAAGGAGCCTCTGGGAGCACATGAATGATGTAAACGTAAAATCAAGGGGCCAGTGTGTGTGTGTGTGTGTGTGTGTGTGTGTGTGTGTGGTGTGCATGTGTGAGAATGGGCATGTGCGTATGTGTGAGTGTGAACTCAATACTGACTTCCTCCCTTACTCTCCACCCCCTGTTTACTCTCCCATTACTTTCTGCTCGTCTTATATACAGGAATCAGAACATGAAGTCAGTGAATAGTTAAGAGCTGCATTTCAAACTAAAACACAACATGACTGTCAGGGAACCAAGAGACGCAAAAGTCAGGGGAACACCTCGCTCACAGGAAATTAGTATATCATCTAGCTATAAGTACCAGCTTTAGGAGGCCTGGCTGAACTGCCTACCAGCTTCATGACAACCTGTTTGGGCCTCAGTTTTCCCATTTTTAAGGTGATCAAGAGAATAACACTATCTTATAGAGTAATATTGAGGATTCAATGATTTAATTCATAAAATACCTCAACAGTACCTGGCACTGAGTAAGCACTGAATGAATGTTAACTATTACATCGAAATGCGTCCACCCACCCCACCTCTAAACCCCAGCTTCCTTTTGTGCCAGCTTCCTTATGCTTCATTCCGTTTAAAGAGAAATCACAGAAAATATATCTCACAGAGGCTTAGTGCAGTATATACATACATATCACTCTAGAAATTGTTCCAGGGAGAGGGTCAGAGCCATTTCAGGCATGATCTGATTAGATGCTATAAGCAGTGGGCATGGAATCCCTCTGGACTTTTGAAATCAGATGGGCATTTGTTCAACACATTCCTGTAGGAGTAGTTTACAAAATTAAACTAACACGGCAAAGGGATCCAGCAGTCCAAGAACTTGCCCACCTAAAGCAGTCATTGTAGGCAGAGCAAATGTTTAAAGTGAGGATAGAGTGTCTAATTGCCCCTTGTCTCACTGAAAGGCATTATTCACATATTGCTCAGCAATCACTGAGAACATGTGCCGATGAGGGCCAGTAACTCCTGTTCAGGATGTGCTGCTTGTTTCTGAGAGTTTACAACAATGACTGGCTAGGATTTTACTCTCCAGACTCACGTAGAAATGAGTGTGTCCTGTGGGATGTCTCCAACAGAGAAGAATCAAAAGGAATCAAAAAGATGCTAGACATTGAACTCTAGAAATCCAACTGCCTTCTCCCGGCCTCTGGACACACAACAGCTTCATTGTATGAGGAAAGAACATTGAACTGAAGCTTTCCTGCAAGCATATTTGAACTTGGACCTTCAGTGCACAGACCAGCAGCCAGCTTCCAGCCCAGGCACCCCCTCCTCTCCTCCCTTCTCCTCTCCATGTCTGCAAGAGAATTTAGTTCCATTTAAGTCCAGGAGATATGGCAAAAACAACACTCCTAACACCACTTCCATTTATGGCAACGGCATCCTCTAAACCAGTGAGAAATAGCCCTTCAGCTCACGAGTCCTTTAGCTTCTCTCTGTGCCTCATAACATTTATTTCCTCTACCCTCATCAGAGGGGAGAAATAGGCCTAAAGAGTTGGGGTTTATTTTTTAAGTTGTTTTTTTAAGGAGAGAAAAAAACACTGACATCAACAAAAAGAACAGTCACTGATTATTAATATTGGAAGGACATTAGCCAGCCACAGATCAACTTCCACATTTTTCAGATGAGGAAACTGAGGCCGAAGAGGCTAAAAGCCCACGCAGTACTTTGGGGGAATCCCTGGGACAAGCCATCTTAGGACACAAGACTGAAAGCCATGCCCTCATTTCCTCTGCTTACTTGCACTATTAACTTCCTATCAATGATCATGAAAATTGCTGTATACTAAGTCCTGTACTCAGGAGAAGGAGGCAAAACTGTAGCCAGCAGGAGTTTACTGGGACCGAGTTAATTTCTTTTTCTTTGAATCCATTTCATCTCTCATACCCTCAATCCCTGTCCATGAAATAATAAACCATTTTTTTGTCACTTAGGTTGAAATCCTTAGAGTCACAGTTGTGTTTCAGATTCACCCTTTTTTTTTGATACATCAAGTCCTGTTAATTATCCACTCAACAGATACGTATTTGTCTCCTTCCCTGTGCCAAGCACGGTTCCTCCCTGCAGTTGTCCCTTCCTTTCCTCTCCAACCCTTCGTTCATCCCCCAGGCCCAGGCTTTTTCACCTTGCAAGGATGGTACATGGTTGCCTCCAGGCCACCTGTCCCCAGTGCATTGTGTCTGGCCAATTTTCCTTCAACAATGCACGGGTCATTCCATCAGGAAGCCTGCAGTTGACTGCTTCCTTGTACTTAGCAATTCAGGTTCAGATTCTTCCCCCTGGTTTTCAAGTTTTCCTGCAACCACCTTAGCTACCCAAACGTATTTCCCTGCTATTCTCACCGAACTCTTCTTTAACGGGTGAAATTGTGTTCATCCTTAAAGGCCTAGAATCATGTATCGCCCGCTCTCTGAAAAGTCCCTCTTCCCCACCACTGGAGCAACGGCTCTCTCTCACTCCTCCCAGGGCACTCACCTCTAGTACAGGGCTGCCCAAATTGCTGTACACCTGTTTGTTCACAGGCTATCACCTCACCTGGATTCTGAGCTTTTTGAACACAGGGACTATCTTTTTAAATGTTGTATTCCAATGTCCAACAGAGTGGAGGAGCTCAGTAAATGTCTTGCATTGGATTCACTTGTAGCTCCTAGCACAGCACAGAGCTCCCCACGGGGCTCAGTGAAGACTTGCTGAGCACCTGAAGGTAATTAGAGCATCATTTAGTGATGCAGGCAGGTATATAAAGAGCAATTTTGACACAAAAGATATGTTCATAAAGCACTGTTTTTTAAAGGAGAAACTTCCTTTTTTGGGAAAATGAGACCAAAGAGATCAGAAGTCCAAGCAGTACTTTAAAATTTGTCTTAGAACATCAGAAAGGACACCAGAGGTTTCCTCTTTAAAGAGGAGCTTTCCCTTTTACTATTTTAAAGGAGTGCCCCCATTGTTTTAAAGAATCAGAAAGTAGGTGAAACCCCATCTCTACTAAAAATACAAAAAATTAGCTGGGCACCGTGGCGCGTGCCTGTAATCCCAGCTACTCAGGAGGCTGAGGCAGGAGAATTGCCTGAACCCAGGAGGCGGAGGTTGCGGTGAGCCGAGATCGCGCCATTGCACTCCAGCCTGGGTAACAAGAGCGAAACTCCGTCTCAAAAAAAAAAAAGAATTAGAAAATAGTCTGAACACACTCCATAATCGATAAGGAATAAAAATATTACATCTCTGAAAGAGCAATTTTATTTTGCCTAAAGACATATCTAATGTAGAATTAATACATTTTAAGTAAAATTAAAACAGTACAATTAGCAATCTGACATATACAGGGGCCATGATGACCGGGATGAAAACAGATGTGATCTTTTCTTGTTGGACCACTTTGCTATTCATTTATTTAAGGGCATTTTTCTCCAGGCACCCTTACTACTAAAACAGCCCTCTTATTATTTTCTTTAAATGCTTTCCTTAAATATCTAAGCATTTAGGATATCAGACCACATATTTGCCATTTGTTAACACTTACGGCATTTCCACAGTTTTTAAGAAGAGCTGGATCAGAAAATTGAGCAGATCTGGATGATGTTACGGATGATAACAGCCACAAAAAATACACTTCCTATGATGTTCTGAAAATCACACCAATTTCACTGAAAAACACAATTTGTGCCTCTGGAATTGATTTCATATCAAACTTTATCAAATGCACATCAGATGGACAAATCCTGTGCAGAACACCAGGTTGAACCTGGGTGACTCCTTGCTCTCAAGTTTACCATACTGGGAAGGGGGATTTGAGTTGGGAAGTTTATCCCTCACTTCCCTCCATGTGTCTACAGAAATGGCAAGTTCTTTCCATTACCAGGCTCACTGTTCAAAAACACATGTTTAGAAACATGTGTGTGTGACCAAGGGCTCTGAAAGCACATGAGGAGGTGGTTCTGGTGCAGATGTCTGTCTTTGGTTGTGGCTGCTGAGTCAGCCTACTCGCTGCATCTGGCCCTTCATGGGGGGCATGTACCATACTCGTTTTGTCCTAAGTGTATTTGTTTACCTTTGATGTGCCAGGAACCAAGCCCACTGAGTCTCCTTTGGGTTTAGAACCATATTGTCTACAAAACAATCGCAACATCTATAGTCATTGAAAGGCATTTGGAGAAACATTCTCAAGAATTCAAGAACTGAAGTTACATAAAGCATGTTTCTATCTAAATCCACTGGGGAATAAAAAAAGGTTCACAGGGCCTCAGGCATTGCTCCAGGAAAGGATTACTACACCACAGAGGAATTGAGTTTTTGTCCAGTGGCCTTTGGAATGACCTGAACTTTATATACTTTAGAAAATAGATGCGCTGTATGGCTGTCACCTGGCAGTAGGGAAATTTCCCAAGTCTACTCCATGTAGTACATGTGATACTTACATTCCTCTGCACGGGTTCATATATTCTACACCTCAATGAGCCTGATCCCCAGGACCTACACTAGAGGATCTCTCCCACTTGCCAGTGATAGTGATATCCCACCCTTAGTTCCTTGCCTTGGAAACACTGAATTCCTTTCAGTTGTGTTAGGTTTATTTTTTAATTTCTTAAAAACTAATTTCAACTTTTATTTAGATACAGGGAGTACAAAAGCAGGTTTGCTACCCAGATGTGTTGTGTGATGGATGTGTTGTGGCTTGGGATACAGCAGATCCCATCACTCAGGGAGTGAGCATGTTACTTGATACTGTGTTCTTTAGCCCATGACTGCCTCCTTCCTCTCCCCTCTAGTAGTCCCCAGTGTCTATTGTTCCCATCTTTATGGCCATGTATATTTAATGTTTAGCTCCCACTTTTAAGTGAGAGCATGCAGTATTTATTTTTCTGTTTCTGCACTAATATGCTCAGGATAATGGACTCCAGCTATATCCACGTTGCTGCAAAGGACCTGATTTTGCTCTCTTTTATGGCTACATAGTATTCCACACTATATATGTACCACATTTTCTTTATCCAATCCACCATTGAAGGGCACCTTCATTAATTCCATGCCTTTGATATTGTGAATAGTATTGCCATAAACATACAAATACAGGTGTCCTTTCCATAGAATAATGTATTTTCCTTTGGATATCTACCCAGTAATGGTATTGCTAGGTTGAATAATAGTTCTGAGTACTTTCAGAAATCTCCAGAGTGATTTCTGCAATAGCTGAACTAATTTGCATTCCCACCAAGAGGGCGTAAGCAATCCTTTTCTCTGCAGCCTCACCAGCATCTGCTGTTTTCTGGACTTTTTAATAACAGCCATTCTGACTGGTGTGAGATGGTATCTTATTATAGTGTTTGTTTGTTGGTTGGTTGGTTGGTTTTTTGAGACAGTCTCCTTCTGTCACCCAGGCTGGAGTTCAGTGGTGCAATATCTGCTCACTGCAACCTCCCCCTCCCAGGTTCAAGCCATTCTCATGCCTCAGCCACCTAAGTAGCTGGAATTACAGGTGCGTGCCACCATGCCTGGCTAATTTTTTTATAATTTTAAGAGAGATGGGGTTTCGCTGTGTTGACCAGACTGTTCTTGAACTTCTGGCCTCAAGAGATTCACCCGCCTCAGCCTCCTAAAGTGCTGGGATTGCAGGTGTGAGCCACATGCCCAGCCTCATTATGGTTCTGATTTGCATTTCTTGGATGATTAGCGATGATGAGCATTTCTTTTATGTTTGCTGGCTATTTGAATGTCTTATTTTGAGATGTGTCCATGTCCTTTGCCCACATTTTAATGGGGTTATTTGTTTTTTGCTTTTTTTTTAAGTTCCTTATGGATTCTGGATATAGGACTTTTGTTGGATGCATAGTTTGCTAATATTTTCTCCCATTTTGAAAGCTGTTTATTTATGCTGTTGATAGTTTCTTTTGCTGTGCAGAAGCTCTTTAATTAGGTCCACTTTCTGTTTTTCTTGTAATTGCTTTGGGGGACTTAGTAATAAATTGTTTTTCCAAGGTTGATATCAAGAAGGGTATATCATAAGTTTTCTTCTAGGATTTTTATTGTTTGAGTTAATGAAACAGAACAGAGAACCCACCAATAAAGCTGCACACCTAAACCATCTGATCTTCTACAAACTTGAAAAAGACAAGCAATAGTGAAAGGACTCCCTATTCAATAAAGGGTGCTCAGAAAACTGGCTAGCCATATGCAGAAGAATGAAACTAGACCCCCTCTGATCTTTAACCATATACAAAAATTAACTTGAGATGAATTAAAGATTTAAATGTTAAGTTTATTTTAACAGATGTTAACTCTGTGTCAAAATTGCATTTAGTCATTGGAAGTCAAAGAAGAAAAAGATCTGGTTACTGACATTGAAGAGTTTATAGACAATTGCTATGTAATACAATGGCTTAACGAAACAGCATAGATTGGGGACCACTGGAACTGAGAAGAAAGAATCTTAACCTAACCTGGAGGAGGAAGGGTGAGAAACTCTTGGAGAAGATGACATGTAATTTAATTTCTAAAGGAGGAACTAGGAGAGTCAAGCCAGAAAAGTGGGAAGGGTGTTCTTAACAGAGAGAGTAATATGGCAGAGGCACAACCATATAAAGAAAATGGGTTATAATAAGAAGTACAAGCAGAGCAGTTAGGCATCGGTTTAAAAGTTAGGAAAAAAGCTCAAGACAGAGGATGAGGACAAGGGTGAGACAAAGGAGAATAAGTCCATAGAAGACAGGATGTGGAGAACCTGTAATGAGCTGCTATAGAGGTTTCACTTTATTCAGTACACAATGGGGACCCTAGAAGAAGTTTTACTTTGTGTATGTAGGAAGTTGTTTGGATAAAGAGTGTTCCATTAAATGTGCCTTTTGATGTTTTGTTACCAGTGAAATTAATATTCATTATATTTTTTATTAAGCTAGAAACTACAACTTTGAATGGCCAAAACCTTGAAAAAGAAGAAAAAACGTGGATATTTTACACTTCCTGATTTCAAAACCTACTACAAAGCTATCATAATCAAAAGAGTGTGGCATTGGAGTAAACATAGATATTCAGATCATTGTGATAGAACAGAGGATCCAGAAATAAATTATCACACATATGGTCAAATGACTTTTTACAATGGTACCAAGACCACTGAATAAAGAAAGAACAGATTTCAACAAATAGTGTTGGGAAACTAGATATCTACATGCAAAAGAAAAAAAAAGCCTTTAACTTAAACCATATATAAAAATCAATTCAAAATGGGTCAAAGACCTAAGCATAAGAATAAAAACTAGGCCAGGCACAGTGGCTCCCGCCTATAATCCCAGCACTTTGGGAGGCTGAGGCAGGTGGATCATGAGGTCAAGAGATCGAGACCATCCTGGTCAACAAGGTGAAACTCCATCTCTACTAAAAATACAAAAATTAGCTGGGCATGGTGGTGCGCACCTGTAGTCCCAGCTATTCGGGAGGCTGAGGCAGGAGAATTGCTTAAACCCAGGAGGCAGAGGTTGTGGTGAGCCAAGATTGTGCCATTGCACTCCAGTCTGGGTGACAACAGCGAAACTCCATCTCAAAAAAAAAAAAAGATTATAAAACTCTTAGAAGAAAACACAGGGGAAAGCTTTGTGGCATCAGGTTTGGCAATGATTTCTTATATATGACACCAAATTCACAGGCAACAAAAAAGGAAATAGATAAATGGGACACATCGAAGTTTAAAACATTTGTTATTAAAGGACACTATCAATGGAGTACAAAGACAACCCATGGAATTGGAGAAAATAATTGCAAATCATATATCTGCTAAGGGGCTAATATCTAGAATTTATAAGGAACATATATAACTTAATAACAAAAAATCCAATTTAAAAAATGGGGGAAGGGCCAGGCACAGTGGCTCACACCTATAATCCCAGCTCTGTGGGAAGCTGAGGCAGGAGGATCATTTAGGGCCAGGAGTTTAAGACCATCCTGTGCAAGATATGAGACTTTACCTCCACAAAATATTTTTTAAATTAGCTAGGCATGGTGACACGCACCTGTAGTGCCAGATATTTGGGAGGCTGAGCTAAGCATGGTGGCACATACCTGTAGTCCCAGATACTTGCTGAAGCCCAGGAATTAGAGGCTGCAATGATCTATAAGTATGCCACTGAACTTCAGCCTGGGTGACAGAGCAGAATCCTGTCTCTAAATAAATATACAAATAGTCAATAAACAGATAGAAAGAAGCTCAACATCACTAATCATCAGAGAAAGGCAAATCAAAGTCACAGTGTGGGACCACTTCAAACCCATTAAGGTGGCTATCATTTAAGAAAAAAAAAACAAAAAATGAATAATAAGTGTTGGTAAGGATGTGGAGAAATTAGAACCCTTATACACTTGTTGGTGGAATGTAAAATGGTGTCGCTGCTGACAAAAACACTAAGGAAGTTCCTCAAAAAAATTAAGAGTAGAATTACCATATGATCTAACAATTCTACTTCTGGTAATATACCATCAATAATTGAAAGTAGGAATTCAAACAGATATTTATGCATCCACATTCATAGTAGCATTGCTCACAATAGTCAGAAGGTGGAAGCAATCCAGCAAACAAACGGTTATACAAAATGTGGTATACATACACAATGGAATAGTATTCACCCTTAAAAAGGAAGGAAATCTTGGTACATGCTACTGCAGGGTACAGCACGATTATGCTAAGTGAAATAAGCCCTTCACAAAAGGACAAATACCGTATGATTCTACTTATACTATGTACCTAGGGTAATCATTAATCAAATTCATAGGAACGGTGGTTGCCAGGGACTCAGGGAGAGGGGAAGAATGGAGATTTATTGTTTAATGGGTAGGGAGTTTTCATTTAGGAAGATGAAAAAATTTCAGAGATGGATAGTGGTAATGATTTCACAATGTGTATGTACTTAATGTCACTTAACTGTACAATTTTAAATGGTAAATTTTATGCTATTATTTTTTACCGCAATAAGATTTTTTACCACAATAAGAAATCTAGGAACTATAGAAAAAGCAAGGAAGCTCCTCATAACCTCACATAATGTCCCCCTACTCCCAGTCTCCACTGTCAATCACAACTTTCTGGAGAAGTGAATGGAGAAAGCATAACGCAGGTCAATTTGTGTTTGAGGCAGCTTACACCAACCATAGAAAGGGGACAGATTTAAACAGGACAAAAGGAGAGGCAGGGAGGCTGGTGATGAAGCTATAGCAATAAGGCAAAAGATAGTGAAAGTCTTAACTAGCTAGCTCCCTGCTAAAGGACAGACATTAGAAACACATTGAGAACCTAAGCATGTTTGGTGAATGACTAATGATAAGGACAGAGAGGAAGAAATCCTAGCTTTAGAAACTTAGTGATGCACCATTACTTGAGACCAGATGCACAGGGAAACTGAAATTTAATAATTTTATTAGAAACTTAAATTATTTTAATTAAAATTTTAAACAATTTGATTACAATTGATAATTGGAAGTGTGATTACGGTAGTTTGTAATTTGTTAGCTTGGTTAAAATGACTATTTCCCAGACTGCTCTTCCTTACATGTTTCTGGTTGGGATAAACAAGAAGAGACATTTTGTGTGAGTTCTGGAAGGTGGAAGTGAAGCAGCACCTGTAATGTTTTGACATGCAAAGGGTAGTGCAGGAGCACTAGGCACTGATGCAGCTCACTCACATGGACATATCACTTATCTGCTGCTCCATCTTCTTGGCATGGGGCAGCAGCCAGCCCTACAGCTAGCTTCTCTACCTCCTCCTGGATCTTCCATCAGCTTTTCTGACTCTTGAGCCAGGTGAGTATTTAGCTCCAAGACAAAGTGTGCCAGCTTCTCCTGTAGACACCCCCACCATTAAAGTTAGAGGTGGGAGAGACTGACACAGGATCCATTCGTCTTTCTGGGTTCCAGTTGGTGGTTCTAGGGTCCAGCTTGTTCCTCCTTCTTTCCCTGGTTTACATGCATCTCTCCACTTCCTGTCTGCCAGTCATGCAAACTTCATACCCCAGCATGAGACACAAAGGCAACAGTCTCGCAGAGACTGGTTAATCACATCTCACAATTATGTAAGGTTCAACTTCTGGTGGTTTTGCTTCCCTGACAAACCCCAATAAGAGAATTTGGTAGCAGACAAGATTCTAGGAGTATAGAATCTTAAGAATGAGTTGTCTAAACAGGTTCTGGGCTACCTGGAATTTATCCTCCGATTTTCCTAATGCCCTGTTTCCAGTGGTAAAGAGGACACCAGCATTATGCAATGGCAAACAGTTACACCAACTATCCCATTGACACCTTTAATCAAATGCCTATAGAACAAGGGCTGGCAAACTTTCTCTGAAAAGAGACAGATGATAAATATTTTAAGCCTGGAAGCCACAGAGTCTCTGCTGCATAGACTCCAGCTAGACTCTGTATAGTCTCGGCCTCTACTCAACTCTGTGGTTACAGCATAAAAGCAACCACAGGCAATATGTATATGAATGAATGTGGCTGTGTTCCAATAAAACTTTATTTACAAAAATAGGAGCAAGCGAGATTTGGCCCAGGAGGCATAGTTTGCCGACTTCTGCCATAAAAGGAAAGCTTTGGATGAACAAGTATTTGCTGCCATAGAATATTTCAGTGAAAATACAAACCATAATTGGATTGATTAATTGCTTCTAAATGTGCTGGAGAACTTTGGAAAAGAAAATGATGAGCTCCGGGCTTTACATTCTTAGCTCAAGGTCTATATAAGGAAGCTAAAGTCTTCTATGATTACCCTAAAAGAATTCTGACTGATACAGTGATAACTGAACTAAAATCAGTAGATGATTTGCAGGCAGACTTTAAAAAGAAGCAATAAATTTGTAGGGGAGGTAATTTGGGACATGCCAAGTTGGAGGTGTCATGACGTGTCCAAGTAGTGACGCTTGGCAGAGAGTAGCATGCATAGTCTGAAACTCTGGGAGAAATGTCTATTTGGAAATCACTCACACATACTCAACTGTTATAATCACAAGAATAAAAGAGATAACCCAGAAGAGTTGAGAGAGAGAAGTGCAGGGGGCGAAAGCAGACCCTCAGAAACCCAGCATTCAGTGGCGGGGCAGGGGACGAGGGGCCCATGAAAGAGCCTGAGAAGTTGAAGACCCCAGAAGAGAGCATCACCAAGGCCAAGGAGCTGGAGAGTATCAAGAACTGTGAGGGACTGCAATCAAACCGCACGTGGCGGAGGCTGAGAAAATCCTAAGTCAAAATTGAAACAAAAGATCCACTGCCTTCCAAAGAAACAAATGGGGAGGAGAGGCAAGGCGACGAATTTTTATGATTTTATGAGATGTGTCACCAGGAGCACCATTCATTCCACAAGCATTCCCTTCTCCTTTTTTTAAGACGGAGTTTCGCTCTTGTTGCAGCTCCAGGCTGTAGTGCAATGGCGCGATCTCAGCTCACCGCAACCTCCGCCTCCTGGGTTCAGGCAATTCTCCTGCCTCAGCCTCCTGAGTAGCTGGGATTACAGGCACGCGCCACCATGTCCAGCTAATTTTTTTGTATTTTTAGTAGAGACGGGTTTCACCATGTTGACCAGGATGGTCTCGATCTCTTGACCTCGTGATCCACCCGCCTCGGCCTCCCAAAGTGCTGGGATTATAAGCTTGAGCCACCGCGCCCGGCCAAGCATTCCCTTCTTTAAATAGGACTACCTCTCTTAGCAGCTTAACCTGGGGCGATGAAAAGAAGTTAAAAGAGAAGTGTCTGTGTGGCTCCATCCACGTGAGTGAAGGCTGTGCCAGCTGAGAAGTGGTAGAGCAGGAAGCTGCCTGACAACCTCCATTTATTTGGTAAAAGACCGGGCTCAGTCCTTGAGAGAGCAAGTTGAGGGCTATGTAGAGAGAGTTCACTTCTCTCTATGAGAGAAGTGAAATTTTGGAAGAGTCCACGGAAGACGGGAACTTTTTATTTTATTTACAGCAGTGCAGACTTCATGCAGCAGAAGTCTGAATGACCTTGCTTTTGTGACTTACAATGTGAAGGGAGCATTTCTCTTATATGCAAACTAACCATAGTAGACATGTTTGTCTAGTACAGATCAGTTTCTAGATTCAAAACTTGTCTTTTTTTTTTTTTTTGAGATGGAGTCTCACCCTGTCACCTGGGCTGGAGTGCAGTGGTGCGGCCTTGACTCACTGTAACCTCCACCTCCTGGGTTCAAGTGATTCTCCTGCCTCATCCTCCCGAGTGGCTGGGACTACAGGTGTGCACCACCATACCTGGCTTTTTATATTTGTAGTAGAGATGAGGTTTCACCATGTTGGCCAGACTGGTCTTGAACTCCCAAACTAAGGTGATCCTCCCACCCTGGCCCTCCAAAGTGCTGGGATTACAGCCATGGTGCCCAGCCATATGTTTGTTTCAGAACCATGAGAAACTGACATCAAAAGTCTATTTGTACATTCTCCCACTGGATTGTAAAATCTGAAATATTTCCAAAGAAATTATTTCTGTTACACACATACACACACACACACAGTGCAGGTGACAACTCTTTGGTAACTCCACTGTGAAGTATAGCTTTTAGAGTATTTTCACTAATGAACCAATAAAAATCAAATTAAAGTGATTCTGTGTGAACTCTGGTGTGTGTGTGTGTGTGTGTGTGTGTGTGTGTGTGTGTGTGTGCGTGTGTGTGTGTGGTGTTTAACCTTAAAATCAGAGAAGAACCTGATTTTGAAAGAGCAACTGACCAATTTTATTTTCAAGGAGATTTACTGCCAAAAGGGAAAAACTATACCGTCTGGTCTCGCCGAATACCATCTCCCATCTATTTGCCACTCAGCAACCAGAGTGATCTCTTAGAAACATACTTGGGTCATATCACTCTTCTGCTCAAAACTCCCAATGGAGAGTGTTCACCAAAATGTTAACACAATCCTTTCTAGGTGTCTTAATACTTCGGGAAAATGAACAGTAGATTTTCCTTATTAAAAAATTAGGCCCTCTGTCTTAAGGAGGAAGAGGAAGAGAAGGAAGAGAAAGAGGGAGAGGAGGAGGAGGAG
>CM052659.1:102652040-102697274 GCA_028533165.1 Leontopithecus rosalia
AGAGAAGGAGGAAGAGGAGGAGAAGGAGGAGGAGGAAGAAGAAGAGGAGGAGGAAGAGGAGGAGGAGGAAGAGGAGGAGAAGGAGGAGGAGGAAGAAGAAGAGGAGGAGGAGGAGGAAGAAGAAGAGAAAGAGGAAGAGGAGGAGGAGGAGGAAGAAGAAGAGGAGGACGAGGAGGAGAAGGAGGAGGAGGAAGAAGAAGAGGAGGAAGAGGAGGAGAAGGAGGAGGAGGAGGAAGAAGAGGAGGAGGAAGAGGAGGAGGAGGAAGAAGAGGAAAAGGAAGAGGAGGAGGAGGAGGAAGAGGAGGGGTGGGAGGAGGAGGGTGGGGGAAGAAGCCCTTCTGCAGATTGGACAGCTTCAAACAAAAACAGCATTACCCTTACTCCTACATCATCATTCATCTTGTTATCCCTGGGTGGCAAGGGCATTTTTGCAGTTGGTGAGAGTTTATTTTAGAGCACTGGGCCTTCTCAGAGAGAGAGTAGATGGTGACAGGTAAAGACGAGACTTAGGGGGCATTTCATACTCCCAGGCCCTGCTTTCGTCTATGTTGAAGGTTTCTAAGTTTTATTTCTAACCCTGTAGTCTCCCTAGGCATCTATTGGAAGTCAGTTTCCAATCAAATGTACAGCCTTCAGTCTGAAGCATTTGAATATGTTTTAAGTCAAATTTGCCATCTGTCCTGAGTATCAGGCTTCCTTTTCTAACTTACTCATCTCTGCCAGTGCAATATTATTCTCTAAATTCACCCAGGCATAAAATCTAAAGTGGAGTCACTCAACTTTGATTTATCCCTTTTTTAAAAAATTGAGATCAAATCCACATAACATAAAATTCAGCATCTTACCAACTTTAAGGTACACCACTCAGTAATTTTTAGTATATTCACAATGTTGTACAACCATCACCACTATTCAATTCCAGAGGATTTCCCGTACTTCCCAATTTCCTCGTCCCCTCATCCTGGCACTACCAATCTACAATCTGTTTCTATGGATCTGACTATGCTGGACATTTCTATAGATGGAATAATAGAATACGTAGCCTTTTGTGTCTAACTTATCTCTTTCAGGATAATGTTTTCAAGGTTCATCCATGTTGTAACATGTATTGTATCAGTATCTCATTCATTTTTACAGCTGAATAACATTCCATTATATACCACATCTTGTTTAGCCCCTTATCAGTGGGTGAGCATTTGGTTTGTTCTTTTTCAGGCTACTATGAGTAATGCTTCCATGAACATCGGTGGACAAGTCTTTGTGTGAACATACAGTTTTGAATTATACGCTCAAAATGAACGTGAACATCCATTTTTGGAATTACCCAATTTCTTGGGTATATACTAAAAAGTGGAATTACTGGATCATATGGTCACTTTATTTTCAACTTTTTGAGGAACTGCCAAACTGTTTTCCACAGCAGCTGCACCATTTCATTCCCACCAGTAGTGTACGAGGACTTCCATTTCTCCCTATCCTTGCCAACACTTACTTTTCGTTTTTTTAAATTACAGCCATCCTGGTGAATGTGAAGTTGTATCTCACTGTAGTCTTGATTTACATTTGTGTAATGACAATGATGCTAAGCGTCTTTTCACATGCTTATTGATCATTTATGTATCTTGTTTGCAAAATATCTTTGCTCATTTTTAAATTGGATTATTTGTCTTTTATCATTGAGTTTTAAGAGTTCTTTATGAGGCCAAGGCGGGTGGATCACGAGGTCATGAGATCGAGACCATCCTGGTCAACATGGTGAAACCCCGTCTCTACTAAAGATACAAAAATTACCTGGGCATGGTGGCGCGTGCCTGTAGTCCCAGCTACTCGGGAGGCTGAGGCAGGAGAATTGCCTGAACCCAGGAGGCGGAGGTTGCGGTGAGCCGAGATCGCGCCATTGCACTCCAGCCTGGGTAACAAGAGCGAAACTCCGTCTCAAAAAAAAAAAAAAAAGAGTTCTTTATATATTCTGGCTACTAGACTATTATCAGTATATGATTTACAAATATTTTCCCCCATTCTATGGTTTGTACTTTCACTTTCTTGGTAGTGCCCTTTGGTGCACTAAAGTTTTTAATTTTGATGAAGTCTAACTTCTCTATTTTCTTTTGCTGTTTGTGCTTTTTGAGTCATATTTAAGAAACCATTACCTAATCTAAGGTCACAGAGATTTACACCTATGTTTCCTTTGAAAAGCTTTATTATTTTAGTTCTTACATTTGGTTATTTGATCCATTTTGAGTTATTTTTTTTTTATTGAGACAGAGTATCACTCTGTCACCCAGGCTGGAGTATAGTGGCCAGATCTCAGCTCACTGCAATCTCCAGCACCCAGGTTCAAGCAATTCTCATGCCTCAGTCTCCAGAGTAGCTGGGACTACAGGCATGTGCCACCACACCTGGCTAATTTTTTCGTATTTTTAGTAGAGAGGGTTTTGCCACGTTGGCCAGGCTAGTCTCGAACTCCTGACCTCAGGTGATCCATTTGCCTCAGCCTCCCAAAGTGCTGGGATTACAGGCATGAGCCACTGCACCAGGCAATTTTTGTATACAGTGTAAGCTAGGAGTCCAACTTCATTCTTTGATATGTGGATATTCAGTTGTCCTGGCACTATCTGTTGAAAAGACTGTCCTTTCTCCCCTTGAATAGTCTTAGAAACCTTGTTGAAAATCAATTGTCCACCAGTGGATGGATTTATTTCTGAATTTTAATTTAATTCCATTAGTCTATATGTCTAGCCTTATGTAAATACCATACCCTTTAGAATACTGTAGCTTTGTAGTTAAGTTTTAAAATCTGGAATTGTGAGTCCTTCAACTATTTCTTTTTCAATACTATTTTGGTTATTCAAGGTCTCTTGCATTTCTATATGGATTTTAGGATTAGCTTGTCCATGTCTGCAAAAACAAAAAATAAAAGTTTGACTTTTTATAGGTTTTACATTAAAACTGCAGAGCAGTTTGTAAAGTACTGCCATCTTTTTTCCTCTCTTCTTGTTTCAATTTGTTTGGTGTTTTGTTTTACCATTTTAGGTATTTTAACTGCACAGCTCAGTGGCATTAAGAACATTCACATTGTTATGAACCATTACCACTATCCATCTCTAAAACTGTCTTCATCTTCCCAAATTGAAACTCTGTGCCCATTAAATAGTAACTCCCCATTCTCCCCTCTCCCAGCCTCCGGGAAGCACCATTCTTCTACTTTCTGTCTCTAGGAACTGAACTACTCCAGGTACTTCATATAAGTGAAATCACATAATACTTGTCCTTTTGTGACTGCCTCATTTCACTTAGCATAATGTCCTTGGGGCTCATTCATTTGTAGCATATGTCAGAATTTTCTTCCTTTTCAAGGCTGAATATTATTCCATTGCATGTATATACCACGTTTTGTTTATCAGTTCATCCGTTGATAGACACTTGGTTGCTTCCACCTTTGGGCTATTGTGAATAAGGCTGGTATGAACACGGGTGCACAAATATCTGTTTAAGTCCCTACTTTTAATGATCTTAAATGTATACCCAGAAATAGAATTGCTGGATCATATTGTAATTCTGTTTGTATTTTCTTGAGGAATTGTCATATTGTTTTTCATAGGGGCTGCACCATTGTACATTCCCACTAGCAGTGCCCAAGGGATTTAATTTCTCCATATCGTCACCAACATTGTTATTTTCTGATTTTTTGGTTTTGTTTTGTTTTTTAGTAATAGCCATCCTACAGAGTGTAAAGTGGAATAATGCCCAAGTATTGTGTTCTTTTTGATGCTATTGTACATAAAATTATTTTCTTACTTCCATTGTTGGATTGTTTACAGCTAACACAAAAATACAACTAATTTTTGTATATTGGTCTTGTATCTTTCAACTTTGCTGAATTCATTTACTAGATTTAATTGTGTGTGTGTGTGTCTGTGTGTGTAGTGTGTGTGTGTGTGTGTGTGTGTGTGTTCTTTCTGGTTTTCTATATTTAAATTATACATGGATATCAACTATGAAAAAATATAGTTTTACTTCCTCCTTTCCAATATGAATGGCTTTTATTTCTTTTCTTGCCTAGATGCCCTGGCTAGAATTTTCAAAAGAGCAATAGAGTGTTGAATAGAAGTAGTGAGAATAGTCATTTTCTTTCCTTTCTTTTTTTTTTCATGATCTTAGGGGGAAATTTTCAATCTTTCAACATTAAGTATAATGTTAGCAGTGGGGTTTTCAAAGATGGCCTTTACGAGATTGAAAAATTTCCCTTCTTTTTCTGGTCTGGTGTGTTTTCAAATCATGAAAGGGTACTGGATTTTGTCAAATGCTTTTTCTGTGTTTATTAAGATAATAGTTTTTCCTTTTATCCTATTAATAAGGTTTATTATATTCATTAATTTTTACATCAAATCAATCTTTCCTTTCTGGAATAAACTCCACTTGGTAGTGATATACAAGAAGACTTCAAAAGGTTTGTGAAAAAATGGCATTAAAAATATAAAATATAAACTGATTTCTCAACACTAAGCTCCATCAATTCCAGACACTTTTGTAAGTGATGATACCAGCCACTTAGTTCATCCCCAGAGAACTGAGGGTCCTGGAAATTCGATACCAATGCCATTTTTTTTTTACCTTATAAACTGAAGAAAAATTGGTGCCTTTTACGAATTTTTTTTTTTTTTGAGACGGAGTTTCGCTCTTGTTACCCAGGCTGGAGTGCAATGGCCCGATCTCGGCTCACCGCAACCTCCGCCCCCTGGGTTCAGGCAATTCTCCTGCCTCAGCCTCCCGAGTAGCTGGGATTACAGGCACGTGCCACCGGGCCCAGCTAATTTTTTGTATCTTTAGTAGAGACGGGGTTTCACTATGTTGACCAGGATGGTCTCGATCTCTTGACCTCGTGATCCACCCGCCTCGGCCTCCCAAAGTGCTGGGATTACAGGCTTGAGCCACTGCGCCCGGCCCTTTTACGAATTTTTTAAGGATTAAGACATAGAAAGGAGTCAGAAGGAGCCAAATCAGGACTGCAGAATAGATGCCTAATGATTTGTCATCAAAACTTTCACAAGATTGCACTTGTTTGATGAGAGGAATGAGCAGGAGCATCGTCATGGTGGAGAAAGACTCTCTGGTGGAGCTTCCCTGGGTATTTTTCTGCTCAAGCTTTGGCTAACTCTATTCAAACACTCTCATAATAAGCAGATGTTATCATTCTTTGGCCCTCCAGAAAGTCAACAAGTAAATGCTTTGAGCAACCCAAAAAACTGTTGCCATAACCTTTGCTCTTGACCAGTCCGCTTTTGCTTTGATAGGACCACTTTTTTTGTTTGTTAATTTGTCTGTCTTTTGAGACAGAGTCTCACTCTGTTGCCCAGGCTGGAGTGCAGTGGCACGACCTCAGCTCACTGCAACCTCTGCCTCCTAGGTTCAAGTGATTCCCCTGCCTCAGCCTCCTCAGTTCAAGCAATTCTCCTGCCTCAGCCTCCCAAGCAGCTGGGACTATAGGCCTGTGCCACCATACCTGGCTAATTTTTGTGTTTTTAGTGGAGACAGGGTTTCACCATGTTGTCCAGACTGGTCTCAAACTCCTGGTCTCAAGTGACCCATCCACTTCAGCCTCCCAAAGCACTGGGATTACAGACATGAGCCACTGCACCCAGCATGGACCACTTTTTACCTCTTGGTAGCCATTGCTTTGATTGTGCCTTGTCTTTAGGATCATACTAGTAAAACTATATTTCATCTCCTGTTATAATCCCTTAAATAAATGCTTCAGGATCTTGATTCTACTTGTTTAAAATTTCCTTTGAAAGCTCTGCTCTTTTTTGCAGCTGATCTGGGCACAATGGTTTTGGGATCCATCAAGTGGAAAGTTTGCACAACTTGAATTTTTCAGTCAGAATTGGGTAAGCTGAACCAACTGAGAAGTCTACGGCATTGACTATTGTTTCTGCTGTTAATCAATAATCCTCTTCAATTAGGGCATGAACAAGATAAATTTCTTTCTCATAAATGGATGTGGATGGTCTATATTCAGCATCATCTCATCCTTTCATAAAAAGAGTTATCCATTTGTAAATTGCTGATTTCTTTGGGGCATTGTCCCCGTAACCTTTTTGTGAAGTACCAATGATTTCACCATTCTCCAACTCAAGCTGCACTACGAATGTGATGTTTCTTCCTGCTTCAATTTAAACAAAATTCGTGGTGCTCTGATAGGGGCTCTTTTCAAACTGATGCCTTATCCTTCTTAGTGCCTCAATCTAGATCCTCTTCAGACATGTTATAAGTTAGTACAAGTTTATTTTAGTGCAAAAAATTGAAATCCATGCATTCTTTTCTCATATGTGTTTTCCATGAACTTTTGAAGACCCCTCAGATAATCATTTTCATATGCTACTGAAGTCAATTTGTTAGTATTCTGTTAAGATTTTTACAGCTATATTCATAATGGTTATTAGTCTGTTATTTTATTTTCCCTGTTGTCTTTGTCTGGTTTTAGTATTACGGTAATATTGGTCTCATAGAAGGTGTTAGGAAGTATATCCTTCCCTTCATTTTTTTTTCTTAAAGTTTGTGAAAGCTTAAGGATAATTATTTGAAATTTTGGCAGAATTTATCAATGAACCCATCTAGTCATGGGCTTTTCTTTTCTTGTCTTTTTCCTTTTTTGCGCCTTTTAAGACAGGGTTGGGTAGGGTGTGGCACACCACCATGCTCAGCTAATTTTTTAAATTTTTTGTAGGGACAGGGTCTTACCATGTTGCACACGCTGGTCTAAAACTTCTGGCCCCAAGTAATCCTTCTGCCCTGTCTTATCAAAGTGCTAGGATTACAGGCATCAGCCACGATAGCCAGCCTTGTCTTGGGTTTTTCTCTGTTGGAAGTTTTTTTTAATTACTGATTCAATTTGTTTACTTTTTATACATCTATCCAGATTTCCTACTCTTTCTTGAGTTTTAGGAGTTTGTATATTTTTAGAAATTTGTCCACTTTCTCTAGATCATAAAAATTGGTTGTCATGCAATTGCTCATAGCAGTCTTATAATTCTTGTTATTTCTTTAAGGTTGATAGTACGGTGCCTGCTCTCATTCCTGATTTTTGTAATTTTTGTTTTCTCCCTATTTTTCTGGTCAGCATAGAAAAAGGATTGCCAATTTTGTTGACCTTTTAAAAGAACCAACTTTTGGTTTCATTGATTTTTCTCTAATCTGTTTTTCATTCTAATCTTTATTATTTTCCTCCTTTTTCTTGCTTTGGGTTTAGTTTGCCCCTCTTTCTAGTTTCTAAAAATGGAAGATTATGTTGTTGACTTAAGATCTTTCTTCTCTGTTAATGAAGGTGTTTAAAACTAATTATAAGTTTCCCTCTCAGCATTCTTCCAACGTTCCCTGTATCCCATAAGTTTGTCTATGTCATGTTTCCATTTGTATTTACTCAAGTATTTTCTAATGTCTCTTGTAATTTCCTCTTTGACCCATTGTTTTCTTTTTCTTTTTTTTTTTTTTTTGAGACGGAGTTTCACTGTTGTTGCCCAGACTGGAGTGCAATGGCGCGATCTCGGCTCACCGCAACCTCCGCCTCCTGGGTTCAGACAATTCTCCTGTCTCAGCCTCCTGAGTAGCTGGGATTACAGGAACGCACCACCATGCCCAGCTAATTTTTGTATTTTTAGTAGAGACGGGGTTTCGCCTTGTTGACCAGGATGGTCTCGATCTCTGACCTCGTGATTCACTCGCCTCGGCCTCCCAAAGTGCTGGGATTACAGGCGTGAGCCACTGCGCCCCGCCCCATTGTTATATTTTCTTAGTGGATTGACTCCTTTATCATTATAAAATGGCCTTCTTTGCCTGTCATGACAATTTTTGTCCTAAAGCCTGATACATCTGTCTGGTTTTAGGATAGCTGTGCCAGCTCTCTTTTTGCTACTGTGTGCAGAAAATACTTATCTTTTTCCGTTCTTTTACTTTCAACCCGTTTGTGTCTTTAAATCTAAAGGGAGACTTTTAGAAAGAGCACATAGTTGCATCATGTTTTTTTTAATTCATTCTTCTGACCTCTGCCTTTTAATTGGAGAATTTCATTAACATTAATGTAGTTACTGAAAAGAAAGGGCTCACTTGTGTCATTTTGCTATGTATTATGTATATGTCTTATATCTTTTTTGTACCTCAGTTCCTCCATTACTACTTTCTTCTGTGTTAAATAGACGCTTTTCTAGGGCATCACTTTAATCCCTTTGCCATTTCTTTTACTGCATACTTTGAGTTATTTTATTGGTGATTTCCCTGGGAATTTTTTTCTTTTTTTTATTTTAAATTTTAAAAATTTTATAAATAAAGACGGGGTTTCACCATGTTGGTTAGGCTGGTCTTGAACTCCTGACCTCAGGTGATCTGCCCGCTTTGGCCTCCAAAGTGCTGGGATTACAGGTGTGAGCCACCATGCCCAGCCTTCCCTGGGAATTATAATTAACATCTTAATTTATAACAATGTAATTCAGAAATATCAACTTGTTTTTAATATTATACACAATTTTGCTCCTATATAGTTCAGTTTCTTCCTTTATGCTGTTATTGCCACAATTACATCTTAATAAATTGTTTTTCATCAACATAAATTTATAATTATTGCCTTATGTAGTTGTATTTTAAATCAGATTTTAAAAAAGGAGTTACAAACAAAAATACATTAATAACGTCTTCTATAATTATCTTTGTAGTTATCATTACCGGTATTCTTTTTTCGGGGGGGTAGCCTAGGCTGAAGTGCAGTGGTGCAATCTCGGCTCACTGAGCCTCTATCTCCTGGGTTCAAACGATTCGCCTGCCTCAGCCTCCCAAGTAGCCGGAATTACAGGTGCACACCACCACACCTGGCTAATTTTTGTATTTTTAGTAGAGATGAAGTTTCACCATGTTGGCCAGGCTAGTCTCAAACTCCTGACTTCAAGTGATCCACCTGCCTCAGCCTCCCAAAGTGCTGGGATTACAGGTGTGAGCCACCATGCCCAGCCTGTGCTTTATTTCTTCTTGTAGATTTGAGTTACTCTAGTTAAACTCTTACTTCAGCCTAAAGAATTCTCTTTAGCATTTCTTGTAAGGCAAGTTAGCTAGCAATAAACTCAGTTTTTATTTATCTGAGAATGTCCTAATTTCTTCATTTCTGAAGGATATTTTTGCCAAATACAGAATTTTTAGTATGTGTTGCCACTGCCTTCTGACCTCTGTGGTTTCTGATGGGAAGTCTAATTTTATTAAAAATCCTTTGTATATGATATATTGCTACTCATTGCTTTTAAGAGTCTCCATGTTGAGCTTTTGAGAGTTTATGATGTGCCTGGATGTGGATCTGTTTGAATTTGTCCTACTTGAAGTTTTTTGTGTTCCTTGGAGTGGTAGATTAATATTTTTCATTAAATTTGTGAAATGTTTGGACATTTTTTTTTTTAATATTCTTTCTGCCCTCTTTTCTCCCTCTCTCCTTACTTCTGGAACTCTCATTATACATATCTTAGTTTGCTTAATGATGTCCCATGAGTTTCTTAGGCCCTGTTCATTTTTCTCTTTTCTTTCTGTTCCTCAAACAGGATAATCTCAATTGATTTATCTTGAAGTAGCTGATTCTTTCTTCTGCATCCTCAGCTCTGTTATTGAGCCCCCTCTCTAGTAAATTTTTAACTTAAATATTATACTTTTCAACTCTAGAATTTTCATTCGGTTTCTTTTTATAATTTCTACCTCCTTATTGATATTCCCTATTTGATGAGGCATCATTTTCATGCTTTTATTTAGTTCTTTAGATATGGTTTCTTTTAAGTCTTTGAACACATTTTATTTATTTATTTATTTATTTATTTATTTATTTATTTATTTAAATAAAGATGGGGTTTCACCATGATGGCCAGGCTGGTCTTAAACTCCTGACCTCAGGTGATCCACCCACCTTGGCCTCCCAAAGTGTTAGGATTACAGGTGTGAGCCACCACGCCTGGCCTGAACACATTTTAAATAGCTAATTTAAAATCTTTGTTTGGTAAGCCAATGCCTGAGCTTCCTCAAGAACACTTTCTATTGATTTTTTTTCCAGTGAATGGGCCACACTTTCTTATTTATGTGCAATATGGTTAGGCTTTGTGTCCCCACCCATATCTCATCTTGCATTGTAATCCTCAGTTATTTAAAAAGAGACCTGGTGGCAAATGATTGGTCTAGTGATAGTGAGTGAATTATCTTGAGAACTGATGGTTTTATAAATGGTAGTTTTTCCTGTGCTGACATACAGGTGTGCTCACTCTCTCTTTCTTTCTCTTTCTCTCTCTCTCTCTCTCTCTCTCTCTCTCTCTCTCTCTCTCTTGCTGCCATGTAAGATGAGCCTGCCTCCCCTTTTGCCATGATTGTAAGTTTCCTGAGGCCTCCCCAGACATCTGGAACTGTGGGTCAATTAAACCACTTTCCTTTATAAATTACCCAGTCTTGGGTAGTATCTTTACAGCAGTGCAAAAATGGATTAATGCACTGAGCATGTCTCATAATTTTTAATGGACAACTGGACATTTTGAATAATTTGGCAAATCTAGAAATCAAGTTCTAATCCATCCATAGGCTTTGTTGTTGCTGCTTGCCATAGCAAGTTTGTTTAGTGACTCTTCTCGACTAATTATATAAAGTCTATAGTCTTTGTCAGTATAGCCACAGAAGTCTCTGTTCTGTTAACTTAGTGGTCAGCTAACGATTGGACAAAGATTTCCTTAAACACCTGGAGCAAAAAAATCTCCAGGTAAATCAGTCTTTACAGAGAGTAAAGACTGGGCGTGCCTTTAGCACTCCACCAAGCAGTTTACCACTCGGCCTTGGCCTTCACTTTCTGTTTGCTCAGCTAAACGAGAGGGGAGCCGTGGGGACTTTCTCTGGTCTTTCTTGAGCATGTTAACAGTCCTCGGCATGCTGGCCTTCTAAATTCCCAGAAATGTAAGAGCTTTGCAAAGTCCTTGCTCGCCAAAGAATTTCATTTAGGCTTTCCTCCCAAGATATGCGGTTCATCTACTGTTTGCCCCAAGTGTCATCCATTGTCTCAGTAACTAAGGCTAAAACATTTACCTGTGCTTTCAACAAGTGACTCCAGATAGTGGCTTTAGGGCTGGGCAAGCTCTGAAACAAGATAAAACATGACTTTTGAGCCCGTTTCTTAGGGAGTCATCAGACAACCAAGGACAAATACTTCCAAATGAGCAGACATTCATTCTACTTCTTCTGATACTGGTGCTAGAATGCAGGCTGTTATTTTCAAGGCTACCACTGAGCTGGGGAGCTAGAGGTAGCAAGTTATAACGTCACAAATCTGTCTCTCCTATGAAAACTCAGCTATTAGGCCGGGCGCGGTGGCTCACGCCTATAATCCCAGCACTTTGGGAGGCCGAGGCGGGTGGATCACGGGGTCAAGAGATCAAGACCATCCTGGTCAACAAGGTGAAACCCCGTCTCTACTAAAAATATTTTAAAAATTAGCTGGGCATGGTGGTGTGAGCCTGCAATCCCAGCTACTCGGGAGGCTGAGGCAGGAGAATTGCCTGAACCCACGAGGCGGAGGTTGCGGTGAGCTGAGATCGTGCCATTGCACTCCAGTCTGGGTAACAACAGCGAAACTCTGTCTCAAAAAAAAAAAAAGGAAGAAAACTCACCTATTTTTCCTGAATACATGTTCCCTGAGTTGCTGCAAGCATTTGGTTAATTTCCAGGTTCTGAAAAAGTAGATTCTGATCATTTTGCCAGCTTTGTAGTTGTTTTTATGGTGGAGTTCATTTTCAGAGTACCTTACTCTACCATCCTCACAGAGACCACAACTCACCCATTTTCTATCCACTACATTCAGAAAAATCACCAAAGTTAGCCAGTTATTCCTTTAAAGGTAGCTTTTATCTGTTTTTCTTAATCACTCCCACCACCAGACCGGCCCTGAGAGGCAATTTATTATACTATTTAAAACCACCAGTTCTGGAATCATATGTTGGTGCTGGAATACCAACTCTACTACCACTTCCTATATGTATGACCTAGAGCAAGTCAATTAAAATTTTTTAGGCCTCAGTTTCACCATCTGTAAAATGAGATAATAAAAGTATTTATTGCTATGAGGATTAAATGAGTTAGCACTTGTCAAGTGATTAGTACTGGGCCTGCATATAGTGAACATTCAAAAACTGTTACGCACTAAATATATCCATCATTTACTAAGATTATATACTCATCTCTAGGACTATTACAATGAGCAAGACTGACAACAGTAAGATCTCTATTGTGGAACTTACATGAAACGTCCTAAACAATTCATGCTCAGATTACTATTTCTCAGATGACTTCTGTTGGGAAACAGTTTTTCATGTTTCTTCCCCAGAGGCACAGATGGCCTTATTTTTTGACTGTCTTTCTCTGGAGCAGAGAACAGGTTTGTTTATTGTACAGTATAATTAAAAGGTCTTTCTGCAAGGCAAAGGCCAGGCAGGTATGCATACATTCCATTATAGAAAATGTGAGTTTCCCAGGCTTGGAATTCTTCAGCTCTGGCAAAAACTCATGACATATACAGCATTCATTTTACATCACCTCTGTGGAATTTGAGGGGCAAGGGGAATGGACATGAAACTGACATTCATGCTGCCACTGTGCTATGAGTAATAGAGTCCTTTGTCTCTGACTCGGGAGGTCTCATGTCTTCTAAGCATCATCCTGACAACAGGATAACTTCTAAGCTTACATGTAGAGTAAAATCTCAGGTGTTTCAGTTTTTGACAACTTCCAACCAGTATGCTGTTACAAAGGCATCTTCCTCAAACCTAATTTCTACTGATTATACCTAAATTTCTTTATCTGGCTTTCAGGATCCTTCCTACCTACTCAGCTGAATGTCTATTTCTTCTTGAAAATGACTTTCTGCTTCATAGGCCAGTATTTTTACACATATACTGTCATGTTTTTTTCTACCTTTGACATTAGGCTCAAATTCCACTCTACTTTTTATTGGAATTCCTTTCCTTTCCCCTTTTTTCCTGTTTAGTCAACTCAAATCCATCTCTTAACACCTATTTCAAGTCCGAACTGCCAAGAAACTTCCTTATTGATCAGTCTTCCTGCAAACATCTGTAGAACTTAAGAACCCATATGAAGAGTTTGTGTATATATTGTGTTATTTTCCAGTGGTTCCACATGGGTATACATTGCTTCCCCATTCTGATTGTAAGCAAGAAGGAGGAGTGCAGGCACAAAGCAGAAACTGAATGTGACTGACTGAATGGTTACATGCATATGCACTAAAAGCCAGAATTCCCAGATTTAGATTACCACCACTTATTAGCTATGTGGCCTTGGGCATATTACTCAACTTCTCTATGCCTCAGTTTCTCCATCTTTAAAATGGGAATAATTATAATGATACTATCTATTTCATAGACTTGTTGTGAAAATTGACTTCATGCACATAAAAACATACATCAAGTTAGAAACACCCCAGAATTTAGAACTGTAAGAACCTATGGAGGAATATAGTATTACAGAGGAATTTGAAAAACCTTTTTTAAAAACCTCTCAAAACTTCTACCTAAAAAATTAAAAACATCTTTTGTTTGACAAGAAAATATGAGAAATATTCAAAGGTCAAAAGTAGCACAGTACAAATCTAAAGAGGAGGCTGAATGCTAAAGCTGGTAGCTGTTCTAGAACATTTGCTGGTCCACAGTAATCCAGAGCATTTGTTTCAGTGGCCACTTGGCTACAGGACAATAAGTCTCAGGTCTACACAAATTCAAAACTAAGATTAGAGACCCAAACATTTATCCAGGATTCCAAAGGGTCATATCCTCAGTGAATAGTTAAAAGAGACACCCTCGAAGGAGTATAGTAAAAAAATAATGACACTTGGTACAAGGTCCAAAAGTCTTCTCTTGAAAATTTTTAACCGCATGTGAGACCTTTGATAAGGTTACAGCCTGAACTCACATTTCTTTTTTTTTGGAGACGGAGTCTCACTCTGTCACTGAGGCTGGAATGCAGTGGTGCAATCTCAGCTCATTGCAACCTCTGCCTCCGGGTTCAAGCAATTCTCTGCCTCGGCCTCCTGAGTAGCTGAGATTACAGGCACCCACCACCATGTTTGGCTAATTTTTGTATTTTTAGTAGACACGGGGTTTCACCATCTTGGCCAGGCTGGTCTTGAACTCCTGACCTTGTGATCCACTCGCATTGGCCTCTCAAAGTGCTGGGATTACAGTCATGAGCCACCACACCCAGCTCACATTTCTTTCATGTTCCTTTAAAGTGATCCAGGTTGGATCACCCCAAGGCCCTGGCAAAAGCAAACACAAATTCTCTCCACTCAGGAATCTAAGAATCTAAAAAGTTGCAAAAAATGTTTGCTCACAATTTACAGAAATCACAAAATACATGAGGAAACAAAATTCCCTGAATAAGAGACAGCAGAAACACCATGTAAAGAAAAAATTACCTACCAAGACTTTAAACGTAGTTATTAATGGCTACAGAATATTTTTAAGTATGTATTACACTTAAAAGTAAGATTTTTTATTTTTTGAGACGGAGTTTCGCTCGTTACCCAGGCTGGAGTGCAATGGCGCTATCTCGGCTCACCACAACCTCCGCCTCCTGGGTTCAAGCAATTCTCCTGCCTCAGCCTCCCGAGTGGCTGGGACTACAGGTGCACGCCACCATGCCCAGCTAATTTTTGTAAAAAGTAAGATAATTAATTGAAAATAGGAGAAAAGAAATAGAGTCTATCAAAAATGAACAGACAGGCAAGGCACAGTGGCTCACACCTGTAATTCCAGCACTTTGGGAGGCCAAGGCAGGAGGATCACTTGAGACCAGCCTGGAGAACATGGCAAGACCTTGTCTCTACTAAAAATACAAAAATTAGCTGAGCATGGTGATGTATTCTTGTAGTCCCACCTGTATGAATATGCCTAGGAGACTAAGGCATAAGAATTGCTTGAACCCAGGAGGCTGAGGTCGTAGTGAGCCAATATCGCACCACTGCACATATTTCACACGTTAAACTAATGTTTACTTACCACCCGGCACTCAGCAGTGACCTAGACAATATCCTTTTCCTTATGGAACTTAGTGCCTCTGAAACCAAATATGGAGAAGTCAGCATAATACTGGTCATCAAGAGATTTGAATTGTATTCCAATTCTCCCAGTACCCAGCTGTGTGTCTTTAGGTAAATCATTTATTCTCACTTTGCCTCCTTTTTCTTATCTGGAAAGGTGATCATAATTTCTATACCATCTATCATGTGATATAATCAAATGGTATCCAGTGACACAAACTGTATTTCGGAAAAGTATAAGCATTATACAAATATAAAATTATTAATAATAATATTTAAAGCATCCACATTCTTTTTGCTATCACTGCCTTCCTAGTCTTGGAGAAAGAAAATGACAGCTTAACTTAAAACTTTCCTTCCTTTAATTGGTTAAAAGTCATGACATAAATCTAGCTATGCAGTAACTTCAGATCTTAATGCTGGGAGAGACTGAGTGTTGGGTCACCTGTTGCTGTGAAATAAAAGATGCAGCATAAATTACTAAGTCTACTCTCATGTACGCCTTGTATTTCGGCAACTCTGAACAGTGGAATTTTCACAGTAGGATTTAGCACTTATCAGTTGTCCTGTCCCACACTTCAAGGTCAAAGATTCTTGACACATCAAACACCGAGTTAAAAATTGCCTCTCAGAGTTGGCAATTTTTTTTTCATTCAACACTCTTTTACTGAGCATTGTTTATGTGTTAGGTAATAGGCTGAGCATTGGAAACTCAGAGATTACAATTTAGTCAATGAGACTGACAAAATTGTTTAACATTCTCTTAGCATACTTATCTAAACACATGAGATCCCCGGAGAAGACTTCCCCACCTACACACAATGCCAGCCTTCTCTTATCATCTTTAGAGCTGACCTAACAAAGACAGTGATGTCAATTGTTCTCAGCCAAAAAGCTAAAATCAAGAATGGAGAGTGAGGGCAGAGGTAGATAGTCCTGATCTCATTTATTGTTTCCATATTCCTAAGGCCTAAGGCAGGTGCTGTTGAGTTCTTAACAAATATTTGTTGGGTAAATGAATAGACTATGCGCGGAACAGATTGAAAGAAGACTTTGGTAGCAGGCACATAATATCCAATAAATAGTTCTAAAATGTTTTATTGATTAATTAGAGACAGTTTTTCTGTCACCGAGGCTGGAGCGCAATGGCACAATCAAAGCTCACTGCAGCCTTGAACTCCTGAGCTCAAGCACTCTTTCTGCCTCAGCCTCCTGTGTAGTTGGGACTACAGGCATGCATCACCACATTCGGCTATTTTTTTTTTCTATTTTTTGGAGAGACAGAGACCCGCTGTGTTGCCAGAGCTGGTTTTGAACTCCTGGTTTCAAATAATACTCCAGCCACAGCCTCCAAAAGTGCTGGGATTCCATGCATGCACCACAGCACCTGGCTGAGTAAATACTTTTTGATTATCTCAGAGACCAAGGGAAATGTATCCAGCCAACTTCCCTCCATCCTCCCAAACCCTTGCCAGACCTTTTCTTCCTGCCTCAGGACCTGTGGCCCAATTAGCTCTTCCTCCTGCAGCAACTGCACCAGCTCTCTGGCGGGTCCAGAAGTCAGGTGAAAGAGTGCTGCCGTCCTCTGAAAGCCCGTTCTGTACTAGGCCGACCTTCACGCGGCGTCCAGTGAACAAGGCTGACTTGGAAGAGGACTATACCCTGAAGGAGAAAATAATAGGACTTTCCATCTTCAAAGCTACTCCCGACACAATCTTGTTTATTTGCTTGTTTGTTTGTTTCTGAGACAGGGTCCCCCTCTGTCACCCAGGCTGGAGTGCAGTGGCATGCAGAGCCATTGTGGCTCACTGCATCCTCAACCTCCCAGGCTTAAATGATCTTCCCACCTCAGCCTCCCAAGTAGCTGGGAGTACAAGTGCACACCACCACACCTGGCTAATTTTTGCAGCTTTTTTTGTAGTGATGGGGTTTTGCCATGTTTCCCAGGCTGGTCTCGAACTCCTGGGCTCAAGTGATTTGCTCACCTCAGCCTCCCAGTGCTGGGATTACAGGCGTGAGCCACCGTGCCTGGCTCCAAGCGTTAATTTTAGATGGAGGATCTGGTGACCAGCTGACAGCTATTATTAATATCCTATGTGACAGAGAAGCAGATTGTGTACTTGGGGGAAGGAGGGAGGAAGGAAGGAGGAAACACAAACTGAGATACAGAGTTCATAGGTTCCACATCAAGGTTACATGGTCAGGTCGAACACAGAGCACAAGGTCACAGAGTTTTATTCAATCATAGGCCACTACTCTTCTCTCCTATTGCTCACTACTATAGAATTTTTTGTGATTTCTCCTTCTCATTTACAGAAGTATCTCTTAGTGGAGTCTTTCTCTCATATGTGTGCGGATTTGTGTGTATGTGTGAGTACGTATAACATGAGGAGGGCCCTGTGTTGGGTCCATTGTGTCAGAATTATGTCTGAATTTAATCCCCTTTCTCCATTCCCATGGCTACAGTCCTAATTCAGGGCCAATCATTTTTGGCCTGGACTTTTTCAACATTCCTCCCCAACTCCTCTCTGCCCCTGGCCTCTCCCTACTGCGTTTCCCCTTCTGACACCAGGTCATCCCTAGCTTAGATTTCTGCTTAGGATAGAATTCAAACCCTCCACACTCTGAACCCAAATTAATTTTTTAGTCTTTTTCTCAGCTGCAACAGCCACCCCACCCTGTATTCAATGTGTCTCCAGGTCTTTGCTTATGCCATTTCTTTTCTATGAGATGGTCTTTTCTCGTGGGCAGCATGGAAAAATATTAGCTATTCTTCAGATCTGCCATTTCCTCTGTGAAATGTGTCCTGACCCCACCACATCTTCTCCCATCTCTCATACCCGCATCATTTTGTACATAACCCCTAAAACAGCACTTCAGCATTTCAATACAGTTATGTGTCTGTTTCCTCAACCAGAATAGGAGGTTCAGAATTACACTTTATCTTTGACCCCAAAAACCTGTTGGTAGAATCCAGTAAGAGTTTTAAAACCGTCTTCTGTGTGGATAAATTACATAAATAACCATAGAAATAAAATGTTAATCATCACTGATCATGTACACCTGCATTTGTGTCCATCATATGTTCTGAACAAATATCAAAATATGTAGTCTGAAAATGTGACAGATGATCTGAAGGTGGGAAATGTCCTAAAAAATTTGTGGCATGCTGCGCTGTACTTGCGTCCCATAAACATCCCATCAACATTTCAGGACTGAAATGGCCAATATTCCCTTCCTCTGCCTAAACGCACCACCATGTTTCAAACGAAATTTATCCATCGTCAGTCCAAGAAAATAAATTGCCTCTATATTGTTGTTTACTTCTCTGCCTGGTTCAGGAGGCCATACACCTTCCAGTTCCTCTTGATAGGCTGGGAGACTAAAACTAAGATTCGCTTTGAGTTACTCTGTTTTCTTTGGTTTACTTTCAGTTCTCAATCAATCAAGTATTTTGGAAAAGCCCAATTCTAGTAGACGCTTAGCCTTGTGCTGGTAGCTATCGCCCAGACTCATTAGTCTCTTACTATGTACCAGGTACCGGGTTAAGAACTTTAGATGGATTATCCTTTCCAATTCTCACAACAGTCCTTTACAAATTATTATTATAATGTCAATATTGTAGAAGAGAAAACTAAGGCTTAAAGAGAGTAAGTAACCTACCCAAAGTCCTATATGGCTAGTAAATAAGCAGAGCTAAAGCCTAAACCCACTACTGAGGCTGGATGCAGTAGCATTTGCCTGTAGTTCCAGCTACTCAGGTGGCTGAGGTGGGAGGATCGAGTCAGCCCCGGAGGTTGAGGCCACAATGAGCCATGATTAGCACCACTGTAATACAGCCAGGGCAAAGAGTGAGATCCTGTCTCAAAAATAAATAAATAAATAAATAAATAAATAAATAAATGAAAAGAAAAAGAACTAAACCCAGTACTGAAGTCTGTGCTCTTCTTTTTTTTTTTTTGAGATGGAGTCTTACTCTGTTGCCCAGGCTGGAGTTCAGTGGCACCATCTCGGCTCACTACAACCTTGGCATCCTGGGTTTAAGCAATTCTCCTGCCTCAGCCTCCCAGGTAGCTGGGATTACAGGCGCCCACCACCACGCTGGGCTATTTTTTTTTTGTATTTTTAATAGAGACGGGGTTTCACCATGTTAGCCAGGCTGGTCTCAATCTCTGGACCTCGTGATCCGCCTGCCTTGGCCTCCCAAAGTGCTGGGATTACAGGCATGAGCCACCGCACCTGGCCTGAAGTCTGTGCTCTTAACAACAAGCAGTTTACACTTTATCTGGGGAGATAAGACATTTGAATATGAGATAACTTGAAAACTGTATTCCTTGAAATGTCAGGATGTGGCTCTTTAAGTTCTCCAAGGCCAGATTGAGCTTTGTTTTTCTGAACCTTGAGTGACATTCAGGAGAAACAAGCCTGAGTTTTATAACAAAATAAAAGTTTACAAGAGCCCTGAGTTACATACAATAAATTCAATGATCGAAGGTGTAGGGTGGGCAGACAAGATAATTCACCAGAAAAAAATGCCTCCAGAGCTAATAACTTGTATTTATCAAACACTTTCCAGCTCACAGAGCATTTTCTCACGTCATATTCACGACCCTGTGAAATACAAATTATCCCTATTTTACAAGCTGGGATGAAGCATTGATTGAGTAGCTTGCCCCATGTCACTGATAGATGTTCCAAAGTGGTCAGTATGCAGACTCAGACCCCAATCTCTTTCTCCCAGCAACTATATTTTCTGCTATGACTCACTGTGATTCAGGACTTGAGCAACCCCATGTCCGTCCCGGCTGCTCTTCCCAGGAGCTTTCCCACCTGGCCTCCTTCTGCTCAGTGGGTCCTGCCGGACTCCCTTCCATCGGTCCAACTGTCGGTCTCTCCCAACTGCCACAGAAGCTTCCAACAGCAACATTCCACTCATCCAACCCTTCTGCCTGTAGAAAACCAGGAATCCCCTAGTTTTGGGGGTGGCAAATTGTACCATTCATGAAGCCTCAAGCTCCTAAAACTCATGACTATTCTATTACTCCTGCTTCAAGTTTTACACAGAAACCAATGAAAAGCTGGTCATCATGTGGCTTTCCAAGCCATTTGGACATTGTAAACTTGAAATGGGAGAAATATTGAGATTTCTGGAACTCTACTTCTGAGTATCTTATTGCCTTTTCCCATTCCCTAACCTTCTCTGTGATAGTCTAACTTTCTTTCAGTGATAAATATTTATCAAGTACCTGTTAGGTGCCAGAAACTATTCTAAGTTGGGAGTATAGGCCCAGCATGGTGGCTCATACTTATATTCCTAGCTACTTGGGAGGCTGAGGTAGGAGGATCACCTAAGTTCTGGAGACTGAAGGTGCAGTCAGCCATGATCGCACCACCACTAGATGGATCGCCACTCCAGCCTGGGCAACAGAGCAAGACCCCAACTCTTAAAAAAAACTTAGTTGGGTGAATGCATCACTGATCACCCCAGAAAAAGTGCTTGCTATCATGAAACTTGATTTCCAGTGGGGACAGTCAGATTAACTAAATAAATAACATGCCAAATGGTGATGGGCATTATGATGAAAAATAAACTTAGGAAATTAACTGGTAGAACGGGATCTATTTTGGAAAGAGGTTGGTCAGGGAAGGCAGATTTAATGAGCCCCCTAAATGCAATAAGGGAAGAAGGAAAGCCAATTTGCCCACAAGGCAAGGGTTTTCCAGGCACAAAGAACATAGTGCAAAGGCCCTAAGCTCCACTCATACTTAGGTTATTCATGGAATGGGAAGGAGACCAGCGTGGCTGGAGCAGAATGAACAAAGGGGAATGTGGTAGAAGATGAGGTCAGAGTGAGCAAGCGAAGGACCTGATTTTGTAATGCCTTGTAGGCCCATAGAAGATTGTTGTTTTTCAGGCATTCAACCTCGTTCAAACAAATCAAGCAATTATTTTAGGCCAGAATTGTTGGATGCTGATGATACAGAGATGAATAAGACAAAGGCGTTACTGTCAAGAAGCTGGGTCCGATGAAGAACAGAGACAAGTAAGCAGACAGCTTATATCACAGTGTAACTGGTACTGTGAGAGGGGTAAGCCCTGATTACTGTAGTAACATAGGGAGGGCACCGACTGCAGATGGGATGTCAGAGAAAGTGAAGTCTAAACCTGTGCCACTCGGAAAGAGACCACTGGCCCAATGGGGTTATTAAGGATGTGAAATGTGACTAGTATGACCAGGAACCAAATGTTTAATACTAATTAATTTAAATATAAAACTGAAGCAGTGGGAAACATTTTTCCCTTAAATGTTACCCCACCACCTTACAGTTTTGATAGGACTACTTCCACTTTTGCCACCGCGTCCCTTAAGATTTCATGATTGCTCTGTAGTGCCCATGTACTTTTTACTTTTACTTTTTTAAAATGTGGCTACTGCCAGGCCCGGTGGCACGGGCCTATAGTCCCAGCTACTCGGGAGGCTGAGGCTGGAGGATCGCTTGAGCCCAGGAGTTCTGGGCTGTAGTGCGCTATGCCAATCGGGTGTCCACACTAAGTTTGTCATCAATATGGTGACCTTCTGGGAGCGGGGGACCACCAGGTTGCCTAAGGAGGGGTGAACCAGCCCAGGTCGGAAACGGAGCAGGTCAAAACTCCCATGCTGATCAGTAGTGGGATCGAGCCTGTGAATAGCCACTGCACTCCAGCTTGGGCAACATAGCAAGATCCTGTCTCTTTAAAAAAAAAAAAAGAAAGAAAGAAAAAATAAATAAAATGTGGCTACTACAAAATCTACAATTAAATAAATATGTGGCTCTCATAGTATTTCGACTGGACAGCACTAATTTAAACTGAGTGGAAGAGACAAGCCAGGGATGTGGAACAAGGCTCAAGGCAGAGGGGCTACATGTGCCAACATCCAGATTGCACCTTCGAGGAGGTACAAATAATTCAGAATGATGAGTCCTGAAGTGCCAGCAAGAGGGTAGGCAGAGATGAGGAAGAAAAAGTAAACAGAAGCTGGGTTCGAATGTCTTGTGTGTAATTCAAGGGAACTTGAGCTTTATCATGAGTGTAATAGGGAGCTTCCGAGGGAAGACACCCCACCAGCTGGGATTGTTGAAAAGGTCACTCTGGCTATCATGTGGAACATAAACTGAAGTGGGGCAAGAATGGAAGGAGGAAGACCAGTTGGTGCTGATTACAAAAATGAGGCAAGAATCGAGGGCAGTGACAGTGGAGGAGAAGAGAGAAGCGGGCTAATGTGAGACATTGTGAGAGATCCGGTTGGCTAGACTCGTCACTGGGTAGGTATGAAGAATGAGGGCAGCAGGATGGCTTAAAGATCAGTCCCTAACACTGTAGGCCCTAAGGAGCAAATGACTACTGCCCTCCAAAGCTCGGTGTCCAAGCAAATGACTGAGCTCCTACAGGGACACAGGGTGTGAGAGCTGACCTCAGTGGCCAAACATCCCCCCACCATAAAGATTAGGAATAGTAGTTGGTGGGAAGAAACATCTCCTGGACTTCCGCTCAGGCATCTTGTTTGTCTTTGATTAGTATAATTGTTGGCAGTCAGTGTGTTCCATGCTGCTGGGCACACTGCTTCAGCATTTTCATTTCCTTTGATCAGAGAATGGCAAAGTGACAAGATTATATATCTCAAAATAATCTCAGGAAAGGAGAAATGCATTTGAGGAGGTTCCCTGTCCTCCAATAGCAAACAAGGAAAATATATTAAATAGAGCCACACTCCATCTCAGCAACCCAGGGGCATGCCCAGGTTTGTGGAGCCTACATGTTTACAGTTGTTGGTTGGGTTTTGTTTTTTTTTAAATTTTTTTTGGAGTAGGGGAGAAGGGAGGGTCTTTTTAAGGAAAACACTACTCAGTTATAAATTTAAAATCACTAGGTAGGTTCTCATGCAAATAAGGGGCCCTGACACTTAAGCTTCATTAGCATTGTGGTGTATCGATAGTTTTCGGATACCATTTTGTTTTCATCTATTAAACATGTATCAGCTGCTGGGTTATGGGCACTGAGCAGGACATAGGAATATAAACATGAATGAGAACAGACATAGACTCTGCCCTCAAGAAATCCACCATTTAGAGGAGATAGATAAATAGGTCATTGTAGAACTACCTTATGAATGCAGGTATAAGAGCTCTATCCACAGAGAATAGTGGGTGCAGAGAGGAGGGGCACTCGACTCACCTGAGGTGAAAGGTGCTTGGGTATCTTCCTGAGAGATGTGCCACCAGCAGGATGTGTAAGATACGTGAATTACTTAAACACTAGGTAGAAAACAGGTTTGGATAATATTTTGTGTCCCATGAAGCTAGAAATTTACTCAGCAAAAAAGTAGAAAGGCCTTATATGGCAAACCCAGTTCTTGCTAAAAGTCTCATCGCTACACAAGATTGACTCTTTACTACTAGCTGGAAATTCTCTCCAGAATAAAATGACAATCCTATTATGGACTGAATTGTGCCCACTCAAAATTCATCTATTGAAGCCCTAGCCCCAAATGTAACTATATTTGCAGACAGGATCTTTAAGGACGTAACTGAGGTTAAATGAAGTCATAAGAGTAGGGCGCTGAACTAATAGAATTGGGGTCCTTATAAGAAGAGGAGGAGACACCATAGATATGTATGTGTCTCTCTCTCTTTTTTTTTTTAATTTTAAAATGTTTATAAAATACAGATGGGGTTTCATCATGCTGGCCAGGCTGGTCTTGAACTGCTGACCTCAGGTGATCCACCCACCTTGGCCTCCCAAAGTGGGAGGATTACAGGCGTGAGCCACCGTGCCCAGCCATATGTGTCTCTCTTACTCTTTTTCTCTCTATCTTCCCCACCACCGCCCCCCAACCCTCTGCAGGGCACAGAGGAAAGGCCTTGCCAGGATATACTGAGAAAGTGACTATCAGCAAGCCAGGAAGAGAGTTCTCACCAGAAACCAAACTTTCTTTTATCTTAATCTTGGCCATCCAGCCTCCAGAATGATGAAAAAATAAATTTCTTTGTTTAAGCCAGCCAGTGTGTGTACCTTGTTATGGCAGCCTGGGCAGACTAATAATGATCTTTAGACAAATATGGTCAATTTCTCCCTATGCCTGGCCCCTGAGCAGAATATCCAGGAGCGGTGGGGCATTACTGTGCCTCCTCATCCACATTTCCAGGGGAAATGCAAGAATGATGTTTAGTGTCCTCTTACCACCTTGGGCCTTATTCCTTCCTTCTCGCACCTTAGCCCCTCTAGGCTACTCTTAGAGTCATCCCCCAAGGTTCATAGTCACCCGTGTTAGTCTGTTCTTGAATTGCTATAAAGGAATACCTGAGGGTGGGTAATTTATAAAGAAAAGAGTCTTTTTTTTTTTTTGAGATGGAGTTTTGCTGTAGTTACCCAGACTGGAGTGCAATGGCACAATCTCGGCTCACCGCAACCTCCGCCTTCTGGGTTCAAGCAATTCTCCTGCCTCAGCCTCCTGAGTAGCTGGGATTACAGGCACGCACCACCATGCCCTTTTAGTAGAGACGGGGTTTCACCTTGTTGACCAGGATGGTCTCGATCTCTTGACCTCGTGATCCACCCGCCTCGGCCTCCCAAAGTGCTGGGATTATAGGCGTGAACCACAGCGCCTGGCCAAGAAAAGAGGCTTAATTGGCTTATGGTTCTGCAAGCTGTACAGGAAGCATGACTCCGGCATCTACTCAGCTTCTAGTGAGGCCTCAGGGAGCTTTTGTTCATGGGGCAAGGCAAAGCAGGAATAGGCAGGCTACATGGCCGGTGAGGAACCCAGAAGTGGTGGGGGGGAGGGCAGGCTCTTTTAAACACCCAGATCTCAGTTGGGCGTGGTGGCTCATACCTGTAACCCCAGAACTTTGGGAGGCCAAGGTGGGTGGATCACAAGGTCAAGAGATCAAGACCATCCTGGCCAACATGGTGAAACTCCATCTCTACTAAAAAAAATACAAAAATTAGCTGGGAGTGGTGGTGCGCGCCTGTAGTCCCAGCTACTTGGGAGGCTAAGGCAGGAGAACTGCTTGAACCTGGGAGGGGGAGGTTGCAGGGAGACAAGATCTCACCACTGCACTCCAGCCTGGCGACAGAGCGAGACTCCATCTCAAAAAAATAAAAATAAATAAAAAATAAACACCCAGATGTCAAGTGAACTAACTGAGCAAGAACTCACTCATCACCAAGGAGATGGTGCTAAACCATTCATGAGGGATCCACCCCCATGATTCAATCACTTCCCACCAGGCCCCACCTCCGACATTGGGAATCACATTTTTTAGCATGACATTTGGAGGAAATGAACATCCAAACTATATCAGCCACAGCTAGCTAGTGATTCTTTGCGCATTCATTGTGGGGTGGCCTAACAATGCTGAAAGAGTTCTGGTAATACACTTGACCCCAAAACAACACTGGTTCAAACTGCACAGGCCCACTCACATTTTTTTCAATGAAAGTTACCTTGAGTATGCCTGCCTCTCCTGCTTCCCTTCCACTTCCTCCATCTCTTCTGCCCCTGCCACCCCAGAGACAATAAGACCAACCCTTCCTCTTCCACCTTCTCCTCAGCCTATTCAATGTGAAGATGGTGAGGATGAAGACCTTTGTGATGATTCACTTCCACTTAATGAATAGTAAATATATTTTCTCTTCATTATGATTTTAATAACATTTTCTTTTCTCTAGCTTACTGTATTATAAGAATACATTATATAATACATATACAAATTTTTATTTTGTATATTACTATTTATGTTGACTGTGTTATCAGTAAGGCGTCCAGTTAACAGTAGGCTGTGAGTAGTTAAGTTTTGGAAAAGTCAAAAGTTACACTTGGATTTCCAACTGTGCCAGGTCAGCACCCTTAAGCTAACCCCTTCATTATTCAGGGGTCAACTGTACTTAGAAGTTGTCTAGCTCAGCCACTGTACTGGGTGCAAGATCCCAGGCAAATCAAGTTCTGTCTCTGAACTGGAAAACTAAAGAAATGAGCTAGATTATTTCTAGGCTGTCTTCTACCTGAGTGAGTCCAGGGTTCTAAACTTTTTTCTTTCTGGGGTTCACTTTTAAGGGCCCCAAAGATTTCATGAACTTCTCCAAGCCCCACATTAAGGAATTATTCTCTAAGATGGGGAGGTACCTTTGGCCAGGAGGTCTTCCCAGAAGTCTTCAAATCATGTTTTCTGTACAGGTAGTTGCACTACCTGCTCAGAAGTATCAGAATCCCCCACTTTTCAGCACTTTTGGATCCATAAAATGTTTGGGAAACACAAGAATTCAAATGTGTCACTGGAAGGTTCTGATTAACAAGAAAAATTAAAAAGTCTTTTCCCAGTGAGAAGAGGAGTCTCTGTGGTATTTCTTCCACTTGGACAGAGAAAAAATAAAAGCAAAGTATGCAATGTCATGGAGGAAACTGCTGAGTGCTATGCCCTGACTGTGTTGAGAAGGGAACCTTCTTAATGTCCCAGGGGACAGGCAAACCTAACTTGCATTTTAGCATGAGATCTCCATGCTAAAATGCTGCCCTGTGAGCAAACAGCCAGCACCCTGCTCTTGCTGCCATGTGTGTTGTGACTGGAGAGTGTGGCAGATCCTCCTGGAAACAGGCTTCAAAACCAAGCCTCAGAGATCCCGTAAGAGGCAAGGAGCCATCTCTTGCCTCTTGCTCCTTTTCACAGTCCTATTGTCTGTGTGTCTGAGAATCACAGAGTGAAAATATGCTAAAGGTGAAAGGGACTTCAAGGTCAAACCAAGGTTGAAGGTTGAGCACCTATCAAAATGGCTTTGAATTATGTCTTTTTTCATGTGCATTTGAACCCACAGTTGATTGTAAACTCTGTAAGTAACCATCTATCATTTCTGTGTCTCCTCCTTGCTACTTAGTATGTTCATTGTATTTTCTGATGTCAAATGTTGGGGTGCAGGCAGTGGGGGTGGTTCCACACTGATTCTTCAATTCTCTAATACCAACCAGGTGTCTGTCTTAGTTCATTTTGTGTTGCTATAAAAGAAGACCTCAGACTGGGTAATTTATAAAGAAGTTTATTTAGCCCATGTTCTGCAGGCTAAGAAGTGCAGGGGCACAGACCTGGCTTCTGGTGAGGGTTTTTGTGCTGTGTGATAACATGATAGAGAATGTCAAAGGGGAAGCAAGGCCGGGCTCGGTGGCTCAAGCCTGTAATCCCAGCACTTTGGGAGGCCGAGGCGGGTGGATCACGAGGTCCAGAGATCGAGACCATCCTGGTCAACACGGTGAAACCCCATCTCTACTAAAAATACAAAAAATTAGCTGGGCATGGTGGCACGTGCCTGTAATCACAGCTACTCAGGAGGCTGAGGCAGGAGAATTGCCTGAACCCGGAGGCGGAGGCTGTGGTGAGCCGAGATCGTGCCATTGCACTCCAGCCTGGGTAACAAGAGCGAAACTCCGTCTCAAAAAAAAAAAAGGGGGGGAAGCACATGTGTATAAAGAAAGAAAAGCCTGAGGGGCATCTGGCTTTATAACAAATCACTGCTGCAGCAACTAACCCAGTCTGGCCAGAGTAAGAACTCACGACTACAGGAGCAGCACCCGAGCCATTCATGAGAGAGCCCCCTCCCCCATGACTCAAACAACTCCCACCAAGCCCCACTTCCCAATTAAGCCACGTGGAGACCAAATTTCAACATGAGTTTTCGTGAAGACAGACAAACCACAGCAATGTCCAACAATTCAATTCAATTCTGACACTAACTACTGGAGCTGGCACAGACCCACAGGGTGAGGGCTCAGTCTCACGAGACTACACTCACTCCAGGTGCCCAGGCTACCGGCTACCTTCACTTCTGCGTGACTACAAATTCAAGGGTTCCTATGATTCCCCCTCAGTTTTAATCTTGGTTAGAATGACTTACAGAATTCAGGTAAGCAATTTGCCTACATTTACTGGCTTATTTTAAAAGATACAACTTAGGAATAGCCAAACAGAAGAGATGTTTGGGGCACCGTATGGGGCAGGGTATGCAGAGTTTCCATTCTATCAGACAGGACTGCCTGGGCCACCCCACAGCTTCCTACTATTAGAGTTTCTTACGTGTTGTGAATTGAAGCTAAGATTAAGGAAAGATGCCTGGTGATTCCAGGTGCACCCCCTCCCAGGCCATCCCTGTGTTCAACAACCCAGAAGCTTCCTGCGTCCCATTGTTCAAGAGTTTTTATAAACAATTTCAAGAGACCCCCCTCCCACTGTTTCTGGAGTTCAGGAGATGGGACTGAAAGTCCAGCCTTTCTGGTGACCAGCCTCCAACCTGAAAATATCCAGGGGCTCCAACCTGAGTCACTTATTAGCATAAATCCAGGTGTGGTTAAAGAGGTTTCTTATGAATAACAAAAGGCACTACTGTCAGTCAGGAAGTTCAAAGAGTTTTAGAAACTTCTTGACTTGAACAAGAGACTAAAACCAAATGTATTTTTTATTGTACCACAATTACACACAGGTTCTTAATTAAACAGTATCCATTAATTCATTGACTAGCTTGGAACACAAGAAGCATCATGAGGAGCTTAAAATGGCTAAGAAGTCCCTTATCTCTGAAATTAGAAAGATTATGGGAAACCCTTTATTTTGGGACAGGTCATTCTGCTAGAAGAACAGATAGCCCCAACTCCATATATAACCATAAATTTGGTGAGGGAATAGATAAAATGGCATACATTTTTGGCTATTTTTTAATTTAAAAAGGCTAAATTTCTTATTTGGGAGTTTTCACAGATTTAGGCAATTATGACGCCCCTGATTACTCCTTATTCCCTGACCCTCTTTATTGAATCCTTGTGAGCTAACAAAATAACAGAAAGCAGAGGCTGCAGCACAGTGCCCTTGGCACCTCTGCAGCTGAGAAACCTGCTATTTCCACATGCAGAAGCTTGCCAGAGCTGCATCTGAGCAAGTTGCGAAGAGACAAATGGCAGCAGAAAGACGCATCAGCACCAGGGAGGTATCAGAGCAGGTCCGCCGGGCTATGCCACGGCAATCAATTATGTAGTAGGATTTGGCTGCCTTTCACAAGCTCCTTTCACCACATTCCAAAGCCTCTTGCATTAAAAAGCACACAGCCCTCTGTTCTTTTCAAGATGGCAGACTCAGAGAGGACTGCCTGGGCCACCCCTCAGCTTCCCACTATTAGAGTTCCTTACATGTGAATTGAAGCTGAGATTAAGGAAAGATGCCTGGAGATTTGTAACTCAGGAATCCCTGAATCCTCAGGCTGAAGTACGTCAAGAGATCATCTTGTTCATTTACAGTGTGCATGCATACATTGAGAATGGACAATGCTTGCGATGTTCCATTTATCTCCTGATTCACTTCCCATCTTTAGAGGCAGTAGGCTGGACCAGATTATTTCTACTTCAGCTAAAGAGATGGGCCTAGGTGAAGCTGAAGTTTCACCACCCCATCAATCTGCTCTGCTTCTGAAGTTAGACCTATTTACGAGATGCTTGACTTTTCCTCATCCTCTATCTTCTCAAGGCCTGGGCTAGGAAATAGTAGTGTGACCAACTATCTTGGTTTTCTCAGGACTGAAGAGGTTACTGGGACACAAACCTTTTTTTTTTTTTAACTTTTATTTAGGTTCAGGGTTACATGTATTGGTTTGCTATATGGGTGAATTCGTGTCACAGAGGTTTGTTGTACAGATTGTTTTATCACCCCAGTACTAAGCCTAGTACCCAACAGTTATTTTTTCTGCTTCTCTCCTTCCCCCCACCCTCCACTCCTAGGTAGGCCCCAGTGTCTATTGTGCCCTCTTTGTGTCCATGTTTTCTCATCATTTACCCCCACTTATGAGGGAGAATGTGCTGCATTCGTTTTCTGTTCCTGTGTTAGTTTGCTAAGGATAATGGCCTAGGTTGGGTGTGGTGGCTCACGCCTGTAATCCAAGCACTTTGGAGGCCAAGGCAGGCGGATCACCTGAAGTCGGGAGTTCAAGACTAGCCCGACCAACATGGTGAAACCCTGTCTTTAAAAAAAAAAAAAATGGATAATGGCCTCTAGCACCATCCATAGGACATGATCTTATTCCTGCAAAGGACATAATCTCATTCTTCATTATGGCTGTATAGTATTCCATGGTGAATATGCACCACATTTTCTTTATTCAGTCTACCATTGATGGGCATTTAGTTGATTCCATGTGTTTGCTATTGTGAAGAGTACTGCAATGAACGTATGTGTGCATGTGTCCTTGTGGTGGAACGATTTATATTCCTTTTGGTATATACCAAGTAATGGGACAAATGGTAGTTCTGTTTTTAGCTCTTTGAGGAACTGCCACACTGCTTTCCACAATGGTTGAATAGTTGAACTAATTTGCACTCCCACCAACAATGTATAAGCATTCCCTTTTCTGTGTAGCCTCGCCAGCATCTGTTATTTTTTTGACTTTTTTTTTTTTTTTGAGATGGAGTCTCACTCTGTTGAGCAGGCTGGAATGCAGTGGCATGATCTTGGCTCACTGCAACCTCTGCCTACTGAGTTGAAGCAATTCTCCTGCCTCAGTCTCCGGAGTAGTTGGGACTACAGGAGTGTACCAAAATTCCTGGCTAATTTTTATATTTTTAGTAGAGATGGGGTTTCACCATGTTAGCCAGGCTGGTCTTGAACTCCTGACCTCAGGCAATCCACCTGCCCTGGCCTCCCAAAGTGCTGGGATTACAGGCATGAGCCACTGCACCCGGCCTGGACTTTTTAATAGTAGACATTCTGACTGGTATAAAATGGTATCTCATTGTGGTTTTGATTTGCATTTATCTAATGATCGGTGATATTAAGCTTTTTTTTATCTGCTTTTTGGACACATGTATGTCTTTTTGTGAAAAATGTCGTCATGTCCTTTGCCCACTTTTTAATGGGTTTGTTTTTTCTTATAAATTTGTTTAAGTCACTTATAGATGACAGAAATTAGACCTTTGGGCCAGGCGTGGTGCCTCAAGCCTGTAATCCCAGCACTTTGGGAGGCCAAGGCGGGTGGATCACGAGGTCAAGAGATCGAGACCATCCTGGTCAACATGGTGAAACCCGTCTCTACTAAAAATACAAAAAATTAGCTGGGCATGGTGGCGCGTGCCTGTAATCCCAGCTACTCAGGAGGCTGAGGCAGGAGAATTGCCTGAACCCAGGAGGTGGAGGTTGCGGTGAGCTGAGATCACGCCATTTGCACTCCAGCCTGGGTAACAAGGGCGAAACTCCGTCTCAAAAAAAAAAAAAAAAAGAAATTAGACCTTTGTCAGATGCATATTTTGCAAATATTTTCTCCTATTCTGTAGGTTGTCTGTTTACTCTGTTGACAGTATCTTCTGCTGTAGAAGCTCTTTAGTTTAATTAAACACCATTTATATCAATTTTTGCTTTTGTTGCGATTGATTTTGACATCTTTGTCATGAAATATGTGTCTGTTCCTATGTCCAAAATGGTATTGCCTAGGTTGTCTTCCAGGGTTTTTATAGTTTTGGGTTTTACATTTAAGTCTTTAATCTATTTTTCAGTTGATTTTTGTATATGGTGTAAGGAAGGGGTCCAGTTTCATTCTTTTGCATATGACTAGCCAGTTCTCCTAACACCATGTATTGAATAGGAGTCCTTTCCTCGTTGCTTGTTCTTGTCAGGTTTGTCGAATATCAGATGGCCAGAGGTGTGTGGCCTTATTTCTGGGTTCTCTATTCTGTTCCATTGGTCTATGTGTCTGTTTTTTTAACCAGTGCCATGCTATTTTGATTACTGTAGCCCTGTAGTATAGCTTGAAGTCAGGAAGCATGATGCCTCCAGCTTTATTCTTTTTGCTTAGGATTGCCTTGGCTATTCAGGGTCTTTTGTGGTTCTCTATGAATTTTAAAATAGTCTTCTCTAGTTCTGTGAAGAATGTCATTGGTAGTTTGATAGGAATAGCATTGAATCTGTAAATTGCTTTCAGCAGCATGGCTATTTTAATGATATTGATTCTTCTGATCCATGAACATGGAATGTTTTTCCATTTGTGTCATGTCTGATTTCTTTGAGCAGTGTTTTGTAATTCTCAGTGTAGAGATTTTTCACTTCTCCTGGGACACAGCTCTTTCAGGCTAAACTAGGAAAGTCCCAGACAAACTAGGATGAGTCAGTCACTGTAGCAAATTAGTTGGAACTGACCTGAAACAAGTATAGTCCCAGACAGGTTTTTGGGAAGCCAGATTCAGAGCCTGGTTTTGTTTGGAAGGTACTGGCTCTGCTATACTGTTCTTTTGAATTTGGCAAGAAATAATTATGTGATCTGTGGCTACACAAAAAATGAATTGCTATAGCAGTAGATAGGGTAAGCATATAGACTCCAAAATAAAAATCCACAAAAAATATATGTTTTATGAGAGCAGGAATAATGATTTCTGTATCTCTATCACTTACTACAATGCAAGCCACATAGTAAATATTCTAAAAAATATTTGTGAAATAAATGAATAAATGAATTCCAGCTCTGACTATCATTATTAGCTGTATGACATTACATAAGTTACTGAATTTCTTTCTTTCTATTTTTTTTTTTTTTGAGACAGAGTCTCATTCTGTTGCCCAGGCTGGAGTGCAGTGGTGTGATCACAGCTCACTGCAACTTCTGCCCTCAGAGTGCTAGGGTTCAAATGATTCTTGTGTCTAAAACCAAGTGGCTGGGATTACAGGCATGTATCACCACACTCAGCTAATATTTGTATGTTTAATAGAAAGGGGTTTCGCCATATTGGCCAGGCTGGTCTCAAACCTCTGGCCTCAAGTGATATGCCCACCTCAGTCTCCCAAATTGCTGGGATTACAGGGATGAGCCACCACACCCAGCCTGAAGGTAGTGAACATCTTTAAGCCTCTGTTTCTTCATCTGTAAAGTGGGGATGATAATAATTAGCTACTTTATAGTTGTTATGGGCTGAACAAATTGTGTCCCCCTGCCCAAGTTTATATGTTGATGTCAATACCCAGTACCTACAAGTGTCCTTATGGGAATAGAAAATACTGACACAGAGACATTAGACACAAGAGCACGCAGAAAAAAGACTGTGTGAGGACACAGTGAGAAAGTGGCCATCTGCAAGCCACAGGGAGAGGACTTAGGAGAAACCAAACCTGCTGACACCTTCACCTTGAACATCCAGCCTCCAGAACTGCAGGAAATAGATTTCTGTTGTTTAAGCCACTCAGTCTGTGGTATTTTGTTATGGAAGCCTTATTTAACTAATACAATAGTAATTAGAAGAAATAATGCACATAAATCACCTAGCACATGAATGCTCAGTAAATATTTCTAATAACAAAAATGTCTGAGCAGGGCACTGAAAAAAATATACAAGATACACAAATACATACAAAAGGGAATCAATAGAATTATTTGTCTACACCTGAGGACCTTGGGGGACAGAGAAAACTGAACCTGCCCTGTGTACTGTTCTCTGCATTGGGATCATGAAAGAGTATATCCATAAACGACATTCTAGTCCAGGGCATCTCAAACTTTTTTTTTTTTTTTGAGACGGAGTTTCGCTGTTGTTACCCAGACTGGAGTGCAATGGCACGATCTCGGCTCACCGCAACCTCCGCCTTCGATGTTCAAGCAATTCTTCTGCCTCAGCCTCCCGAGTAGCTGCATCTCAAACTTTAAAGTGCATATGGATCACCTGGGGAACTTGTTAAAATGCAAATTCTAATTCAGTGTGTCTAGAGTCTGCATTTCTAACAAGTTCCGAGTTGATTCTGATGCTGCTGGTTGCAGGACCACACCGAGCAACACTGAAGAAATAGGTTGCTGAGTCCTAAGGAGAGTTATAAACTATTACATACGCAAGACACAAAACCAAATACATCAAGTGGCTAGAAAATACTCAGTAAACTGGATCCTATATTTGCATATATCATGACTAGAGACTGCAGTGCCACTTAAGTATATATATATAATAATCCAGGACCATGGAGTTAAAATGCAGTTAAAGTGCTCAGGAAGAAAGGAAGACATTTGATTCAGCAGGGGAAAATAAAACATTCTCTGTAGGAGAATCCCTCTGGGTTAAAGGAACCTTAAATAGTCCAAGTTGAGTTGTATTTAGTTCCTTACTTCCCTACGCAAATAAGTACAGGGGTGGCATTTTGCTGCTCCTCTGGAAGGGTGAGGGGAGGGAAGAACATGTGGGTGTGCTTATGGCACTGTTTGCTCCGGCTAGCTAATGTTTGGTTTCCTTATCTTTGGAGAGTATAATGGGTGTTGGTGCCAGCTTGGAGGCCAACTGATCTCAATCAGACTCTAAAGTCATTAACGAAGCTATCAGGAGGTAGGCCTCCTTGGAGATGTTTATGTTTTTAGTGGTTTTTCTAGAGTCAGAAGATGAATCAAGAAAGAATAGCAGAAATTCCAGACCCTGAAAACTTGGGTTAATCAGCTGACATAAGGGTATTCTTTTTTTTTTGAGACAGAGTTTCGCTCTTGTTACCCAGGCTAGAGTGCAATGGCACGATCTCGGCTGAACTCAACCTCCGCCTCCTGGGTTCAAGCAAATCTCCTGCCTCAGCCTCCCAAGTAGCTGGGACTACAGGCATGCACCACCATGCCCAGGTAATTTTTGTATTTTTAGTAGAGACGGGATTTCACCATGTTGACCAGGATGGTCTCGATCTCTTGACCTCGTGATCGAGGCCTCAGTCTCCCAAAGTGCTGGGATTATAGGCGTGAGCCACACCGCCTGGCCGACATATGGGTATTCTTTTGTAGAAACGTGAGTTTCTTGTATATTAAGTGGTCAAGATGATCCTTGATGGTCACTTCTCCCTAAACAGATTTTTTAGGGCTTCATTCAAACTGTAGGATCAAATATATTATTGTGTTTGGATTAGGAACTTGGATTTTGGAGGTTTGCTAGCTGTTTCACCTGGGCAAGATCCTTAACCTCTCTGAAGTCTCAATTTCCCAAATTTAAAAACTAGTGTATATATCATGAATTTACTGAGACATAAAACATATAAAGTACTTGGCTTTTATTATAATTTTTTTTCTCTCCTTATTCCACTTAATTACATTTGTTTCCATGAAGTAATGTCAGGCCCTATAAAGGCAGTTGGGGCTGTGGGCCTATTTCCCTCCCCTCCTCCCATCCTGAAGTCAGCTACACTGCTTCTCTGTTAGAGAATATTTAATTGAGCATCTCCTGTATGCCAACTAAAAGATACAGTCCTTGCATTTAAAGGAGTCCACAGTCACTTAGAAGGAGACAGGATGAGTCAGCAAATAAATACAATCAAGTATCTTAGGTGCTCTGGCAAATGTCTAAATGGACAAGGAGTGACAAAGCAGAGCAGGTTTACTTTCGCTTTGGAGAGTTAAATAAGAAAAGTATCAAGAGTGGATGTGTTTGAACTGAGTTTTCAGAAATGAGAATTGGCCAGGCATTCTAGAGTGTGTGTTTTGCGTGTGGGCGGTGGGTAGAAGGGGAGGATTTGTGGGCATGGTTCATCAAGAAACAGGCAACAGCATGGCTTGTCAGGGACCTGGAAGAGGTCTGAAGTTGCCAGAGTGTGGGATGTGTCGGGGAGGTGGGTAGAGCAAGAGATAAGCTTACACAGCTAGATCAAGGTCAAATCACAGAGGATCTTGAAAGCCATGCTTAGAAGTTTGGGTTTGACCATGAGGGCAATGAAAAGCCAGTAAGAGGGGAGTGGTTTGGTCAGGCATATGTGTAAGGGTTATAAGGAAACTTTTTTCTCTAGTTGCAAAGAACAATTTATTTTCAATGGAAAATAAAAAACATTTAAAGAACACAAGAAAAAAATGACATATGAACTCACTACCAATATCTAATTCGTAATGTACTGGAGTGAGTTTTCCAGAGAGAATTACAGAGTGTAAAGGGGAAAAAAACAAACTTTTTTTCCTACTCTCCCTGCTCCCTATTTACTCAATACAGAACACTTCTGTGACCAGATGTGTGACTTTCCCCACACACCAAGCAGTTCTCCAGCAGACCCCCACAGGGTATCCTAGAACCCAATTCTGATTCCATCTACCTGGAGGTAGCATCAGATCTCAGTGGTTGAGGGCTCAGTCCCACAAAACTGCCCTCATTTCAGAGGCCAATTCCAAGTCTAGGCCACTTTTATTTTTCACCAACTGGCTATGAACTAAGATTCCCTCAAGTTTCTGCTTGGGTTTGGTTAATTTGCTGGGATGGCTCACAGAATTCAGGGAAACATTTACCAGCTTATTAACTGTTTTACCAGCTTATTACACATGATATTACAAAGAATACGGATAAACAGCCAGATGAAGAGATGGATGGCATGGCCTGCAGGGCAGGCGGGGGGATTGCAGAGCTCCCATGCCGTGTCTAGATGAGCCACCTTTCAGGCATCTCCTAGTGTTTAGCAGTCCCAAAGCTCATCAACTCTTGTTTGAGTATTACAGAGTTTAATGATCAGCAACATCCTTCTTCCTTCTCTTGGAGGTTGGAGGGGAGGATTTGAAAGTTCCAATCCTCTCGTAGCTTGGTCTTTCTGGTGACTGGTCCTAACCTGAGACAAACTAGGGCCCCCACCCTAAGTCGCCTTATTAGCATAAACTCTGGAGTTACTAAAGGAGTTCATTATGAATAACAAAGATGTTCTTCTCACCCAGGAAATTCCAGTGGTTTTAGAAGCTATGACAGGAACTAGGAAAAAAGACCAAAGATATGTGACATTATATCACACAGGGAAGGGGAGCCAACATGTACTGAGCACCTACTATGTGCCAGGCACTTTATGAAGTTTATATCATTTAACGTAACACTCAGGTTGGCTGCTCCATGTGGACCCACAGCCAGAGGGTTTTGAAGAGGGTCTAGGGAAGGAGAAGAATAAACTGAGTCTTGCACTACAGAGGCTCCTCAACTTATGATGAGGTCACATTCTTGTAAGGTGAAAGCATCACCTAAGTCAAAAATGGATTTGATACACCTAACCTATTGAGCTCATAACTTAGCCTAGCCTACCTTAGACATACTCATAACACATATATTAGCTTACCATTGAGTAAAATCGTCTAACACAAAACCTATTTTATAACAAATTATTGAATATCTCCTGTAATGTATTTATTTATTTTCTGAGATGGAGTCCCACTTTGTCGCTCAGGCTGGAGTGCAGTGGTGTAATCTCGGCTCACAGAAGCGATTCTGTTGCCTCAGCCTCCTGAGTAGCTGGGATTACAGGTGTACACCAACATGCCTGGCTAATTTTTTTGTATTTTTAGTAGAGTCAGGGTTTTGCCATGTTGACCAGGCTTGTCTCAAAATCCTGACCTCAGATTATTCACCCACCTGGGCCTCCCAAAGTGCTGGGATTACAAGTGTGAGTCACCACGCCCAGCTTCCTGTAATTTATTGAATACTGAACTAAAAGTGAAAAACAGAATACTTGTATGGGCACTCGAAGTATGGTTTCTACTGACTGTATATTGCTTTTACACCATACCTAGAGTTGAACAATTACAGTAAGTCGGAGACTGTTTGTATTAGGTAAACTAAGGAAATATCTTTACAAAACTGCCAAATATTTACATCGGCAGGGCCTGATGCTCACACTGTGCTCCATGGGTAGATGAGATGGAGTGTGGGAAGGTAAGAGAAGAAGCAACTTTGGGAAGATTAGATGAGGATAATAAGTTCTCTTTGAGAAGGTTGGAAGGCACACATGTGGATGCATAGGTTTAGTAATTAAAAGAGAAATGTGGGCTAGAATGGAAAACTATAGAACTGTCTTTTTTTTTTTTTTTTTTTGAGATGGAGTCTTACTCTGTTGCCAGGCTGGAGTGCAGTGGTGCCATCTCGGCTCACTGCAACCTCCACTTCTGGGTTCAAGTGATTCTCCTGCCTCACCTCCGGAGTAGCGTAGCTGGGACTACAAGCGGTTGCCACCACGCCCAGCTAATTTTTGTATTTTCAGTAGAGATGGCGTTTCACCATGTTGGCTAGGATGATCTCGATCTCTTGACCTCATGATCCATGTGCCTTGGCCTCTCAAAGTGCTGGGATTACAGGCGTGAGCCACAGTGCCCTGCTGGAATTGGCATTTACATTAGATTTGAAGTCATGAGAATAAGGTGAATGTGCCCCAGAAAGACACAATAGAGGCTGGGCGTGGTGGCTCACGCCTATAATCCCAGCACTTTGGGAGGCCGAGGCGGGTGGATCACGAGGTCAAGAGACCGAGACCATCCTGGTCAATGAAGTAAAACCCCATCTTTACTAAAAATACAAAAATTAACTGGGCATGGTGGCATGCGCCTGTAATCCCAGCTACTCGGGAGGCTGAGGCAGGAGAATTGCTTGAACCCAGTAGGCGGAGGTTGCGGTGAGCCAAGATCATGCCATTGCACTCCAGTCTGGGTAACAACAGCGAAACTCCAACTCAAAAAAAAAAGAAAGACAGAATAGAGAAGACCAAGAACAGAGCCTTATGGAATGCCAGAATATAAGAAGCAGAGCAAAAGAGATACCACTAGGGCCTGAGAAGGAGGGTCAAAGAAGAACCACCAAAGAAAGATCCTGGAATTCACCAACTGTCAAATGTCACACAGGCAATCGAGGTGAACAGTCCAAAGGGGGTTTTGCCACTTCCCAGTAGGAGCTTTGCCAGGGCACTTTATGAAGTGGGGTACAGGGAGCCTCACTGGAGCAGGTGGAAGAATGGATGGAAAGTGACAGTAAATGCAGGCTGTACTTTTAGAGAGCTTGACTATGATGGCAGAGGGTTTTGTGGTTGATTGGTTTGCTTTGCTTTTAAAGACTGGAGAAAATAGCATACTTTTATGATGGAAAGGAGCCAACAGACACTGAACAGGAAGACTGGAGAGAGGGAATAACCAAGGGTGCAAAGTTCTACAGCAGTTTTTCTCGACCAGGGACATTCAATGTCTGGAAACATTTGTGGTCATTACAACTGGGTTAAAGGAGTTGTTACCAGCAACTAGTAGGTAGAGGCCAGGGATGCCTCTAGATATCCTTCAACGTACAGCACAGCCCCTCAGGACAAAGAGTTATCTGGCCAATGTCAGCAATGTGGAGGTCAGGAAACCCTATTATAAAGGAAGAAAAAACAGACCAAGAACACAAGTGATAGGATTAGCTTCCAACTGATCTAACTTAATAAATATTTGCTAAATAAATTAATGAATTTAAAATTCCATAAATAGATTCCATTCTGGAAACCCTCTTTTCATCTGGTGTATAGCTTAAGTATGGCATGAAGAATTTGAATACTATGTAGGTACTGTAGACTCAGAGATAAGATGCAAGCTCACACTCTAAGTTTTGAATAAAATGATGCTCCCTAGAGAATTCAGGGAAGGCTTGGAAGATGGGAATAGAGAAAGGAAATTGAATTTCATTGGGTGTCTACTTTATATAAGCACTTTAAATATGATTTTATCAGCCAGGCACGGTGGCTTACGCCTGTAATCCCAACATTTTGGAAGGCCGAGGTGGGCGGATCATGAGGTTAAGAGATCAAGACCATCCTGGTCAACAAGGTGAAACCCCGTCTCTACTAAAAATACAAAAAATTACGTGGGCATGGTGGCACGTGCCTGTAATCCCATCTACTCAGGAGGCTGAGTCAGGAAAATTGCCTGAACCGAGGAGGCAGAGGTTGCAGTGAGCCGAGATTGCGCCATTGTACTCCAGCCTGGATAACAAGAGCGAAACTCCGTCTCATAAAAAAAAAATATGCTTTTATCAAGCACTTTAATTAGTTGTGTGACTTAATATACACCACACGCCAGCTGAGATATTAGCTCCATTAACACGGGAGGAAACAGGTCAACTGAGCTTGTCCAAGATTTCATCTGGTGAGAAATGGAACCAAGATTTCAACCCAGTTAACTCTCCCCCTGAAGTCTAAGTTGTTTCTACTGTATTATGTTGTCTTCATGCAATAACCAAATCAGGTGAATCAGGCGACATCTCAGCCTTGAATGATGAGCAGGACTTTGCCAAACAAAGAAAGGGGAAAATGATCCGGCATTCCAGAGATTATGGATCACATGAAAAGGCCCTGAGGTATGAAACAGCCATTTGGTGAGGCTGGGTGACTGAAATAAAGGGTACAGGGCAGGGCAAGGGCAGGGCAGGGGCAGAGGTGGACCACAAGGGGTGGAGAAACTCCACTGCATCCATGCAGCTAAGTCTTTTCTAGAAGTTAGTTGCGCTTAATTTTAGCCTTTCCTGATGCTATTCAAATAATTGAGCCTTCCTGTCCTTTGATTTACATGTTTTTTTTCTTTTGCCCAGTACTAAATTTTTCATGTTCCAAGCACAGAGGTGTCTAAATATTGGTTTAGGATTCAGTAAATCTTTCCTTTCTTCTGACAGCAAAAACAAGCTATGTAACTTACAACTCCCTTGACTGAGACATTCATTTTACAAGCAAAATGAGTTATAGATTAATTTGGGAATATTTCAGCTCCAGTTAGGCAGCAGTGGGCACACAATTGCCTAGAACATAAAACCAGGACAGTCAGGGACCATCTCTAGCTTGTTAACTGTAATGCCAGATAAATGTCACCCTCTGCTTGGGCTTTTAAGTCATTTCTTAAAAAATAAAAAGTACTCAGTTGTACTTCCTAAGGCATTTCCTGTTTACAGGGTGTGTATTCTAACAGCTGTGTTAGAAAGTGTGACATAAGAGCTTTCAGACTGCTTGTGCTTTGAAACTCCTGGGTGCTAAGCTAGGAGATTACTCCTACCCAGGCCAGAGCCTGGGCTCCTGGCCTGAACCTGGCTGTCTTGAGTTCCCAGCTCCTTCAACCATACAGTCCTGTGATAACTGCAGAGGATGAAAGGTGCAAGGAGGTCTAGAGGCCAGTCCACCTTTATGGAAAGTATCATTTAATTGGAAAATGGGAAAGAATAATGTTTACAAAGTATCTTGCAGAGATTCCTATATTTCAGCATCACAGAGCAGAGGCTGTCAGGCACAGATCACCACTGAACCTCTAAACATTCCTGTTCCCCCCCCACCCCCAATATCTTTCCCTGTGCAGGCTGCGGGACATATGCCCAATTGTTCTCTGGAGCAAGGAGTCCACCCCTCATAGTGATATAGATAAATGCTCATGCTTAAAAAAGAAAATACAGTCAATTTAACCAGGTGCAGTAGTTCACACCTGTAATCCCAGTGGCTGGGGAAGCTGAGGTAGGAGGGTCACTGTTAGCCCAGGAGTTCAAGGCTGCAGTGAGCTATAATTGTGCCACTATACTCCAGCCTGGGCAACAGAGCAAGATCCCATTAAAAATATATGTAGTCAGTTTAAGCACGATGTGTTACTTTCAGGTCACAAGTTCTCTAATTTCTATTCCAGTACATTTTTTAAATACCCAGTCATATTTTCACAATTCCTATGTGAGTCTCATTTTACACAAAAGATTAATGCATAAAAGTGTTTGTAATAGCATTATTTACAATAACGAAAACATGAATTGCAAAAAAAAACCCCAAACTAAAAAAATAGCAAAAAAAATTAAATGCAGTTTACAATCACAAGCAAATGGGCAAAGAAAACTGTGGTACATTAACGGTGGATGTTTTGCAGCTTTTAATAGTTACGCTTACCAAGAGTAGGAATGATTATATAACAATGTTGAATAAGCAAAACAGATATACAACTGTCCATACAATTCTTATTTCTTTTTCTTTTTTTTTAGGTGGAGTCTCACTCTGTCGCCCAGGATTACAGGCACTCACCACCATGCCCGCTAATTTTTGTATTTTTAGTAGAGATGGGGTTTCACCATGTTGGCCAGGCTGGTCTTGAACGCCTAACCTCAGGTGATCCGCCTGCCTTGGCCTCTCAAAATGCTGGGATAACAGGCATGAGCCACTGTGCCTGGCCACAATTGATAATTTTCAACCGTGAAAATCATGCACAGAGAAATGGTTGGAGATGTACAACAAGACGTACCACAGATGAATTTTATCACCAGAAAAGGCCAAATCTCCCTGTCTATTTGCTTGGGCTGCTGTAACTAAATGCCTTAGACTGGGTAATTTATAAACAACAGAAACTTACTGTTAATAGTTCTGGAGACTGGGTAGTCCAGGATCAAGGTGCCAGCAAACTCAGCATCTACTGAGAACTGGTTCTTCGTAGATGGTGCCTTCTGTGTGTCTTTACAAGAGTGAAGGAACAAGAAAGCACTCTCAAGCCTCTTTTTCTTTTTCTTTTTTTTTTTTGAGATGGAATTTCGCTCTTGTCACCCAGGTTGGAGTGCAATGGCGCGATCTCGGGTCACCACAACCTCTGCCTCCTGGGTTCAGGCAATCCTCCTGCCTCAGCCTCCCACGTAGCTGGGACTACAGGCACGCACCACCTTGCCCAGCTAATTTATGTATTTTTAGTAGAGATGGGGTTTCGCCATGTTGACCAGGATGGCCTCGATCTCTTGACCTCATGATCCACCTGCCTCGGCCTCCCAAAGTGTTGGGATTACAGGCGTGAGCCACCGCACCCGGCCTCTCAAGCCTCTTTTATTAGGGCACTAATCCCATTCATTCAGGTGGAGCCCTCAAGACTTAATCAATTCCCAAAGGTACCACCTCTTAATACTATTACACTGAGTATTAGGCTCTAACATATACATGTGGGGGACACTGCATACATACTGGCAATAAAAGGAGGCAAAGAAACGAACAGGCTCTCACGTAGTGCTGTTTACATCCTTCTAATGTTGCTAGAGCAATTCGTATATAAATAGGAAAATCTTTATATGCCTGATGTGGCTGGTGACCAGGATGCCATTATTTAGGAAGAGTAGCAGCTCTAATTAACTAAGGAAAAAAAACTCCACAAATATGAAGCTTATTCAGTTAATACTGAACCTAGGAGGACGAGCTTCAACTGCTGGCCCTAAGAATCTCATGACAAGGGTCTACAGCTTTCCACTGCAAAACTAGAAAATTAAGTATCTTTCATCTTTATTTTAACACCCTTTACTGTATATTCTTATTAACATGAAGAGCCACGGATGGTAAATCAATAGATTGTTTCTATGATAGCATGGACCAAAAAGAATGAGGTGGAAAGAGATAAATCTGTCTCTAGCTCTTCCACGGTGGCTTCATCAACTGCATAGGATGAATGTCACCTCTGTTCCTAATTGAATCCTCCTCTTTCAAGCCTGGACACCTGTGTTCCTCAAGTATCCTAGTTCCAGGGGAGGATTAACAGGGAGGGAATTTGTTTTCTTTTTTTAGGTATTGAAAGATAATCACATCAAACAATAAATTACTCTTTCTATATATTTTAAAACTGTCTCATGTGCCTTTAAAATGTCATGGGAAAAATAGAAAGGTACACTGAGAGAGTGTGCTCAATGAAATATTTAAACCATAAAGACAGCAAGGTCAGTGATTAAGGAGATTAAATAGATCTGGATGATGGATATAAATCAGAAGCATGTTGTCAAAGATTAGTAGTTATTAAAGCTGTTTATCGTCCTTCCAATGGGAAAAAAAAAAAGCAATCATACAGTTTTTAATGTCAGTCTGGGCCATCAAGCCATTATGTAATTTTTATCTTTTCTTACTCTTTTTACCACGAGGCAAGACAATGTATTTCCCCTGTAGTAAATAAATTTCCTCTGCCTGGAACATGCTGTGAGTGTAATCCTGGACTAGCCACCCACCCCTCAGCCTTCACTTTCCCCATTTGCTAAAGGAGGGAATTGGTTCTTACAGTTCTGATATTCTGTGCTTCTCTGAAGGAAGATGTTTACAGAGTTCTAGGATGTGAGTTATCACCTATCACCTACTCTTAGACTCATTTAATTATAAGGCATGCCATCATTTTATGTACTACCAACAAAAGAAGACCCTGCCAGCTAAACTATGACACAATACCCTAACTACAGCCCTGTGACCCTGGGATTAATCACACCAGCCTCGCATGCTTTCAAATACAGGACAATCCTGCCGCCCTCCATTGCATTGCTTGGTTGATTTTAGGCGATTCTTTTGTATGTATCTCACTAATGAAACAACACAATTTTGCTTGTAGGTATCTTTCTTTCTCGGGTCCCATAAAACTCTTGATTCTTGTTTTTTCAAAATAATATATGGAACTGCAAACATTTCTCTGATGAATATTTGCTTCCCTAATATCAAACTCATGTCCCACTACGTTCATGCCTTCTGCAAATATGGAAATCACAGCGTAATTTTTTTGTCATTTAAACATCAAGTAAGCTCAATGTGTTATTACCAACAGTGTCCTTAACCAAATGGAAGTCATGATGATATGAACAGCTATGACTAAGTTTGAACCTGGGCAGACCAGGACAACTACATCGTGACTACAGTCTAACTGACATTCCAACTGACTTCAGAGACGACAAAAAACAACTGGGAGCCTGGGCAACACCGTGAAACCCCGTCTCCACAAAAAACACAAAGATTAGCCATGCATGGTGGCATGCACCTGTAATCCCAGCTACTCAGGAGGCTGAGGTGGGAGGATGGCTTGAGCCCAGGGGGTCAAGGCTACAGTGAGCTGATTTTGTGCCACTGCACTCCACCCTGGGCAACAGAGACCACATCTCAACAATAAAAAAGTTGGGGGGTGGGATGGGGAGAAGAGACATATGTGGTTTGGAAGTGATGAATTGAGAATTGAGATGTCTTCTTCACCTCCAATGACAGAGGAGTGGCATACAGTAAGTGTTCCCTAAGTATTTGCAGGTTGTTGAAGGATTGAATGAAAGTATGGATGGAATGCCGGGCGCGGTGGCTCACGCCTATAATCCCAGCACTTTGGGAGGCCAGGCGGGTGGATCGCGAGGTCAAGAGGTCGAGACAATCTTGGTCAATATGGTGAAACCCCGTCCCTGCTAAAAACACAAAAATTAGCTGGGCATGATGACGCAGCCTGTAGTCCCAGCTACCAGGAGGCTGAGGCAGGAGAATTGCTTGAACCCAGGAGGCAGAGGTTGGGTTGAGCCGAGATCGCGCCATTGCACTCCAGCCTGGGTAAGAAGAGCGAAACTCCAACTCAAAAAAAAAAGAAAGTATGCATGGAAGGGTGAATGAAC
>CM052659.1:102697774-102774954 GCA_028533165.1 Leontopithecus rosalia
AAAAACACAAAAATTAGCTGGGCATGATGACGCAGCCTGTAGTCCCAGCTACCAGGAGGCTGAGGCAGGAGAATTGCTTGAACCCAGGAGGCAGAGGTTGGGTTGAGCCGAGATCGCGCCATTGCACTCCAGCCTGGGTAAGAAGAGCGAAACTCCAACTCAAAAAAAAAAGAAAGTATGCATGGAAGGGTGAATGAACAAACAAACAAGTAGCTAATTGGGAGTGCTGAAAAGGCACTTTACTGCCTTTTTTGAGATTGTTTCTTATGCCAAACTGCACTGCAGTCTTGAATCATCATGGCTGGCTAAAATCATGAGCGCTCCAACCTTCACCTTTGGAATCTGGTTTACATTCCTACCCCAATCCCTGCTAACCGCTTATGCCTCTATCAGACTGTGAAACTGAAATGCCAAGGTCCACGTAGAAGACTCAGTGTAACACAAGATCTTACATTTCCTTGACTCCTCAACACCAGTGGCCTTGCCTTCTTATCTTCCCCCGCAGCTGCTCTCAGCCCTCCTTCTCCTCGTCCTTGTTTTTCCACCATTCTACGATGTCCCATCCCTGCATATTGCCTTCCCACCTTCTGCACTCAGATGGCTACCAGCCATTATGCAGATTCGTTTGCTGCAACTTCAGGTGACTCTCAAGCTGCTGCTAACCTGTTCCTTCCGCCATTCTCAGCAGCTGTCCCATGCGTTCTCTTTTTCCTTAAACTGTCAACCTTCTTCATCTGCACCTTCAGTAAATCATATTTCTACTTTATCAGGTTGGAACTCCCCAAACTCCATCATGAACACCTAAAATCTTTTAGACTAATTCTATTCCTTCTTCTTTCTCTGCTCTCAGGACATTTTCTCTAGTTCACAACTAATCCCTCCATCTGGCCTCTGCCTACGCCTCAGGAAACTTACTCTTATTAGTTATCCTCCCTGTCTCCTTTACTCCGAGCTTCCCCTCTGCTTGATCTTTCCTGGCAAAATATAAATATTCTCATCTCTACTCTAAAAACAACTTCCACCTGCCCACTCTTCCCTTCTAGCTCTTAGCCATTTCTCTCTTTTTCAAAGCCAAGTTTTTAAAGTCTACCTATTACTATAGTTGCCTCCACTTTCACCTCCCATTCACTTCAAAGTCTAGTACAATCTAGCAAACACGTTCATCATGCCAACGAAATTCTTCCCCAAAGTCACCATTATCTCCAAAGGGGCTATCCTTATCTCACGTGACCACTCTACAGTATTTAATGCTGTGAAATATTCCTTCCTTGACCTCCCTTCATTTTGTTATTGTGATACTGTTCTCTCTCCATTTTTTTGTGTCCTTCTCTGTTTTATTCTTTGGTCAGACAGAAAAAAAAAAGGCTTTTGCTTTCCCCAGTCTATTTATGAGCTCTCTTTGGTGGTTACAAATACACTAACTATTTCAGCTTCCACATATGACCCACAGCCTCAAATCTCTATGCCCAACTGAAACTTCTCTCTGCATTGATGATGACAGATCTCAAACTCATCACCTTCCCTCATGAGCCTGCTTCTCTTCCTGCCTCAGGTGTCAGGCCATGCACACAGGTGTCAATCTGGAAATGCATTCCTCCTTTGGATGTGCCCCTCCTCATCCACACATCTGATTGGTTCCTTATGCTTCTAGAGCCTGTAAGTTACCATCTCTGTAATCTACTTCCACTGCTTCTACTTTAGCTGAGGCCCTTGCCATTTGTCACGTGATTCATCATAGCGGCTGCTGCATGTTTCTTCCCTAATCCATCTGCCACACTGCTGCCACATACCACATTACTACCGGAATAATCTTTCTAAAATGCAAATCAATAAGGTCTTGTTTTTTTCCCTGTTTAAAAATACTACGATTTTTCTTCCAGTAGTTTTCAGGATGGAGTTAAACACCTAACACACAAGGTCCCCTATGATATGCCCTTGCCCACATCTATAGCCCCTTATTCCACCAAGTACCTCTAATGGCTTCCTGTTTTGTAATCACACTTGACTGTATACACACGGTGTTTCGTGCCCCTGAGCTTCCTCCGGGGACACTCTCTGCCCTCTTATCTCTGGCCCAGCTTTCTAACTGCTGAATATCCCTCTTACTCATCTCTTCCCTAGGAAACTTTAACTACTTCCACTCGATGGGGAGCCTATTCCATTCTAGAAGAGCAACTGGTGGATATCTCTATCACCTCTATGATCATTAATGATTTATTTAAACATCTGCACTAGAATAGACACTCTACGAAAGCAAAGACTGTATGTTTTTGGCTGAAGATGTTATAAATATTTGCATAAAATTGATGAATAAAGGAATAAGCCATTGAGCTTTTGGGTCTAAAAATAAGGTCAAGTGAATAAAGTGTTTTTTATAATAAAGACAGAGTAAAACTTGTAGAAAAATTATAAGTGTTAACAGTGAAAGAACTGTAAAAAAAAGAGTGCTTTATTATACGTAGAATTCTATATTTACATCTTTCTCTAAATTGTATCATCCCCTTAAATATATTAACACAGCTATTATTAATGTTTTGGTGTCTTAATGGTATTTTAATTTTAAGTGAAGAAACTAATTTATTAGGTGTTTTTTTTTTTTTTTTTTTGAGACGGAGTTTCGCTCTTGTTACCCAGGCTGGAGTGCAACCGCAACCTCCACCTCCTGGGTTCAAGCAATTCTCCTGCCTCAGCCTCCCGAGTGGGTGGGACTACAGGCACACACCACCATGCCCAGCTAACTTTTGTATTTTTAGTAGAGACGGGGTTTCACCTTGTTGACCAGGATGGTCTCGATCTCTTGACCTCATGATCCACCCTCCTAGGCCTCCCAAAGCTGGGATTATATGCGTGAGCCACCACGCCTGGCAATTTATTAGTTTTAACATCTGAATCCAAACTCCTAATAAAATAATTCAAGTGGAGCCAACGAACTTAAAAGACAATCTAGATACCTTAGTACACCTTAGGCAATTCAGATTTTCTTACCAAATACCTTAACTGGGTATTTCAGTTTCTCCAAAGCCATGCATAGTGGCACATGCTTGTAGTCCCAGCTACTCAGGAGGCTGAGGCAGAAAGATTATTTGAGCCCAGGAAGTCAACTCAAGCCTAGGCAACATAGCAATATTCTGACTCTATAAGATAATAAAATAAAATGTCTCCATGATTTTATCCCAACGTTATCTTTCACCATTATTCTTCACCAAATCTACACTCCAGTTAAATTAAACTTCGAAACACACCCTGACAATGTTCCACACTTTCCCAATGTGTTATTTCCTCTACACGGGCCTTAATTCCTTCAGCTGAGAATCTCTTTGTTCCATTTCCACCTCTTTAAATACTAAACACAACTCCACGCACATACAGTTTCCTGATTCCTTTCAGAGAAATTTTGTGCTTTCTGTCACATCCAGTTTTATTTATTTAATTATTTCTTTTTTTGATTTATTTTTGAAACAGGGTCTCACTTTGTCAACCAGGCTGGAATACAGTGGTGCTATCACGGCTCACTGCAGCCTCGAACTCCGGGGCGCAAGTGATCCTTCCTCTTCAGCCTCCTGAGTAGCTGGGACTACAAGCACATGTCACCATGCCCAGCTAAATTTTGCTTTTGTTTTTGTTTTTTGTTTTTTTTGTAGAGATGAGGTTTTACCACGTTGCGCAGGCTGGTCATGAACTCCTAGTCTCAAGGGATCCTTTTACCTCAGCCTCCCAAAGAGCTGGGATTACAGGCGTGAGCCACCGCATCTAGCCTACTATGATTTCTAATTATTTGTTTTTCTTACATTGGGACACAGCTGATTTTTCATTTTAATCTTGTTTCTATAAATTTTGCTGAACTCTCTTAATAGTTTGTAGATTGTCTTGAGTTTTCTGTGTAGATAACATTGTGAATACAGTAGTTTCTTTCTTCCTTTCAAATCCTTACACATTTTTATTTTCTTATTATTGCTTGCTAGGATCCCCAGTACTAAGTTTAATAGAGATAGTGATGGTAGACATTCTTGTCTTATTCCTGACCAGAAGGGAATGCTTCTAACAAACATTTAACCAGTAAGCATGCATACTAAGCATATTAATTGCTGTAAATTTTAGATGAATATTCTTTATCAAGTCAAGGAAGTTCCTTCTGTAATGAATTAGCTAAGAATGTTTACTGTGAATTAAATTGTATAAAATGTTTTCTTTGCATCCATTAAAATAATTTGATTTTTTTTTCTCCTTTAATGTATAAATGTAGTAAATTGTAATAATGCGGGTTTTTTTTGTTTGTTTGTTTGTTTGTTTGAGACGGAGTTTCGCTCTTGTTACCCAGGCTGGAGTGCAATGGCACGATCTCGGCTCACTGCAACCTCCGCCTCCTGGGTTCAGGCAATTCTCCTGCCTCAGCCTCCTGAGTAGCTGGGATTACAGGCACGCGCCACCGTGCCCGGCTAATTTTTTGTATTTTTTTAAGTAGAGACGGGGTTTTACCATGTTGACCAGGATGGTCTCGATTTCTTGACCTCGTGATCCACCCGCCTCGGCCTCCCAAAGTGCTGGGATTACAGGTGTGAGCCACTGCGCCCGGCCCAATAATGCATTTTCTATTTTTTTTTTTAAAGATATGGGGTCTCATTATATTGCCCAGGCTGGTCTTGAACTCCTGAAAGTGATCCACCTGCCTCAGCCTCCCAAAGTGCTGAGAACATTAGCCTCTCTAATGTTCTAATATTATATTCTGGGATAAGCCTAAAGGGATCACAAATATTAACTTTAATGCATTACTAGATTTAATTTTGTATTATTTTGTTTAGAATTTTTACTTCCGCATTTATGAGAGATTGGTCTATAATTTTCCTTGTCTGGTTTGGTATCAAAATTCTGCCAGCACCATAAAATAAGTTGTAGTTATTTCCTCCTTTTCTATTCTCTGGAATAGATCATACAAGACTATAATTATCTTGTTCTTAGGTGTTCGGCAGAATTGCTTATAAACTCCTTCGGCCCTGGTATGTTTTGTTTTGTCTTTGTAGGCAGATTTTAAACACCAATTCAACTTTTTTAACATAACTATAGTTTTTAAATTAGATTTTCTATTTCTTCTTTAGTCAGTTTTGTAAGTTGTATATTTCTTGGGAACTGGCCATTTCACATAAGTTTTCAAATTTAGTTGCGTGAAGTTTATAAGTCTCCTATTTTTTTTAAAAAAGTTACATATGTAGCGATTTTCTTTTTTTAATCCCTGTCAGTTTTAAAGTCTTTCCAAAGAACCAGCTTTTTGTTTTCCTGATACTTTCTATCATAACTTTGTTTTAAATTTTATTGATTTGTGCTCTGTTAATATGTTCTTCCATTTACTCTCTTGCATATATGCTATTGCTCCATTATCCAGTGTCTTGAGATGGACATGTGGCTCATTAATTTCCAGTGTTTCTTCTTTACTATATGAACATTTTAAAGCTTTTGTAAATTTCTCTGCATAAGTTTCAGCATATATTTCATTATTTAGCTCTCTATATTATTTAGCTTTAGTTATAATTTGTTCTTTTACTTAGGACTCAATCACAGTTGATTCATTCCTAAAGTTATTTAGAAGTGTTTTAAAATGTCTGTGTGCATGGTATTATTAAAGCTGTTTTTGTAAACTGATCAGATAATACGAACTATATGATACTGACTTGTCTGGGCTGAGATGGTGGCACAATGTCATCAGAGACCTAGATCCTTCTATCTTTCATTTCCATTATCCTAACATATGGCTTCCACCACAGACCTTGTTTGTATTCCCGGCTGTCTTCAGTAAAATGGTTTGCACATAGCAGCTGTAGGGTACCTCCTACATCATGCTACATAAGAAGGATTTAACAACCCAAACTCAATAATCCTGAGATTTATCATGAATCAGTCTCATCAGCTTTTCTCTCTCAGAATTCAAAGTTCAGAGTCCCATTTCGGAATTGTTCATCAGAGGTCTCACTCTATCTCATGCCCCAGCTCTGGACCTGGAGGGCTGGCTCCAGCATTAGGCATTTGGGGAATATTTGTTAGAGAATACCTAATTAGAAAAGAATGAATACTCCCTGCATGCAAATCCTGCTAGCCCCAAACTAGAAATGTCACAAACGGGAATTCAATATTCTTTCTAAAGAGATTGGAACACAGTCTAAAACAAAGCAGGCTAATGCAAGCAGAAGCATCATGTACTGCACATTCTAGAGAAGCACAATTTAAGGAAAATTAATTTCTAAACAACAACATTCTGAAAGTCTCTCAAACATATATATTCACAAATCTCCTGGCTGACCTGTCACACAGGGTCACTATTGTTCACAGCACAAGCAGTGTCTGTGGACAGCAGCCGCTCAACACCAGATATTGTCCACAGAGCAAATCTAGGTATATGAGCCAAAGGCACATGTGTATCGGGGAGCAGGAGACCGAAGTTTAGGGTAAATGATTTCTATCATGTTCTGTAGGCCGTGCTTGACTATCCTATAACTGCGCCCTTCCACCTCGCTTTAGCCAAGTCAACACAGCTTGGGTGTGGCTCATAAATATTCCCAAAGAGCAATGACGATTCTTTTGGATTCCTGAAAACACCATCTCTGTTGTGAAAGAACTCTGGGGTGTGTTTTCAGCTCTCTCAATGAAGTTTTAATCAAAGCACTGTTTCCTTCCCATTGTTGCTTTTGGAATGGCCTTGTTCCCTGAGTCCTAGCTTTGACAACAGCAACTGTGCTGAACTTTTCCACAGCAGCTCTTGGATTTCTGCCCCACCCCCTCCCATCTGCACGCCCCCATTTCCTCTCTTCTCTGTTTTGGCTCTGCTGGGCTCTTCTGAGTAAAGTGGCTGGAGAGTAATGAACCCAAAATACCTAAGTAACAGATGAGTCACCACACTTCCACAGCAGAGCTCCGGGGATCAGCGGGTGTGTTGGGGGGTAAATAGCAGAGGAGGCGGCTGCCCAGAGAGAGAGAGAGAGGGAGAGAGAGAAAATATAGAAACAAAACGAGCAAGTTGGCAGAAGTGGCTGAGAGCAGCTGAGTGGGCGGAGGGGGCAGGGAGCTGGGTTGTGTTGGCTTGCAAAGGTGAGATCAGTGCTGTGGCTTGTCACACCCTGGCTGACTCAAGCTAAGCCCAGGCCCCTCAGGAACTGCAAACACTGGGCTGTCTAGTAAAAATCAGCTAGACAAGTCGTCTAACTGCTGTTCTCTTGTGTTTACAGTTCTGAGTTGTAGGGCTTGGAATTCTTTGTTGCCTCAAAGCTGCTAATCAGGAACCTGCAATGATAACCCTTCAGGGCCATTCCCTTTCTGGTTATACGGTATCTGGGTGACGAGTCAGGGCAGAATTTAAATCTCTTCATTGTACTTTTTTGTTTGTTGGGAACGTTCAGAATGTATCGTTTTTTCAAAACCTGGTCCTGAAGTGTAGTGGTGGAGCTGGGTCGCCACCTCAAGGCTAAGGCTCCAGGCAGCATTGATCCTGACCATGACCGCCCCTAAGAGGATGGGGCTCTGCTCAGAGAACCTGGGGTGCTGCCCCATAAGGATCAGTTTTGCTTAGAAGCCACTGGGAATTTGTCCTGCTTAAAGATATGAATCTTCAAGATACGAAAGCTTAAGATATGGATCCTACTTTTTTTTTTTTTTAGCCTTTCTAAGTAAAAAAGGAGTGGAATAGGCTGAGCCCTTGGAACAAGCCAAATGGTCTGATTTCATGAGGCCTGGCCAGCCCACAGTGGACTTTTAATCTTTCACAGAAAGACCAGAAGGAAAAACCATGTGTGCAAAGAACAAGGCCTAAGATACATTCAGGACTGTTAATGTGAAATGACCTCTAGGAGAATCTTTTGAAAAAAGAATTATAAAATGTCCCCTGGGACAGGTGGTCTTAAATCATGAGGATGACAGGATTTGATCACAAGCTGTCTGGTTATCTCTTAGGTCAAAACCAGGAAGTTCGGGGACTAGCCTACAAACAGAGGAAAACAAAATAAGTTGATTTGGATTTTTAAGCCTCCAGCCACGTTTTGCTTCACTTGACCCTGCAGTGGGGGCTGGTGTCAGCCTCTGGTTTTATCTTCTGCAGTTCTCCCACCCCTATCCCGCATAAGTGTAAAACCAGATGCCATGACTTGGAAAGCGCAAAATTTGATCTTGAGAGGAAGTGGGAAAATTTAAAACTAACACGGCTTTGGTAGCTACAAACAACTATAGCACCTGCAAAGAAAGACTCATCCCCTAGACAACAGAGTGAGGCCCCATCTCTACAAAAAATAAAAGAATCAACCAGTTGTGGTGGTGTGCACCTATAGTCCAAGCTACTTGAGAGGCTGAAGCAGGAGAATCGCTTGAGCCCAGGAGGCCAAGGCTGCAGTGAGCTATAATCATGTCACTGTGCTCCAGCCTGGGCAAGAGAGAGACAGAGAGAGAAAGGAAGAAGGAAGGAGTGAAGGAAAGAAGAGAAGGGAAGGGAAGGGAAGGAAGGGAAGGAAAGGAAAGGAAGGGAAGGAAAGGGAAGGGAAGGGAAGGGAAGGAAAGGAAAGGAAAGAAAAGAAAGAAAAGAAAAGAAAGAAAAGAAAAGAAAAGAGAAAAGAAAAGAAAAGAAAAAAGACCCAGACCCAAGACTTGATAAAGGTGAACTTTCCGAACCCATAAAGTTCCTTAAGTGCTGCCTCTGCTCATTTTGACTTCTCTCAGCTGAGCCCACTGGTGAATAAATGAAAATCTTCTTTGGAAATGATTCATAAAAATCATCATAGGGAAGCATATTCTTGGCCTCTAAAGTCTTCATTACAAAATGGTTTTTAAGACTATAAACAATACATGATTGTTACAAAAATAAAAGTAGAAACAAAAAATATTAGCCATAGTTCCAACCTCCAAATGTTAACACTTCAGTGTGTTTCCTTCCATTTCTCTTATAGGCATAGACTTGTAATACAGTTGCACTCATTCTGTATATTGACTTGTGTGTGCTGCTTTTTACTAAATACATATTATTGTTATATAGAAAATCTATATTCTGGAATATAGATTTATAATAAATACGTATTCTGGAATTGTGTATGCTACTTTTTGCTAAATATATATTACTGTTATATAGAAAATCATGCAACCATCAATATTGATAGTTGCCTAATAATCAGTACAGTTAATCAGCCCTCTTCACCCACTATGTTTTGGACATTAACTTTGTATTCAGCTTTTCAAACTCTAAGTCTTGATTTAATTAATGTACAAAATTTAGAGCTTTTGGATCAGCCCCACTACTTAGCCATGTGGCAAATCATACCCATATCTGGACCAGCAACCTGAAGGCTGCAGGAGGAACCTGTAGGACAATCAGAGGGAGGTGCAAGTGCAGATTCCTTGGGCTGTAGGAATTTCTGGCACAGGGGTCTTGAAGAACAAAGAAATTGCCCGAGGCAATGTCACCAGCCCTCTGGCTTTGTATTCTCTGTCTAATGTAACCCACAAGTCTCATCTCCATCTCAATGTCGTCAAGCATCCTAGATAAGACAGATGACATTTTCATTGAGTGAAAAAAACAAAAACAATAAAACAAAGGACAGGGATAACACATGGCAAAGCTGAGGATCTTTTTATTTTAACATAAAGTTTCATATTGTCTCTTATTTCTTACTGGAGCATTCTGACATCTTTATTTCGGGCTTCCCAGGTTCAGTGACCTGCTGGAGAAGTGTGTTGAGGGCCGCAGTTAGGGCAGCAAAAGCAGAGAGTTGGCACCAGTCGGGATGGGCGAGTTGGCTATGGATATAATCTATCATTTGCCAAATAGCTCAAATTGGTATGATTATCATTAAATATTTCATGTAAATGCTGATTTCTTTCAAGGGCAAGTCCTGTTTCACAGAAAATGCAGTTCCTGGACATAGTAAAGGAGCATGTGCTCCATACTAAGCACTTTTTTTTTTTTTTTTGAGACGGAGTTTTGCTCTTGTTACCCAGGCTGGAGTGCAATGGCACGATCTCGGCTCACTGCAACCTCCGCCTCCTGGGTTCAGGCAATTCTCCTGCCTCAGCCTCCCGAGTAGCTGGGATTACAGGCACGCGCCACCATGCCCAGCTAATTTTTTGTATTTTTAGTGGAGACGGGGTTTCACCATGTTGACCAGGATGGTCTCGATCTCTTGACCTCATGATCCACCCACCTCGGCCTCCCAAAGTGCTGGGATTACAGGCTTGAGCCACCGCGCCCAGCCCATACTAAGCACTTATAAGTGATTATTTCATTTAAAAATCCCAACAATTCAGAGTTAAGTGCTCTTTTCTTCAGTTTGCACATGGGACAGTTAAACAGCAGAAAAGTAAAATAACTCGCCGAGGGGACTTGCTAATAAATGTTTGAGCCAACATTGTAACATAAGAATCTGTTTTCCCACTAGATTTGAGTTTCATAATATCAGGGACCTTGTGTGTCTTCTTCATTGCCATAGTCCCATTCCTTGTACAGTGCTTGGTCCACAGCAGATGATCTTGGTCCATTTGAGCTGCTATAACAGAATGCCATCGAGTGGGTGGCTTATAAACATCAGAAATTTATTTCTCATAGTTCCGGAAGCTGGGAAGTCCAAAATCTGTAGTGCTGAGAGATGTGGTGGCTGATGAGGGCCTGCTTCCTGGTTCATAGATGGCAGTCTTCTCACTATGTCCTCACATAGTGGAAGGAGAGAGGAAGCTCACCGGAGTCCCTTTTATAATAGCACTAATTCCATGCACAAGGGCTGCCTCACCTCTAAATATCATCACATTCAGGATTAGCTTTCAATGTATTAATTTGGGGTTGCAGGACATACACTTTCAGTCGATAGCATAGATGCTCAACAAAGTTTGTTGAATGAATAAATAAATGAAAATAATATCCAGGCCAAAAATGTGGGCTGAAGTTAAGGATGGCTCATGGTCAACGCCCTTCATATAAATGTATTTCTCAAGATGTGTAATCTGAATTGAGTTGGCCTAAATCAAGATATGTCAGGAGTGTGTGTAGTCACTTCCCATGTTTTAATATCCATAATAAACCCTGGGTCATAAGCACGAAGCCATCTGAAATAAGGAGCGAAGAGTTTCCTTTTTTCCCTGTCCTTACAGCATGGAGTGAACAAAACTTTCTTTTTCTTTCTTCTCCCTGATTCCTCAATCAAACTGGATGTATGTTAGGCTTAGGAAGACAATCCCTACTACATAGAGTGTTTATAGGATCCTGCTTGTTTCTCAAAGGAAAAACTGGAGCTGAAAGTGTGCATTAAGCCCAGTCTTCAATTAATATTGTGCCCAAGAAATAAAAAGCATGAACATTACAAGTGGATTTTGTCATAATCCTACATATCCCAAATGTGTAGACTCCAGGAAAGTCCAGATCCCCAGCAGAAGCCCATCTGCTATATTTCTAGTGTGATACTCCTCTGTTTATATTTGCTCGTTTCTCTTACAGAGTGCCAGGAGAGAAAAAGCGATATTTAAAAAATTCATCTGCTAGTATTTATGCAAACACATTTGTCTCCAAGTGTGGGTTGAGTAATGTGAGTAAAGCAGACATAAATGCCTCCAACAGACCACAGAGCAATTTTCATAAAGAAAGGGGAGAAATATACACCTAGAACAACTGAAGTTGTTGGTGGAGGGGTGGGAACTGTCTTCTGACCAGCAACACTTCACAGGAGAGACATTCTAGGTCTCATGCCCCAGACTTGGAGGCTCATTTGAACCATTATTGACTCTATTGAATTTCTACTATGTGCTGGCCAGTTTGGAGATTATAAAAGCTGAAGACTGCTGGTTGAGAACATAATAGTACATAATTATAAGACAGCATATTACTGACATAGGAAAAAGGTGAAGAAACACAGGTTGAGCCTCAGGTGCCACACTTTGCTAACTGTTTCACATATATTATTTCATTTAATTCTCACAACTATAATGTAATTATCTTCCTTTTTCAGACAATGCTCACAGTGGCCGTACAACTTGCTCAAGATTAAAGAACTTAGTCTATTTTGAAAATCCCTGTTCTTACTCCTGTACCATACATAAGATGTTTCCAATAATGTTTAGATTATAAACATTAGATGTTTATAATCTAATGTTGTATGTGTTTGGAATCTAAATAGCTAACATTTTCTGAGTGCTTACTATAAGACAGGCAAAAGTCTTTTTTATATATGTTAACAGATTTAAACTTTGTAACGACCTGAGGAGGTAGATATTGTTATTATGCCATTTTAAGGATGAAGAAACTGAGTTTACATGCAAGTAAAGTTGTTTATATCACAAGGAAATACCAGAGCCAAGTCTGAATCCAAATTCCATATATTTAAGCATTCCACTATCCTACCTCTCCGTTGAGGAGCGTGTGTGTGTGTGTGTGTGTGTGTGTGTGTGTGTGTGTGTCCCACAGACTTCAAAACTGTTGAGGAGCACTTTAAAGCGTATTCTATTTCATATCCTGGACCAGCCATCCAAAGCCTACACTGAGCAATGTTCAGCAAACACAGCGTGAAAATGGAAAAACTCAAACTGTGTTTCTCCTCTGCTTTCACAACAGAACAGTCATCACAGAAGACTTCTGTGACCAAATGTGTGGGGGTTTCTCCTCACACACCAGCAAGCAAGCAGTTCTGCAGTAGATACTAGCTGGGCTCCCTCCAATTCCATTCCAACACTTTCTACCTGGGGATTGCATCAGAAACCACAGGTTGAGGGCTCAGTCTCACAAAGCTGCCCCTAATTCCTACTAGTCACAAGTCTGGGCCTCCAGAACTTCCAACCAACTGGCTTCAATTGGAATTCTTACGATTCTCTCTTTGGGTCCCACTGATTTGCTAGAGTGGCTCAAGGAACTCAGAGATAACATTTAGGCTTAACTGGTATATTATAAAGGATATTACCAAGCATACAGATGATTAGATGCATAGGGCAAAGAAGGGACACAGAGCTTCCATGCCCTCTGGACATGTCATTCTCTAGGAGCCTCCACATGTTCAGCTATCCAGAGGCTCTCTGAGCCCTATCCTTTTGTGTTTTTATGGATGCTTCATTACATAGGCATGATATAATTAAAACACTGGCCACTGTTGATCAACTTGAGCTTCAACCCCTCTCTCCTTCCCAGAGGTTGGGGGTGAGATGAAAGTCCCAACTCTCCGATATGACTTGGTCTTTCCAGTGACCAACCCCCATCCTGAAGCTCTCTAGGGGTTGTGAGCCACTAGTCAATTCATTAACACATAAAAAGACAGCACTTTAGAGATTCTAAGAGTTTTAGGAGTTGTATGCCAGGAAGAGGGGTTGAAGACTGGTATGGTTTGGATGTTTGTCCCCTCCAGATCTCATGCTGAAATGTAATCCCCAGTGTTGGAGGTGGGGTCTGGTGGAAGATGATTGGATCATGGGGGCAGATCCCTCAAGAATGACTTAGCACCATTCCCTTGGTGATGAGTGAACTCTCGCTCAATTCTATCTCATGAGATGAGGTTGTTTAAAAGTGTGTGGCACTGCTCCCTTCTCTCTTGCTCCCTCTTTTGTCATGTGATGCACTGGCTTCCTTTTCACCTTCATCAGGATTGCAAGCTTCCTGAGGCCCTCACCAGAAGCAGATGCCGGCACCATGCTCTGTGTACAGCCTGCAGAACCATGAGCCAAAATAAAACATCTTTTTAAAATAAATTACTCAGTCTCAGGTATTTGTAGCAACGCAAGAACATACTAACACAAAGACCAAATATATATTTTACGATATCACACACAGTATTTCCATTCCTCTCTAAACCCTTCTTCTTTCAGCTCACATTGCAGAGGCCTCGCTTGGCCTAATGCCTTGGCAGGTCAGGACTGTTCATCACAACAGCTTGAAAAACAAACTAGATATTCTACAATCTCTGGAAGTTCAAGAACCAAGTCTCTGATTTTAAAGTTTCCCTTAAGTGTAAAAGGATGTTCGTCTGCCTGTGATAGAGGCTAGCACTTGCTAGTCTAGAGGAACATCCTTTTACACAACTGTTCCAGCCAGTGCTAGGAGAGTTAGGGAGTGGCCACATGCCAGACAGTGAGGCCGCTTGTCTTCTCCTAGCCTCCCTTCTCCAGCGTTCTGCCTGAAGAATGAAATCAATTAGAGAACATCAAGGGCAGGAGAGCTCTTTCCCCATTCCCACTGAAATTCCGTGTTAGGACACTGCTGTGTAGATCACCCCACACCAGCATGTTTAAGAGGGCAGAGCAATGTGGGGAGGACACCAGGGGACCTGGTCTGAGAACCATTGGTGCCATTTACCTGCAAGAAACCAGAAGCAGCAAGGAATGTGAAAGACTGCTTTGTCCCAAAGTTACAAAGTTAAGCCTAAAGAAACTGCTTAAATAATTGCATCAGACTAGTTTTAACATCTATTGAGCTAAAATTAATTATTTTATCTCTTGCTACCCAGCAGGTGAGAGCTCATAAGGGAGATCAGGGTGACTTAGAGAAAAAAGAAAATATACATTCTTTACGCATCTGAGTGGAGTGAGTAATTCTGCAACCCTGTTTACACAAGAAGGTTAGGCAGATGTGAGTTTCAGCTGTCAAAATCAGAAGCTGAGGTTGCTACATCTGGCTTACTCCCCTCTCCATAACAGCAGAGGGTGGGATCTCCAAGACCTTTCTTGAGGGCCTGGTCTCTCCTCAATGAAGTCTGTATATTTATATTTAGACCATATAAGAACACATTCATTAACCTTGATGGCAATGTTCAGTGTGAGTAAACCACCTGCTTCTCTTTGGTGAGGCCTGTGATCACAGTGGGATTTTTCTGTATCCAAGAAGTTGAATTTCAACCACTCTCTAATACCTGTGGGTGTCTGGGACAATGACCTTACCAGAGAGTGGTAACCCACTGCTGAGAAAAAAGATCCTGTCTACAATCACCCCTCACTCCTAACACAAGAGGAAGGTGCCAAAGACCGGCTGAGGAGAATGAAAGGGAGAAACAGAGCTATGTAAAGACTAAGGAGGGCTAAGAGATTTTAGTGACTGGACGGACTTATCTAGCAGGTTAACATGAATGTGGATAAAGGGATTCAGTGCTTTCTGTGGGAAAAGGTTGCTATTACTCCAGAAATGGAAAAGGAGGAAAATACCTCCTTCCCCAAGTAGAGAACAACCACCCAAGACCAGATGTGGAGGCTCATGCCTATAATCCCAGCACTACTTTGGGAGGCCAAGGTGGGCAGATCACAAGATCTGGAGTTCAAGACCAGCCTGGTCCATATGGTGAAATCCTGTGTCTACTGAAAATACAAAAATTAGCTGGGCATGGTGGTGTGCACCTGTAGCCCCAGCTATTTCAGAGGCTGAGGCAGAAGAATCAGTTGAACCCGGGAGGCAGAGGTTGCAGTGAGCCGAGGTCGCACCACTGCACTCCAGCCTGGGCGACAGGATAAGACTCTGTCTCAGAAAAAAAAAAAAAAAGAGAGAGAGAAAAAACCACCCAGGACAAAATGCACCCTTCCTATCTATGTACCATCTTCCCTCATGACTGGTAGCAGAAAGTATGGTTGAGAGATGCCCAGGGTTGAAAGTTCAAATCCCAGTTCTGCCATTTCCTTTCTGTGTAACCTTGGAAAAGTATCTTCTTAACCTTTTTATGCCTTTCATCTGTGAAAAAGAGAAAATAATAATATCTTCCTCATAGGATCGTTGTAGGGTTAAATGATACATATAAAGCCTAACAACTCCTGGCACATAATAAACCTTCAATAAATGTGGCTATTATTTTTATAACAAGGGTAAGAGTATAATTTCAAAGATCCATCTAGCTTAAGGCACGTGTAACTTTATTGACTGGTGATTCAGGGTAAACTTTAATTGAATTTTCAACCAACAAACCACAGGGTTTCTTCCTCCACCATCCATGATCCTTCACCAGGACCTGCATCCTGCACCCTGGAAAGAAATGTGTTCATTCAGTGAACACATAAAGGCATTTAGCCAAACAGCGTTTGCAAACAACGCTTTTACATCCTGACCCTTTCCGTCACGTTCCAGAAACCGCGTTGGGTTAGAACGTGGGTTATTGGAGGGCGTTCCAATAACCGCATTGAGTAAGAAGACAGTACCCACCTGCGGTCCCTTTCTTCTTGTAAGTCATATTCAGGATCAAGTCAGTCTTCATTTGAAATGGGCATTTCAACAGGATAACCAAAAAGAAAGAGGATTCTGGAGTCAGGAAGCTCTGGCTTTTAAATTTTGGTATTGTGGTTTCCTAATTGCAAGGGCCTAATAAAGTTATTTTTTTAAATGGGGATAAGAACATCTACAAAGCAGGGGCTTGTAAAGGAGGATTAAATTCAACTATTTCTATATAGTGACCAATATAGAGTTGGCACTCGTTAAATGTCAGTTTCTCTTCCTCTTTCCCCTCTTCCTGCTGAGACACAGAGTTAGATGACTCTTTGGGGCAGGACATTCATCAGATGTGTGCTGGTTTATGTTTCTCCCACTTTCTGAGGCAAGAGATCATGAAGAAGATGGGAGAAAACAAACATCTACTGCTCTAACCTTTCCTACCTACTGAACATTGCTCATCCTTCTCTTCTGCCACTTAAAAAAATAAAGTCCAGGGCTGGGCGCGGTAGCTCACGCCTGTAATCCCAGCACTTTGGGAGGCCGAGGTGGGTGGATCACGAGGTCAAGAGATCGAGACCATCCTGGTCAACGTGGTGAAACCCCGACTCCACTAAAAATACAAAAAATTAGCTGGGTATGGTGGCACGTGCCTGTAATCCCAGCTACTCAGGAGGCTGAGGCAGGAGAATTGCCTGAACCCAGGAGGCGGAGGTTGCGGTGAGCCGAGATCGCGCCATTGCACTCCAGCCTGGGTAACAAGAGCGAAACTCCGTCTCAAAATAAATAAATAAATAAATAAATAAATAAATAAATAAATAAAATAAAGTCCAGCTGACACAGTTATTTAGCTACTCTAAGACCATTTTGATCAAGCTAGAAATAAGTGTCCTGGTTATTTCTATTAACGGTGGATATAAATAAAACCTCAGGAAAATCTACCCCAGTAGCTACACGTTATGCCTCTTTCCAATGTTGAGGGGATATACCTAATACCCAAGAGGGCAGGGCAAGTGAAGTGTGTGATCAGGCATGGTCATGGCACTGTGATTATCAAGGGAGGATGGAGTGTAAGTCCTGCCAGCTCTTTCCAGTCCAATCACCTCTTCTTATAGTAATTCACAATCACAGAACCCTTCTTCTTCCCCTCTTAGATTTCCATTCAAGCATCCAACCATCAAACTCACTGAGGCCTCACCCTACTTCCCCACCCACCCCATTCTCTTCAACTGACAGGGCTTTCCTGAGATGAAGCACAGGCTGAGGACCCGGGGATCTTGGATGAGAGACTTAGCTATTGACACATACAAGTGCTGATGCTGGAAAGTACAAGTGCTGAATCAAAAAGCCACTTCCCAGAGATGACTTGAATGTTCAAGGTTTGGTTCCTGGAACGCCACAGATTTGGTTTGAATCTTGAAGCCAACATCTTACCTCTGTTCTTCCATGCTTCAGTTGCCCAGCATGTGGGAAGGGTAATGACAACAAAGGAAAATTACCACCTCTTGCCCAACCTGTCATCACTATAATTTGAAAGACTTGACCAACTTCAGAATGCTGTGGAAATTAATTAGTGTTTACTGGGGACTCTCAGATGAAAGGTGTCAAAATTAGGCAGAGCTGAAGCCATTGGTAGGATGTTCTGAGGTGCACTGAAGATTCAATAGAATGTTCCTTTAGCTTGTAAATTGAACTTTCATTTTTGTCAAAGTGGAAAATTTTAGGTAACAAATATTTCATTTTTTCCTTTGTAAAATGCCTTCTTCTCTCCCTTCCCAAGTTTGTGGCATGAACAGTTGTGTTGGAATACAAAACCCACTCCCCTACTCTTCCCAGTTAAAATGTTCATGACTGCAGTTTAAAAAATGGTGAACATCCCACATGTTCTCACTCATGAGTGGGTGTTGAACAATGAGAACACATGGACACAGGGAGGGGAACATCACACACCAGGGCCTGTCTGGGGGTGGGGGGCTAGGGGAGGGACAGCATAAGGAGAAATACCTAACAGAGATGGCAGGGTGATGGATGCAGCAAACCACCATGGCACGTGTACACCTGTGTAACAAACCTGCACGTTCTGCTCATGTACCCCAGAACTTAATGTATAATAATAATAATAAAATAATGAACATCTTTTAGATTCTTTTTCCTACCATGCTATCTAGCTTTTAAAAAAAAGACTTCCTACTCTTTTTAACAAAACAAATAAAATTTGCAGAATTGCAACTCTGTGAGATCCTGCCCAACTTTAACCCTGAAAGCTGTCTTTGCCTCCAGCTACATTTTCAGATGAGTTTCCTTTCAGACTTATTTTAGAAATGCAGACATTTTGCTCCTGGCCCACTTACTCTTTGCCTCTCTGCTTAAACTTCAAGGGTACAAAAGAAAAAGTTTGCAAAGATCATTTCCAACGTGCCATCCCAAACCTCTGATGTAAGAGATGCAAAGCAGGCTCTAGTGGGCCTTGGTGTCTCTGAAGAGATGAGCCATGTGAATTCGAGGAAGTGGGTAAGTAAGAAGAGGCCCTGTGGCTGCAGTGGTGACTCTACCAGCAAAGTCAGCACCTACAGACTGATGAAGGCAGCAAATGAGCTTGTGTAGTGCTCCACAGTGAAGCTGCCCTATCTGTCAGCATCAGGAGGGCTGACAAGCCAAGTTTTTGCACACTGTGTGCACTCCTAAATGCTGTCAGTGACACAGGCATGCTTTAGAGTCAGGCAACTGTTTCTTGCACGGCTAAACCCTCTGCCTCACTCTCGCCTGCTCAGTGCTTCCCCTCGCTGCCATGCTTTTTAACTTAATTCCCAGTGCCAGGATGTCCACAGTTCAGCTTGCATCCTTAAAATATAAAAACAAAACAAAAAAGTCATCATCAGCAAAATAATTTTTTTCTTTTTTTTTCTTTTTGCCCACCTGCAACTGTCTTGATTGAGTTATACAAAATAATTTTTAAAAACAGTTCCCCACCTCTGACAATTTTGGCTTGGATATATTTACAACGATACAGTTTCTACCCACTTCTCACCTTTTACTTTCATTTCTCCTCTTTGGTGCCCTTTTCCTTGTTCTTCCTTTTGGGCCTATCTATTGACAACGACCCTGAAAAATGCCTGGGAGGTGAATCCCCTTTCTTTTTTTGAGAGGGAGTTTCGCTCTTGTTACCCAGGCTGGAGTGCAATGGCGCGATCTTGGCTCACCGCAACCTCCGCCTCCTAGGTTCAAGCAATTCTCCTGCCTCAGCCTCCCGATTAGCTGGGACTACAGGCGTGCACCACCATGCCCATCTAATTTTTGTATTTTTAGTAGAGACGGGGTTTCACCATGTTGACCAAGATGGTCTCGACCTCTTGACCTCGTGATCCACCCGCTTCAGCCTCCCAAAGTGCTGGGATTATAGGCGTGAGTGCACCCGACCCAGTGAAGCCCCTTTCTTATAAATTAATCCTCGAAATAATTACATGATTAAAACAGTTGTAGGCCCTCCATTAGGAGTAATCAGCAATGTGCTTTGAAACCTGGGCACCTGAGACCATGTTTATCTCTATTTATATGACTCAGCCACCACTCTGCCTCACTGGGTTCCCTGCTGTTAGACTGCTTTGGGGTCATTTGGGAGAGGAAGATCTACTGCCAGAGCTTCAAGTTAGTAGTGATAATTCTCCATTGAACTCAGACAGGAGACCGACATGGTTTCTTGCCAGGGAGCAATTAGTGACTGCAGGACTGAAGTGGTTTCCAAGATTCAGGATTTGCCAGTAGTTGTAAGAGGTAACAGCCAACAGAGGAAGAGGAGACCCAAACCCAGCCTATCCTGTGAGGTGTAGGGCACGGCTGGTGTTCTAAGGATGGTAGTTTTCACATTTTTGTGGCTTGTGAATCATTTTGGCAGGATAAAATTTCCCAAGGGCCAATTTACCCGACCGACTGCTACTTGCCAATGCAAAACCAAATAAATACACACGTTTATTGGGAAGAAAACCAAAGCTTTTGGAGAGGACAGGGACAATGTCTTTGGATCCCCAGGGCCTAATCATCTAAAAAAAAATGTATTGAGGTCACCTGATTCCTCTGAGTGGTTAAGCATACATAATTTTCCAATCATTTTGATTTATACTGTATTCAGAGAGTGAATCTCCGTGTTAAATACAACAGGTGATGGACCGTGGGCGGACTGAATTTTTCATTTTTATCAAGCATGGTATGGAAGAGGCAGCAGTAGCCTGAACTTCTCAAATGCTTGGAATGCGTGGATTGATTTACTGATGATTTGTTAGAGATGTTTCTCTCTAGAAATTGGTAGGTGAAGAAAGGAGGAACTAAAGTGGTCACCCGAAAGGTCAGAAATCCAATCGCTGTTACAGGCCAAAGTCTTGGCCTAAGAACAAAGAAAATTAGGCAATAGGATTGGGCTGTGCCTTTCTGAAGTCATGTCAGCAGTCTCCTGGGCCACAGCTTTCGCTTGCTCAGATGCAATTTGTTCAGGCAGTGCAGCTGGGGGCAGCAGGGCTTCAGCTACAAAAATGTTGGCTGGTAAGAGAAATCAAAATAATCCCCATTAAGTTCCCATTATCTTAAAAATTAGAAACTCTAATGAGAGGCTTCCAGAGCAAGCTGAGCAGCAGGAGGGCACCTCTAATGGATGAGGTCCTCTGTGAGGATGTCACTGTCGTCACCAGGGACAAGCTGAGTGCCCAAGTGCCTCTGCGCAGTTTCCCTAGAAGCAGCCAAGACTGATCAGACAGCCCAGGACTCAGGAGCCATAAGAAAAGACAGAGAAGCAGCCCAAAAGTGAGGCTGGCAGGGAAGGACACCCGTGCCTGAAGGGTGATCATCTTTAACCCTGAATTTTGTTAACTGTTTCTCAGAAACTCTCTCTGAAATCAATTTAACTTTTATGATCCTGGGTTCTTTTAGTTGTAGTGTGGCCTAAAGACAGGTAAAATGCCCCCTAAGGGAATTCCTCACGTTTATGGTTCTAAAACTGGGTTCTCATCATATTTCAGGTTGAGGAACCTTTTTTAAAAAAATGCCTTCATTCTCAGAGCATGAGGAACCTTTTATAAGAAAAAGGTAGCTGGAGAATGCTTATTCTCCTGGCAAATAGCAACTGTGGAAACACTCTTTTCATATAGACCTGGCAAATGGCTTTCAGTATTTTCTGTCTAAATACTGCAACTCCTCACCAGCTTTGCATCACATCTTGCCACTGTATGGCCCAGCAGTACCGCGTCATTTCATGGCACTGAGCCAAGAGTGTGCCTAGCAGTGCTTAGCACCATACAGGGAGTCTGCAGGGCCCTCCAAGCTCCCACCACCACACTCCTACTGGAGCAAAAGGGGAGATTATCAGGCAGCAAGTCACAGTATTCTTATTATTACTCTGATGTGTAATAAATTGTGTGGTGCGATAAATTAAGGCAAGCCTCTGTTCCCACTTTACAGGCTGCCAGTAGTTTTATTGTAACAGCTCAAAGATGTGCGTTTTCCTTTTTAGGCAGAGTAGAGGAAGCTGTGAAATGTGAAGAGAGAACGAAAGTATACTGAAGTATAGTTTGCAAGACAGGTGTCGTACAAGAACTGGCTCATCAGAACATCCAGCACCTAATGTTTTTCTGTTTAATGATATTAGAGAACAGCGAGGCCTTACAATGCCCACAAGAGCTCCTTTGAATTCATTTTCATATCAATGTCTCTCTGCTGAGTTAGGCTGAGCTGACCTCTTGTACTAGACCTACAGTGTTTTCTTTTGGTGATAAACATGGGCGATTGTAAGATCACAAATTGGTTCTGGAACTCATTAAAGTCAGCAAATGAGCATCAGTAAGATATTTGCATAGGCTGAATTTGTGACAACCTGCCCATTTTGGCAATTACAGCTCAGGGAATGACAGAGGGGCGGTGAGAAAAAACCCTCCAACTACCAGCAAGATGATGATCCATTTCAGATGTCTGTCAAGGATGCACATGCCCTGGCTTTTCTTCCTTCACATCTTGAACCCTGGGTGCAGGAGGCCAGGGAAGGACTTGAGAATGCTTTACAGCTACGCTTTACCAAGTTCAAAGCCCAAGTGAGACCTTCAATCAGGTCCCTGGCATACCTGACACTTCATTATTATTATTATTATTTTTTATCAAGAACTCCCTTCTTTGGTAGCAAATTCTATTTCTATTCTCTGTTTATAATTCGACCCTTACTTTTTTTTTTTACTCAAATGTTAGTCATTCAAGATTTCTTAACCCTATGATTACAGAGCCTTTCATCTTTTCCTTCTGCCTTTGTCTAAGCTCATAGGTTATTTCTCCCTAAACTACACACATGGTGTGCTGGTGGTCTCCTCTGTGTCACTGTATCCCATGAACAGTGGAAGGCTATTGAGCACAGATTTGATATTCAATATATAAATATTGATTGACTTTTTTATTTTTTTTGAGATGGAGTTTTGCTCTTGTAACCCAGGCTGGAGTGCAATGGTGCGATCTCGGCTCACTGCAACCTCCGCCTCCTGGGTTCAGGCAATTCTCCTGCCTCAGCCTCCTGAGTAGCTGGGATTACAGTCATGCGCCACCATGACCAGCTAAGTTTTTGTATTTTTGGTAGCGATGGGGTTTCACCATGTTGACCAGGATGGTCTCCATCTGTTGACCTTGTGATCCACCCACCTCAGCCTCCCAAAGTGCTGGGATTACAGGCTTGAGCCACCGCGCCCAGCCAACTTTTTTTTTTTTAGATGGAGTCTTGCTCTGTTGCCCAGGCTAGAGTGCAATGGCATACTCTGAGCTCACTGCAACCTCTGCCTCCTGAGTTTAAGCGATTCCCCTGCCTCAGCCTCCCGAGTAACTGGGATTACAGGCACACGCCACCACAGCCAGCTAATTTTTGTATTTTTAGTAGAGACGGGTTTCACCACTTTGGCCAGGCTGGTCTCAAACTTCTAAGGTGATCTGCCCGCCTCAGCCTGCCAAAGTGTTGGGATTATAGGTGTGAGCCCCCATGCCCAGCCTGATTGACTTTCAAAATTGTCTTCTAGCTTATTCTGTAACTACCAGCTCTACTCCCTTAGTTTACCATCATTCACATACTGCTCTGAAAAACTATACGCTCCTTATGACCTTACAGTCAAAAATGACTAACTCCATTGGTAATCCCCTTTGCAAAACCCTAAGACTCATCCCCTCACTCTTCCTTAGAAAAATATGATATTCCTTTAATTGAGTCTCATTTACTAGCAGCAAATGCTAACATAGAAAACTTCATTCTCTGAGTTTACATAGTCTTGTGAATTCTATTTTTCTCTCTTATTTTTCCCCTAATACAATCTACCCCTGGCTAATCTACAACAATCCTAATCAGTAGAAACTCTGGAAAAACTGAGGTCATAATTTCTGAATCTGGTTTGAATTTGGAATTTGCTCCCTCAGCTCAAAATTAATATTATAAATTTAGTAGAAATGTGTTTTCTACTTTTTGGACTCAAGCTAGTATTTTTACACACAAAGTTTGGTATCTGACTTAACTAGTTACTGAAAGAAAAAGGACATTTCCAACTCCTTTTCTGCCTTTCTCCTATCCCACTACTTTCCTCCACCCAAAACGATACACGCACACACACACACACACACACACACACACACACACACTCCAGTCACTGACAGTGGGGAAGATGGAGTTCTTCCTCAAATTCCCCTTAGGTTGTATCATTGTTTGGAAGTTATTGGTTCTTATCCAAAAGCAGATGTGGACAGAGTAAGGCGTTTTAGCTCAGCCATATAAAGTAGCATAAACCCCAGGCTTAATCTTTCTGTAAGTCTGCACTGGTATATAATCTTCCTTCTGGTGAATATAACAGATGCATATTAACAAGTATTTATTGAGGGCTTACTTTGAGAACCAGTGCTATATTGTCCCTTATATTATCTCATTTAACTTAATTATGACTATTTAAGGTAGTATTCTTGTTTTATAACCGAGAAAGCAAACATTCAGAAGTATTAGGTGACTTTTACTGAGAGAAACATTTCTTTTATTCCAAGCCCATTGCTCTTTCTTCTTTTCTGATTTTTAACTTTGTGATAATTACCAGAACTGGAACTTTATTACAAGAACTGGAACTCTATTACAAGCTCTTTTACAAGAACTGGAACTCTCTGTACAAATTGGTTATTCTTAGGCCGGGCACGGTGGCTCATACCTATAATCCTAGCACTTTGGGAGGCTGAGGTGGGTGGATCATGAGGTCAAGAGATCGAGACCATCCTGGTCAACAAGGTGAAATATCGTCTCTACTAAAAATACAAAAATTAGCTGGGCATGGTGGCGCGTGCCTGTAGTCCCAGCTACTCAGGAGGCTGAGGCAGGAGAATTGCCTGAACCCAGGAGGTGGAGGTTGTGGTGAGCCGAGATCGCGCCATTGCACTCCAGCCTGGGTAACAAGAGTGAAACTCCGTCTTAAAAAAAAAAAGAACAAATTGGTTATTCTTAAAGGATCTATACAGAGTGCAGAATCCTATTACAACAAATACCATTGGTAACAAAACTTCTCTCTAAGAAAACCCCATTCTAGAACTGTCATTGGCTCCTAACTTGCATCTAGTAAACATTCCAGGAATGTTTTGTAAAAGTTTACCCAAATTTCTCACTGGAAATTTGGAGCTTAGGATGTCTTCAAAATTGGGTTCAAGCATCAGGCACTAAGGGAAGGAACAGGAAACCTGACGATATTGTATGATGTTTGATCTGTATTCCTTTATACCAGAAATAGTTGAGGCTAAAAGTTGTGTTAGCTCAGTTTGTTGGAAATTAAGTGAAAGTACTATGGAAATTGAAGGGATTTTATTCTAAGCTCCACTTAGATTTTTTTAAAGGTACTTAGAATCATAATGTCAATTTAAAAAAGTAATTTGGTTAAGGAATAACGATTTTATAAGATAACTGTTTATAAAAATAGCTAATGGTTTTTGAGCACTTAAGATAATATCAGTTAACACTAAATATTTTTTTCCTTTTTTTTTTTTTTTTTGAGATGGAATCTTGCTCTGTCACCCAGGCTGGAGTGCTGTGGCATGATCTCAGCTCACTACAACCTCCCCCTCCAGGGTTCAAGTCATCCTCCCACCTCACCCTTCCAAGTAGCTGAGATCACAAGCATATACCACCATGCCTGGCTAATTTTTGTATTTTTAGTAGAGACAGGGTTTCACCATGTTGGCCAGGCTAGTCTCGAACTCCTGACCTCAGGTGATCCACCCGCCTCAGCCTCCCAAAATGCTGGATTACAGGCGTGAGCTAGTGTGCCCGGCTAACATTATAAAATTTTTTTTTTTTCGAGATGGAGTTTTGCTGTCATTACCCAGGCTGGAGTGCAATGGCACAATCTCGGCTCACTGCAACCTCCACCTCCTGGGTTCAGGCAATTCTCCTGCCTCAACCTCCCGAGTAGCCGGGACTACAGGTGTGCGCCACCATGCCCAGCTAATTTTTGTATTTTTAGTAGAGACGGGGTTTCACCTTGTTGACCAGGATGGTCTCAATCTCTTGACCTCATGATCCACCCGCCTTGGCCTCCCAAAGTGCTGGGATTATAGGCTTGAGCCACTGCGCCCGGCCACATTGTAAATTTTTTAACATATTATTTAATCTTCACCACAACCTTATGAAGGAAATGTTATCCTAATCTTACACATAAGGGAACTGAAGCTCAGAACGGTTAGTTTACCCCAGGTCACACAGCTGGTAAAAAGCAGGATCAGAATCTGAACTCATGCTGTGTGACTCCAGAGCCTACATGTCTAACCACACTTAGGGTTGCCAGATAAAAGACAGTTACACTTGATTTTTGGATAAACAAATCCTAAACACTGCATGGAACATATTTTTACTAAAAGCGTATTTTTTGTTTATCTGAAATTCAAATTCAACTGGGCATCCTCTATTTTATTTGCTAAATCTAGCAACCCTAACTACACTATTCTGCCTTCTGTAAATTCAGATAATGATATATTTGGGCTGTTTAATTTGCAGTTTACACATGCTTGAGTTTTGTTACAGAATAAGCAATGTTAATTCATATCTACAAAGCTAGGCTCCTGGATTTCTCTTTCCCTCCATTTATTGAAGGCTGGGTTGGTCTGATGCCAGTGTTCTCTCTGATAGTGCAGCTAAGTGCAAGCTTTTCTCCTCCGATAAGAAAACACTTCACTTACTGTTGGCACATTCTGGACTCTGGCCTACACTGGGCTGTCTCTCCAGTGGCCAGCTGTGTCTTGCCTGGTGCTCATCATTATCCAACTTCCTTGCCTCAGGAATCCTTGACTCTTTCCAAGATTTGCTGAGGTGCATGGCTGAGTAGCAGCCTCCTTCTAGCAAACAGTGTTTACAGAAGGAAACAAAAAAGAATCAGTGGACTAGAACTTAGAATAAAGGGATCCTATATATAAAGTCTGTTGAAAAAAACATATAAATAGGAAATATACCCACCACCAAATGAACAACTCTTGTTTCTCCATGCCTTCCACTCTGATTTAGCTCTCTTATAACGCACAATATGCACCTACCTATATACCTTCTTCCACCACTCGGATCACCTAAGCTAAAAATATTGAAATTGTTTTCAGTGGCCACCTACCAAATGCATTGTCTCTCAGGTCACACAGTGCATTACAAAACAAATATAGGCAGGACGTGGTGGCTCACGCCTATAATCCCAGCACTTTGGGAGGCCAAGGCAGGTGGATCACGAGGTCAAGAGATCGAGACCATCCTGGTCAACAAGGTGAAACCCCATCTCTACTAAAAATACAAAAATTAGGTGGGCATGGTGGTGCGTACCTGTAGTTCTAGCTATTCGGGAGGCTGAGGCAGGAGAATTGCTTGAACTCAAAAGGCGGAGGTTGCGGTGAGCCGAGATCATGCCATTGCACTCCAGTCTGAGTAACAACAGTGAAACTCCGTCTCAAAAAATAAAAAAATAAAAAACAAATATAAAAGCCTTGAAATTAGCTGATCTTTATCATCTTTTAACAATATGGATAACTGAAAAGCAACTGTCTATTTGCAAGCCTGGTTATTTATAGAATTACCTCTGTAGTCAAGATGTTTTAAATATTTCAAACAGCCTGAATTTCTATAACCCAAGAATGAAATAATAGTAATAGATGTATTTATTGTAACATAAAAATAACATTTTGTCATTGTGTGACAGTTTCTATGAAGAGTACTGTCCATGCATTATCTCTCTTATTTTTCACCAAAGCACTATGAAATTTCATACTCTTTTTAGGATCATATGACAGAAAAGAAAACTGAGGCTACAAGAGGTTGAATAATTTGTCCAGTGCTGCACAGCTAGTGGCAAAACCTGCTTTTAAACCTATGTAGCCTCACCCCAGAGATCATATACTTAATTACTGCATAACCGTACCTCTACATTATAAAATCAGTGGTAGATAATGCTTTTTTGGTGAAGATATAGGTTATTTATTTATCTATCTTAAGTTTCAAATTTATTTATTTATTTATCTTAAGTTTCAAATTTGTTGCCATCTCTTTCATTTCAAAGGCATGAAGTATTCTCTTTGTTAAATAGTAAAGAATATCTAGGAAGAGGAGAAATTGGACAGTAAGTGGCCAACATAATAGGATTAAATGATATGTTGTATGACTAGCACATAGCTTATACCTCATGTAACCAACCACAGAGTTGGACAACACTTGGACTGGTCCATGCCCTGGTTCACCTAGACAAGTCCACTAATTATTTGCTTGGATATCACAGCAATGTGAGGTTGCCAAAAAAATTCTTTTTTTTTTTTTAAAGATGGAGTTTCACCATGTTGGTCAGGCTGGTCTTGAACTCCTGACCTCAGGTGATCCGCCTGCCTTGGCCTCCAAAGTGCTTGGATTACAGGTGTGAGCCACCATGCCTGGCTGCCAAAAAAAATTCTAAATGCTTAGTCTCATTTTCGTACTTATCTCAAGGTCAAGTGGTCAATTTGTCCACCAGCACCACCAATCTATGGACCACATTTTGAGTGGCAGTAATATAGGTAAAATCAGCCAAGTTAATTCAAGTATACAAATAACGAATGAAGTATATGGCTCATTTATATTCTCTCTTTACACACACACACACACACACACACACACACACACACACACTCACACACACACACACACTCCTGAATACTTATTCCTGAAACATTTACTGAGAATGTACCATATTCTTGTTACTTTCCTAGGCTCTGAGAATACAGTAATGAATAAAGTAAATCAAGTACCTGCTTTCAGGGAACTTATAATTCTAATTCAACCAATGTATTGATACCCAAACATCACCAGTTTGAGGCCTTGCCAATTAACAGCTCTGCGTTTTTGTATAAATTCATTTAATCCTTCTAAGCAAGTCTTTCGCTTTACAAAATGAGACTAATAATATGTACTTTAATAGCATCATTTGCAGGATTAGATATCGTGAAAACTGTAAAATCACATACCAATGCCGGGTCACATTTTTACCATGTGTCCTTCTTGAGCAAAGGGACTGTATCTCTCCTGTCTTTGTATCCCCAGCAGCAAGCATAAGGGCTTGCTAAGTAGCAAGCCTCAGTTAAGGCTCATTGAATAAATGTGCCAAAGGTCCTGTTTGTGTGAAGCACATTTTTTGTTTAAAATATTATACCTTCTCTTTAAATCCTTAAAGTCTGTTGTACCAACGGGAAAAGTACATAAGGCATTGTAGGGCATAGCCTATGTAATTCTACTCTTCCAGTACAGATTTCTAAGAATTCAAGCTCTAAAATTGTATTTTCTAAACATTTATTAGAAGGAAGCTTATTTTTATTGATATGTATCACAAGCTTCTTAAAGGCTTCAACTGGTCCTAGACATAACTATGCTGGTCCTGTCAGTTCTGAGAATAACTGTGCTCTTTAGGATTACAAACTAGAACTGAGTTGTAAAAGTATCCTAAGTTTGGGGAACATATGGAAGAAATTCTCAGCCAATAATAACATGGAAAGAAAAGAAAAGTACCTAGTGTGTTTCTCTTCAAAAGTCTGAACTTCATGTCAGAAAAGTTGCTTCCAGGCCGGGTGCAGTGGCTCATGCCTGTAATCCCAGCACTTTGGGAAGCTGAGGCGGGCGGATCGTGAGGTCAGGAGATTGAGATCATCTTGGCCATCATGGTGAAACCTGGTGTCTACTAAAATACAAAAAATTAGGTGGGGGTGGTGGCATATGCCTGTAGTCCCAGCTACTTGGGAGGCTGAGGCAGGGAAATCGCTTGAACCCGGGAGGCAGAGGTGGCAGTGAGCTGAGACAAGACGGCGCCACTGCACTCCAGCCTGGTGACAGAGTAAGACTCCATTAAAAAAAAAGTTGCTTCCAGAGTATCAAGCCTTTCTTTTGAGGGCTAGTGATGTTACTGTTAGAGTTAGACAGGGGTATGGATGCGCTACAGATTTCATGAAAGTGCATACCTCCATTCAGCGACTATTCCAAGAGTACCTTATTTTACAAGGTGCCCTTTATACTGCAAGGGACATTAACATAATTAAAACACAGTGACTGGCAAGGAATAATATTTAGTAGTAAGAATAAAATGAATACACAAAATGCACTATAAGGCAGCACAGAAGTGCCATAGATGAGGAATGAGTAGGAACTACAGGACTGCGGAGGAGGGCTCCACTCAGGAGCCGCAATGTGAGACGGACCTTCAAGGATTTCAACAGATTTTAGGGTTGACAGAGGGAAGGGAGGCATTTTTTTCAGGCAGAGAGGCAGCTTAATAAGTTGACTCCTTTGTAAAAAGTTAGCAGGAGTTACAGCAAGTAGTTTGATATATGTATAAGGGGATAGTGGAAGGTAAGGCTAGAAAAGTGGGAAGGAGATACATGATTGGGCAAGTGCCCAATCTGTACTAAACGTGACAGGGAAATACTGATAGTTTTTAAAATAGGGTGGAGTCATGATCTGGCCAATGCTTTAGGGAGATGGTTTTGGCAAGAACACAAGATGGACTGAAAGGAAGGCAAATAAACAGGAGACTAAATAGGAGAGGACAGCAAAAGTCTCGACCTAGGTTAACCAATACATGACCTAGGGTAGTAGCAATAGCGCTAGAGAGGTGGGGGCAAAAGGAAGAGCCATTGTGTAGAAAGTACCGTATTTATACATGCGCAGTCCAATATAGTGACTCCTAGTCAAGGCTCTTAAATGTAACTTTAATTAAAATTAAATAGGATTTAAAATTCAGGCCAGCTGTGGTAGCTTAAGCCTGTAATCCCAGCACTTCGAGAGTCTGAGGTGGGTGGATCACGAGGTCAAAAGATCGAGACCATCCTGGCCAACGTATTGAAACCCTGTCTCTACTAAAAATACAAAAATTAGCTGGATGTGGTGGCGAGCGCATGTAGCCCCAGCTACTCTGGAGGGTGAGGCAGGAGAATTGCTTGAACTTGGGAGGCAGAGGTTGCAGTGAGCTGAAATGGCACCATGGCACTCCAGCCTGGCGACAGAGTGAGACTTTGTCTTAAAAAAAAAAAAATTCAGTTCCTCAGTTGCATTAACTGCATTTTAAGTGCTCAGGAGCCATATGTGACTTCCGCATTGGACTATGCGGATAAAGAACACTTCCGTCATAGTGCAATGTTTATTGGACAGTGCAGCTCACTGTGCTTTAGGGACTAATTGGGCATAGAATGAGGAAGACAGATTGGAGGTTCTGTTTGGCAGCTGAGTGACTGAGAAAGGTAGTGCCATGAACAGAAAAGAGGAAGTCAGGAGGAGGAGGGGCTGGATTTAGGAAGAAAGGTGTTGTTTAGTTTCTGTCAAATACCAGGCCGGATAAAGTGCCAACACAAATGCTCAGGTATCCGTGGTGAAAGGAAAGGGCAAAGAATGCAAAATGCCTGCTGGGCTCTCCCAAAGCTTGTAACTGGTTTTTCCCCTCCTGCACTCAGTTTCTCCTGTTTGTAGAGCTCCCTGAAGATTATGAGTGGGCAATCCAATTCCTCAACCTCTCTAAACCAACGGTTCACATATACCATGATGAGAGCAAGCGCCCAAGGGGTTTGCTGTTTTCTTAGCTCCTTGGCGCGTGCCTGAACTTTTTTCTCACAGATACTTTGTGCTTCCTCTCCCCTAACCACGTTATTCACCCTTCCCCATGCTCAACCTTTGGAAAGTCCCCTTGCCCTCACTTATTTGATTACTTCCTCTCCAGCTACTGCTCACAGGGACCACACTAAACCATTGACTCCACCACTTTTTACTTGCCCTCTCTTCCCTCCCAGCTTGGATTCCAAGCTCTATCACTATCATCACTCCCTTACACAGTTCTCCTATCCCTCTCATTGACTTTCCCCAGCACAACCCAGGCCTGGTCAGATACAATCCTTTAACCCCAAATGATAGAGTGTGTCTGGAGGAGAATCACACAACCTTGCAGAGTGGTCTAACTTTAATGTAAGACCATGGGCCAGGCACAGTGGCTCATGCCTATAATCCCAGCACTTTGGGAGGCCAAGGTGGGTGGATCACGAGGTCAGGTGATCAAGACCAACATGGCTAACACAGTGAAAACCTGTCTTTACAAAAATACACACACAGACACACACAAAATTAGCCCAGTGTGATGGCACGTGCCTGTAGTCTCAGCTACTCGGGAGGCTGAGACAGGAAAATCACTTGAACCGGGGAGGCGGAGGTTGCAGTGATCGGAGATGGTGCCACTGCACTCCAGCCTGGGCGACAAGACTCCATCTCAAAAAAAAAAAGTATGGCCATCAACTCAAGAGGGCCCTCAGCTATGTCCATACTATGCTTCTCTAGTCACTTTTCCACTCTTCAAGAATTATTTCTCACCTACTTTTATCATTGCATAAAGAACAGATCTTACCTCATCAATCCCAGTGAGGCAGCCAGCACTTACAGCACTCAGTGGAAACTGGAAAAAGATCCATACATGTGTGCGTCATATATGCAAGACTGCTCAAATGCATCACCTCTCCTGGTGTAGCAATCGGAAAGTGCCCTTTCCTCCAGGCTGATGTGGCCTCACCAGGGCACATGGCTTGGTGAGCAAAACAAGGGCTACATTTCAGCTCCCATCTGCCGCCTCTGCTCTGCAGGGGCCTGAGCGTGCCACCACCAAATGTACTGCCTAATCTATCTGCATCTGCATCCAGACACTCTACCTCTTCTACGGAAATAGCATGTGAGTGCAATGCCTTACTCCTATCCTAGGCCAACCTCTTCACTTCTGTGCTAGATCCAATTGCTTCTCACCTACTTGAGGACCCTTTTTCTCCAGTTGTCTCCCCTTGCATTCTGTGTCAACAGTTTTACCTCTCTAAAGAATCATTCCAGCATACCAACATGAGAATAAGCATTTCCTGTCTTAAAATGCTCTCCCTGGATCCCACGTACCCCTCTGGCTACTGCCCTTTTCTCCTTCACAGTAAAGCTTCTCAAAAGCTGTTTAGAACACTTTCTCCTCCTCATCTCCCATCCTATTAACACACTTTAATCAGACTTTCTCCTCATGACTCCACTGAAACTGTTTTCATCAAGGTCATCTGCAACTTCATCAGGCCATAACCAGTGTTCAAATTCTCAGTCCTTATCTCACTCATTTAGCAGTATCTGGTAAGACTCATGACTTCCTCCTTCCTGAAACAATTCTCTTGTTTTCCAGTTCTTCACCTTCTCCTGGTGTTCCTCCTGCCCTGACTGGTAGCTCTTTCTCTTTTTCTACTTAATCTCCAAATGTTAGAGTGCCTCTTGGTCCTTTCCTCCAGCTACCTCCTCTCCCTATGTGATCCTAACGGGACCTAAGACTTAAAAAGCATCTATGTGCTAATGGATCTCAAATGTATCTCTCTAGACTCATATCAATTGTTTATTCAACATCCCGGCTTGGATGTATAACAGGTACCTTAAATATAACATGTGCAAAAAAGCCTCTTGATTTCCCCATCCCCAAATCTGCGCCTCCTTTTCATTAAATGGCGCCACCATTAAATCGGTCATCAGGCGGGAACCTTAAATGGCACCACCATTAAATCAGTCATCTGGCGGGAACCTAAGAATCAACTCTGATTTCCTTTCGTTCTTTCACACAGTATGCCCCAAATCCAAATCCATTCCAATCATAATGTATCTAAATACAATAAAATAGCTTTCTTCTCATCCTGTCCATGGCTGCCAGGCTACTTAATCCAAGCTACCGTACTGGTATCCCAAGGACATCTGTGCTTTCCCCATTGTGTATTTTACACACATCAGCAAGACTAACTTTTAAAAATGTGAATCAGATGCGGTCATTCCTCGGCTCACCCTCCTCCTATGGTTTCCAGTTCCTGTTATAAGGCCCACAGGTTTCACTGGATCTGGCCACTGGCCGACCTCTCTGAGCCTAGCTGGTACTGCTCTCGGGCTGGCTGACGCTGCACAGCCACGCCGGCCTTTCACTGTTTCTGCAACATGGCAGGCATATCCCTACCTCTGGGTTTATGGCTGATTTTCTCTTAGCCTGGAAAGGCTATTCGTCCTCCCGGCCCCCGTGTCTGCCAGACTTACTCCTTCATACCGTGTGTATGGGCTCAAAGGTCTTCTTGGAGAGGCAATATCTGACCAGGTGTAAAGTCACCCTATCCCCCGTTTATTTTTCTCCACACCAGTTATCACTACCTGCGGTTTTTGTCACTTGTTTGTTGTCTGTATCCCCTCTCCCACTCCACTAGCATGCATGCTGCAAGAGGGTCTTTGCCTGTCTATGGCTTGATCCCTTTGCGCTTAGTTAGAACACCGCCTAGCACCTAACAGGTGCTCAGTTCTTGTCGAATGATTGCGTTCCCTCCAAATTTTCTTCTTGAATCTTTGGACCCTTCCTCATTTTTTTTCCGGTCTTACTCACCTCCCATCCCGCCTGTGTGCAAAGCTAAAATTCCCCGCCCCTTCCCGGTAGTTCCGGGACTTCCCCGCTCCCCGCTTAAAGTGCACGGTTCCTTTAAGCGGACTCCGGATCGCCGCGGGGAAGGCGGGGCCGAAGCCCAGTCGTGGCCAACTTGGAGGGGCGGGGCTGCGTGCTGCGTGCGTGCGCGTTCTGGAGGAGGTGCCGCCGCCGCTCCCGAGGCCGCCGCTGCCGTCGCCGCGCAGAGCCGGAGCAGGAGCCACGGGCGAGAGGAGGGAGGAGGAGGAGGAGGAGGAGGAGGAGGTGGAGGAGGTGCCGGACCAGGGGGGTGAGTGAGGGGCGGGGAGCCCTAGACTGCCCCAGAGGGAGCGGGGGGCGCGGGTCGGCGGAGCAGATGGTGAGGCGGCTCACGTCGCCGGTCAGTCGCCTGGCTCCCCCTTCCTCCTCCGCGTTCCATCGGTGTCCGGGGCGGCGGCCCGGGGGCCTGGCCGGCGGGAGGGGCCGGAGATCAGGGAGGCCCGGCCACCGCCAGGGCCAGAGCCAACCACGCCCGCGGACCGACCCGGTCGACTGTAGGCCTGCGGGAGATCGTCGGGAGGGGCCCCGGCCGGCTGTGGGAGAGAAAGAGGACATTGTGTCCCCCACCCTTCAACTCCCTGAGGTGTCATAGCACAAGCCCATTTCCCTTGCCGTCTCCCCAGACTCGGTGCCCTCGCCCATCACTGCCTGAGAGACTTAGAAGGTTGGATATCGCTGCCTTCCTCTCTTGCAAGTCCCCTGTCTAGGGTCAGAGCTTCCTTTCCAACCCACCTCTCCCTTTTGGCGGGGCACACGGGGAGGGGGTTGGAGGGTTGGGTGAATTCTCTGTCCTCTGTCTTCTGCTGTAGAAGTGCGGACAGGTTTGAGCGTTGCTATGTCGGTGTTCACTTCTGTCAGGGTTCAGGGTCTCTTTTTCCTTCCTTTATTCCCCCAGTGAATAGGGCTGACATCTCTACATCCCACTCCACCTTCTAGCCCCTTTCCCGCCTTCTTTACCCCCAGGTCTTCCGTAGCTTACCATGTGTTCCCTTTTTCAGTGTTACTTTTCATGGGTCTCTGCTTCTTCCCTGAATTTTGTTAGGGAAGAGGTCACAGTGTGATTCTTCTAATCTTTCAAACTAACGTTGGTAAGAGCATCTCTTGCCCCCCTTACTCAGGAAGTTAAGGACGGTGTCTTCAGCCGAATTGTGTAATTTACTGCTACGGGGAGAAGATGAGAAGAAGACATTTGTGCCTGCCAAATGGGATCTCCTCACAGGGCTGAGAACCAGAGTTTAGGGAACCTTTGACCTCTTGGAAAAAGAACTACTGTTGAGGAGTAATGCATTCTGTTTCAGGAGGGAAAATCATTTTGTTCCTTCTTTGAAGGTAGGAGGCATAGGAAGTGAAATAGAATAATAGAGCAGAAGGTGATTGGGCCACAGCCCCACAGGTAGCCACTCTTTTCTCCTTCTTAGGTGGTGGATGATGGTTTTGTTATTACAGTAAAAGTAAAGTATCAGCTCTTAGATTTAACTTGGGGCTCCTACCTTCAAAAGCGTGAAGGGCTGTCTCAGAAGAGATGCTGCTGGAAACAGGATTTGGAAACTTTCTTTGAGTTTCCTGTCAGAATGTGTGGGGGTGGACATGCCCATGTGTAGTTTTCTTTACTTGTGGTGTAATTTACTTCTGTGATACTTTGACATAATAAGCATTAAATTAGGCCCCAGACTTTCTCTTTATTATTAGTTCCTGTAACATTTTTGTTTTGAAATTATATAGTTTGATATTCTTTTGTAGATATTTCAGGGACTCTTGTCTAGTTTCCTGGGTGTTTAAATTATGGTCTACTTCAGATACGGTCAGCTCTAAGGTACTGAGGATCATACATGTTCAGTATCTGTTGAATGAATTGAATGATTACAAAGATGAGTCTAGGTGTTAAATCTTCCGTCCTTTTGAGAGGTACCCTATATTAGGATATTGCATTCCACTTCCAGTTTGTAAAATAGTAATTCTTAACCTTTTCTAGGCCACTGACACCTTTGAGAATATGTTGAAATATATAAACTCTCTCCTCAGAAAAAAGTTAATAGGCATTTATTCACAAAGTTTTGCATTAGTGTTAGGGACCCTCTGAGGCCAACCATGACCATCTCTGTCTTAAAAGTGAACTGGATGGAATCCCCGAGTGCTGCCCAGTTCATATTAAAACAGCTCAAAAGCCTTTGTTCACTTTTTATATGGCCTCAGGAAGGACAGTATCTATACTTAATATACCCCAGAAGTTAAGTATATTCGTATACATTGATCCTGTAGTCCTTTTGGGAATAAATCCCCAAGAGAAAGAAAATGTTGTATATGCACATGTTCGTTTAATTACTTTAATAGATGGGAAGAAAAGGAAACTATATGTCTAACAGCATGAAGATACACAATTTTGCAATCACTGAAAAAGGTTAGAATTGAAGATTATTAATCTCCTAATTGATCTTCCAGCTTCCACTCTTGCCTCTCCATCCCAAGTTGATTTCCACACAGCAGCTACAGTGATGCTCACAAACTTAAGTCAGAGCAAGTCTCTTCTTTTCACAACTGTCCAGTGTTTTCCCATCTCATTCACAGTAAAAATCCGAAGTTCTTACCATGGCATACAAGACTTAGAGCAGCCCAGCTATTTCTTTCCTTTTTTTTTTTTTGAGATGGAGTTTCGCTGTTGTTACCCAGACTGGAGTGCAATGGCACGATCTCGGCTCACCGCAACCTCCTCCACCTGGGTTCAGGCAAATCTCCTGCCTCAGCCTCCCCAGTAGCTGGGACTACAGGCGCACACCATCATGTCCAGCTAATTTTTGTATTTTTAGTAGAGACGGGGTTTCACCTTGTTGACCAGGATGGTCTCGATCTCTTGACCTCGTGATCCACCCCCCTCGGCCTCCCAAAGTGCTGGGATTATAGGCGGGAGCCACCGCGCCCGGCCCAGCCCAGCTATTTCTATAATATCAAGTCCCTGTACTTTTGCTCTTGCTTACTGTACTCCAACCACACTGGCCTCCTAGTTCTCAAAAAGGTCAAATACACTCAGGTGTCTGCACTTGCTGCCTTCTCTATCTGTAACCTTTTTCCCCAAGATAGTACATATCCCTAACTTCCTTCAGGTCACTGCACCAGTCTCAGGTCTTCCCTTACTACCCTTCCCTGCCACTGTTTCTATCCCCATTACCTTACTCTTAAGACTAGGTTATACTGATCTTGAAAGCCACAATTGTTGGTAAACATTTCATGGTAATGTCATTTTTACAGTTGCATTGGACATTATCATTTAACATTTAAAAAATAATGTCAGTCATAAAAAGAGATCTTTCAGATTGTTAGGTTGAATTTTTCTTTTGTTTTTTTTTTGAGATGGAGTTTCGCTCTTGTTACCCAGGCTGGAGTGCCATGACGCAATCTCGGATCACTGCAACCTCCACCTCCTGGGTTCAGGCAGTTCTCCTGCCTCAGCCTCCTGAGTAGCTGCAGGCATGCGCCACCATGCCCAGCTAATTTTTTGTATTTTTAGTAGAGACGAGGTTTCACCATGTTGACCAGGATGGTCTCGATCTCTTGACCTCGTGATCCACCCGCCTCGGCCTCCCAAAGTGCTGGGATTACAAGCGTGAGCCACCGGCCCGGCGTGGTTGAGTTTTTCAATAGCTCACATTTAAAGTTTGGATGTTAGCTTACCTCTCTTCAACATTCAACAACAGGGTAGTAATTGTTGGATATAGAGATGAATCAGAGAGAGTCTCTGCCCATATCTGTTACGATTTGTATTGTAATACTTTAGTCACTCTAGACCTTGTGGGTGTTTACTGTTACCCATGAACTTCAGTGTATGGTCGATGATCTTTTCTATAAAATAGGGATTAGACATCCAAATGTTCATGTTGGTAATTGCTTTTTTTTCCTTACAAAGGGATATTTTTAAAAATTAAAAAAATTTTTTTGAGAAGGAGTCTTGCTCTGTCACCCAGCCTGAAGTGCAATGGTGCAGTCTTGGCTCACTGCAACCTCTGCCTCCTGGGTTCAAGTGATTCTCCTGCCTCAGCTTTTTGAGTAGCTGGGATAACATGTGTCCACCACCACGCCCAGCCAATTTAAAAAAATTTATTATTATTTTATATGTATATATATTTTTTAAAGAGATGGGGTTTCTCCATGTTAGCCAGGCTGGTCTTGAACGCCTGACCTCAGGTGACCCACCCACCTCGGCCTCTCAAAGTGCTGGGATTACAGGTGAGAGCCACCGTGCCTGGCCTATCAATTTTTTTTTTTTTTTTTAATTTTTAGTAGAGATGGATTTCCCCATGTTGGCCAGGCTGACCTCAAACTCCTGACCTCCAGTGATCCGGCCACCTTCGCCTTCCAAAGTGCTGATATTACAGGCATGAGCCACTGTGCGAATCAACAAAGGGATTTTTAGTGGTTATCTGTAATTCATTTAATTTCCATTTTGTATGATGTTTTTAGAATTCCATAGCTGTGACAGCCCCATGATTTGTTCTTTGCAGTAAATTATACAGGTACTTAGTTGAAGACTCACAGTTGAATTTTAATTGTAATTCTTTATAGTTGTTCAAAAAAAAGACTATTGTTTTTGTGAAATAGGTTAACATTGCATCTTTGAAATTTTACTTGGTTTATAGGGGATGATAATACGAGTCTGTTTTGATAGAAAATTATACCACGGAGGGCCTTGCCCAGAATTTCTGGTTCTGGAATCTAGATAGCTTGATTTGGCATAGGTGGGGAGCTTTGACATCTATACAAAGGAGTGGGTTAAACCACTTGAGTTCCTTGAAAACACCTTGCTGTGTTTCGGACGTGATAGGGACACTGTAAATGTTCATTGAACCTCAGATAATATCTAATCTCGTGATTCTAAAATTCTCTTATTTTAGATGGTCAAAAATAACTAATGTAAAGCATTTATATTTTAATATTGGGGATACATTTCAAATTGTGAATGTAAGTTTACTTGTTCATAATGTCCCTTTTCAAATTAATTGGGTATAATAATTAATTGATTAGGCCTAATCAGTTGTAAGAAGAGTTACAGCATATTTCCGAGTATTTTTTGCTTATTCTGATGTCATATAATTGCTGCGTTACTTAATGCCAGATTCATATCTTATGAAGATTAGCATTAAAAAAATATTTAAGCTTTACTATGTTACTGAGACTGATGAGGTGTCCATTTTTTCTTTAATCATGTGCATGAAGTTTGGGGATTATAAGCAGTAGTTTTAGGCTGGCCATGGTGGCTCACACCTGTCATCCAGCACTTGGGAGCCCGAGGTGGGTGGATTATGAGGTCAGGAGTTCAAGACCAGCCTGACCAAGATGGTGAAACCCTGTCTCTACTAAAAACTACAAAAAAATTAGCCAGGCAAAGTGGCAGGCGCCTGAAATCACAGCTGCTCAGTAGGCTGAGACAGGAGAATCGCTTGAACCTGGGAGGCGGAGGTTGCAGTGAGCTGAGATTGTACCATTACACTCAGTCTGGGCTAATGAGCGAGACTTTGTCTCCAAAAAAGCAGTAGTTTTTATGTGCTTTTCAGTTTTTCATATGCAAAGATAATATTAATATTAGCTCACTTACATTTTGAAACTTTTGTACTAGTGGTGTAGATTTGCACTGCATAATTCATTCTCTCAGTCCCCTGCACACAGTTGTGAGATGACTAGTTAAGAGGGCACTTTGTTTCAAAGTTAAATGATCCAGATGAGTATTGAACCTATAAGCTTAGCTTTGTTCACTATGATGTTCTGATCAACAAAGCAGTTCAACGGAGAACCATGCCATGCTCTCATTTCCGCTTGAAATAAGCCTTTTAGAGGTAGAAGGTACAAATATGCATATACACATGCACCAATGAAAAAAGGAAATTGTGTATGGTTACTAAGGTAGAGTTGAAACAGGAAATAGTATGTTTTTATAAGTAGTTTTAAAAAATTGTTTTAACAAAATTTTCAAAAGTATATGATGTACATATGGAAAATTAAATGCTTTGTGAAATGAATGCCAATCAGTAGACAAGTTAATGGCTTTTTTAAAAGCACTGATTGGCAGGTGGCTCATGCCTGTAATCCCAGCACTTTGGGAGGCCAGGGCAGGCACACTTGAGGTGAGGATTTCAAGACCAGCCTGGCCAACATGATGAAACCCCATCTCTACCAAAAATATTAAAAAATTGGTGAGGTGTGGTAGCACGCAGCTGTAATCCCAGCTACTTGGGAGGCTGAGGCAGGAGAATTGCTTGAACCTGGGAAACAGAGGTTGCAGTGAGCCGAGATTTTGCCACTGCACTCCAGCCTGGACAACAGAGTGAGACTCCATCTCAAAAAAAAAAAAGAAAGAAAAAGAAAACACCAATGACTTATTTACTTAGGCTATATAAATTTAGGTTAGATAAATCTGAGAAAAAAATTTCTTTATAAATCACTCAAATTTTCCCAATGTTTCTTGTCTCTAAATTATTTAGTTCACACTGATGGAGTGGTTCAAAGTGTTTAAGTTATCCAATTTTAAAATTGAATATATAATTGTATGTTTTAATGTTGGAACGTATTTAAATTAGGCTATATTTCATAAGAATAGCGGTATATTAAACTAAAAAAACTAATAAAAGATGCTTCTGGGTTAATTAAAACTTGAAGTGCCTTACCTTGAACTCATAGTTGTATGCACCTATAACATGTTATTCACGTTTTGTTTTTGTTTTTGTTTTTGTTTTTGCAGTGCAGTGCAGTGCAGTGCTGTACCCTCTCATTCTGGATGTAAAAGATAATTTTGTTCATGATAGGACTGTGGTTTTGTTTTTGTTTTTTAGCTGTTTTCTTTTTTGTTTGTTTGGTTTTTGTCTTTAGCAAAGACAAAACTATAAAAAGAGGCACAAAGAACTGGATACAACTATTTGGATGTATCCCAAATGCAGTTTATATGACTCTAAGTTAATAGTGGAAATCTCTTATTGCTGACAGTACATTTTAGATATGTCAGATGTGTAATCCAGAGAGTAAATTCACTCACTGTATTTTCAGTGATATTTTAAAATTCTATTCTAGACAAATTGGCTATATTATAAAACATTAAGCAAGAAGGCACTAAGTTAAATATTGTAGCAGTTGAAATTTAACACTAATCTTTCAGTTTTATACAGTTAACAATCTAGCCCAAATCTATTGATACCTTTGGAACTACCCTTTAAATTCCATCCTATGCTTGTGCAAAAGTTGCATAATTTCCCTCTCCCCTCCCCACCCCTCCCCTCCCCTCCTTCTTTTCTTTAACTTCCTTTCTTTTTTCTTTCCATTTCCCTTTTTCTTTCAGAGTCTTGCTATAACACCCACACTGGTCTCCACCTCCTGGGCTCAAGCTATCCTCCTGCCTTCGCCTCCTGAGTAACTGGGACTATAGGCGTGTGCCACCACAGTTAATTCATAATTTCATTGATAGATTTCAGATTCAGTCATTGAACGGATGTTTTAGTAACCCCAGATTAGGCTGTTTGATGGATACTGAGATGTGAAGATGTAGTTTCTGCTTTAAGGAATTTATGGTCTAGCAGTTTATTTTGTTTGCCACAGCCTATCATATGTATTATAAATCAAGGTTGTATTTTCATGATAGAGTGAAAATAGGATGATATTCATTTTTTAAGTAGAATAAATTGTGAATATTTCAAATTCTCTTAGTGAACAGCTATTTTTTTTTTAATTTTTTTTTTTTTTGAGACGGAGTTTCGCTCTTGTTACTCAGGCTGGAGTGCAATGGCGTGATCTTGGCTCACTGCAACCTCCGCCTCCTGGGTTCAGGCAGTTCTCCTGCCTCAGCCTCCCAAGTAGCTGAGATTATAGGCACGTGCCACCATGCCCAGCTAATTTTTTTTTTGTATTTTTAATAGAGACGGGGTTTCACCATGTTGACCAGGATGGTCTCGATCTTTTGACCTCGTGATCCACCTGCCTTGGCCTCCCAAAGTGCTGGGATTACAGGCTTGAGCCACCGTGCCTGGCCTAATTTTTAATTTTTAATTTTTTTTTTAAAACAGGGTTTCACCATGTTGGTCAGGCTGGTCTTGAACTCCCGACCTCAGGTGATCCACCCACCTTGGCCTCCAAAGTGCTTGAAATACAGGCGCGAGCCACCACGCCTGGCCAGTGAACAGCTATTTCTGTGGTCTTGTTTTCTAACAGCTTCTTAGACCAAATCAGTTTCCCAGTTGTTTAAAATAGAGTTAAATAAGAATTGTTTGCTTTACTGCCTATTTTACTTAAGTCCAAGACGTATTTGTTTGTAAATAGCTTTTCTGCATATGTATACATATATATACTTACACACACACACACACACACACACACGTATATACACACCACATTGTAGGGAAGTTGTTTTCTGGTTCAGCTATCAATTTAAATTCTCCGTTTAATATCAGAAGTTGTTTTATAGAATGGCATGTTAATATTTTTTTCATACTGATTAAAATCATCCTTTGCCACTAAAGTCAACTATCTGCTAGGACAGAAATGTGCAAATAGACAACATGCATAAATGTGCATTTTTAGTGAATGTTGCTAGCTTGCCGGTTTTTTTTTCAAGATTCTTTTCCAACTTAATTATGATGTGCTTATAAGGCAACAATAATATATTTAGTTAGTTTGCAAAATGAGAATAATTTTTCTGGTTTTTCCATTTTGCATGTTTTGAGTTAGGATTAATTGGACATGTATTATTCTCAGTAGACATGTAATATAATAGTCCATTTAACTGTGATTCTTTTGGAGCATTGGCTGACTTTTAGAAAGTGGGCCTTGTGCAGTTTGATAAATACAGGTACTACTCTGTTTTGGATGACATTCTTTACACAACTTAAAAGTAAAGGTGAGCGTAATAGAAGCTGGAAACAAAACAAGTCTGATGTTTTCTTTGCAGTAGGAGATGTTATTTCAAGTAATATGCCCTTGTTAGGTTCAGGATCATTTCAGTGGTTATAATGCTTAAACATTTGTTTTTGTTCTGATTAGAGTAATTCATGTTATACTGTGGCAAATTTTGAAAAGAATGTTAAGTGTAAAGAAGAAATTAAAAACACCTATGATCCCATGATCCAGAAAAAGTTACCACTGACATTTTAATGTGAATTTTTCCAGTTTTTTCCTTGCATGTACAGGTTTTTTTTAATGAAAATTAGAATTATAGCTTTATATATACTGTTTTGATCCTCCTTTTTTTTTCTGAATGGGATGTTGGTCTCCTAGTGTGAGACTTTAAGGTTGGTTCTTTATAATATTACTATTTTAAATAACACTGGAACAGACATTTTTGTACGTTTATCTTTGATTGCATCTTTGTTTTTTTTTCTTCCTGTAGGATAGATTCCCAGAAGTGGGATAACTGGATCAGAGGGTGGTTTCCCTGTGTATAAGAGTGTGTCTCACTGCACCTTCAATGGCATTGAGTAGGTCAGTTTTTACAATCTTTGCCGATGTGATAGATATCTGTTACATTCTTGGGTGGTAATGGCAAAAATCCTCATATTACTAATAATTTGTAAAACCATCATAGTGTATGAAAGAAATTTGTAGTTATCTTCCAGAAAGTGTATTGAAATGAGTTTCTTTAGAAATATTTTAGGTAAAAGTAATCTGTGACCAAAAAAAAAAAAATTATGATTAAAGTTGCAATTTGAGCATTGTTTTTTTAAATTTTTTTTGAGAGCTAGAATTTTAATGTTCTTTATTAAAATTACAAACATGAGAAAGCTTGTTGTATAGTATAAGTAGAAATATTAGGTAAAACTAGGTTATTTCAGATAGATGAAGGGGGTAGTCACATGGTTCTGACTTTGAAAAAACAAACAAAAAAATCGGTTAGTTTTTAGAGCAGTAGCTCTGGAGTTAGGCAGCCTGGGTTCATGTCCTTGCTTTGCCATTTAGCAAGTACATGATTTGAGGCAACCTGCTAAATATGTATACGATTTGATTTTTCTAAACCTTGGCTTCCTTGTTTTTATAAAAGGAGAATATTAATATCTACCTCGTAGGATTGTTAAAAGGATTAGAAATAATGTGTAAGACCACTTGGCACATAGGTATTTAATAAAAACTAGCTAGTTTCATTAAATTTGTTTTATTCTGCCAGTCTCCTCAAGGGCCAGAAATATCTCATTTTTGTGTTCTTGTTTACATCAATAAATAGAGAAATGCAAATGACCGTGGTGAGCAGTGGAAGCAGGAGGGGAATAGTGGACATTCTTTGTGGCAGGAATGGCATGTGCCAAGAAAGAAAGTTCAGGAGAAGTTGGAGGACAGGTGATTAATTTGACAGAAGCCTAGGCTTTTGTATAGTTAGAAAATATGGAAATAAGGGAGAAATACAGAGACTGGCTAGACTTTCTAAGCCATTGAATGATAGGTTGAGCAGTGTAGACTTTTTCGGGAGTACAAGTTTTGGTGTGAGGGAAATTACTTGATAAAAGCATTCATCAAAAAGCGCTGAATTTGCTTGTAGAGTACAGAATGAATTGAGGAAGGAAAAGATTGAAGACAGGGAATCTGGATTAATAGTAACACAGGTAAGGTAAGATCTGAGGGTTTAAAGGAAAACAAGGAGGTTTTGCGGGGAAGTGCTTAGGCTTCATGGTTGTGAAGATCTGTGCAACCAATTTGGAGATTAAATTCAAAAGAAATAGCCTAGGCGTACATGCGGTTAGGCAGCCTTTGAGAGAAGAATGGGACTTCAGTACACTTTGGGTGTTACTACCATTTTGAAAACCGAGGGATAAAACATTCCAAGATTCCTATGATTTTTATCAGTAAAAATCATATATTTATTCATTTAAAAAATATATATGCATAGTCTCCTAGAGTAATTTTATTTAGTTAGTGTTTTGAGTTCTTGGTTAACAGGATATCCTCGCTTTTAGACTTTGTATTTCAGGAGATATTATCTTAAAACTCTTCACTGTAAGGTGAAATTCTTCTGCATGTGGTTTTTGTAGCATTCTTGATTGCTGTAGGACTTTAAAAACACCAGTTATGTGAGCAGAGGTGATGAGAAGTGAAATACAGACTTCTTGATTGTTAAGCAGCTTCTAAGTAAAATACAGAAGCAAAAAAATGGGAAATTGGATGTATGATCTTTAGAAAAACATTACTTTTAATATTCCTATTTTCTCCCTCACCCATGCATTTTCCTAATTAAAAAAAGAATTTGCAGATGCTATTTTTAGTCATTCTAGTACCTGACTAGAGCTCTACTCATATTTTCCACTTGACTGAATAATAGAAAGCAAGTTAGTCAGAGATTGATATTAATAGTATTTCTTTTTGACTGATAAGTAAACTCACATGAACTGTGAATTGTCTGCTCGCTGTCTTCCAGTAGAGAAAAGAAGCAACCCCCAATTAAAAAATTATATAGGCTTGTGATACTTCTAAGATGTTTGCATTTTTTTTTTTTGAGACGGAGTTTCACTCTTGTTACCCAGGCTGGAGTGCAATGGCGCCATCTTGGCTCACTGCAACCTCCGCCTCCTGGGTTCAAGCAATTCTCCTGCCTCAGCTTCCCAAGTAGCTGGGACTACAGGTGCATGCCACCATGCCCAGCTAATTTTTGTATTTTTAGTAGAGACAGGGTTTCACCTTGTTGACCAGGATGGTCTCGATCTTTTGACCTCGTAATCCACCTGCCTCAGCCTCCCAAAGTGCTGGGTTTATAGGCATGAGCCACTGCACCAGGCTGATGTTTGCATTTTTTAAAAACAGTCAGTTGTCATACCTTTCTTAATGTTTCTTTTAGTTTCCAAATATTGCCTAAATTCAGAAATAAAGTCCTTATTATTTTTATTCCAATCTCTTCCCTTTAAAAGTATCCTTGAAAATATTTTTGAATTAATAAACAAATGTAGCTCATAGTGTTAGGGATTGTGTGCATATGACTTTTTTTTTTTTAAACAAATACTGTGTTTTTCCTTTGTGAATCTGCAAAAGCCCAGATCTGGTTAGCTGAATGAAATTTCGTTTACCAAAGGACCTCAGATATTCAAATTCAAAACAATGATTTAATGTCACAGACTTTAAGACTCTTTTGAATAGGTTTTAGGATACTTCTGCCTATTTGTCCAAATGAAATCTGAACTACAATCATTCTCTCCCCATCACCCCAACTCCTTTAGCTATAGCTGAGAGAATAACATAGTCCTTAGTTTGGGCCATTCTGGCATTGTCACTATGATGGGTCTTACATTTTTAGGAAGATGTTTGTATCTTGGCAGAAGAAAATAAATTATTAAACTAAGTAGCTAGCAGTTCATGGTATACTGTTATAAGATAGTTCATTTAATTTTTACATGAGGTGACATACGAAGTGTTTGAAACATGAATAGACTTTTATATCCTTCTATCCTGAAGGATTAAAATAAAATAAAATGAAGCCTACTGGTTAAATAGAATATTATGTTTATTTTTCTTTATCAGAAGATTTTTTTCATACTGCTTTTGAATCAGCAGTTTTGAGTCCTAAATATAAATTATTGACTAAGAAATCAGTCATTCCCTACAGTAATAATAAACAGTTTGGTTAGTCATCCAACACGTATTTATTGAGTAATTATGAGTGCTTGGTACTATTCTAGGAAGCAGAGATTTATCAGTGAATAAAACATGCTTTCGTGGTAATTTTTATGTGACTGAAGGGTTGATGATATCAGAGAGAAACAGTAAACAAGTAAATAAGTTCAGAGGTCCCAAATGCCATGAAGAAACTATAGCAAGATGAAATGATAGAGAATGATGAAAGGGTTTACATTGAGTGTGGTGGAAAAGCTGACAGATGATGATATTTAAGGTGGCACCTGAATTACAAAATGCCAGACACGTAACAGTATACAAGAAGAGTGAACCAGGCAGAGGGCCCACTTGGTGCAAAGGCCCTAAGGTGGGAAGTGGGTAGTCATGTTTGAGGAAGAACAAGAAGACCCTTGTTATCACAAGGCTAGGAAAAGCTTGGTAGATGAGGTTGATAGGAAACAACTCACTGGCTATCATTATTTCTCTTTATTGGTAAATGTATGTAACCTGTGAATTTGAAGATGGTGTTACTAATAATTCCCACTTAAATCTGTAGGGTAACCAGTAGTTTCTCTAGACATACAAAATCACTGATTTATGGTCCTGAAATTTTGTTTTTCCCAGCATTCTCCAAAGAGAGAAATGAATGATTACTAGTATTACAAAAAGTCAAATAAAAATTGTGTATTTACTCTAAGTAGATTTATACAGGTAAAATATTATGTATCTTTTCTTTGACCAGTGATTATATTGACTCATATTACTCAACTCATTAATACACATTGTAGTGATTTGCAGATTGTTAAGGAAATAAAGTATTGTACTTATCCCTTCAAGATTCTAGCATTGGATGTTTTTTAGTTTTTAAGTCTTTGGCAGTTTGAGAATTTTGACTAGCTTTTACTTATCTGATTAATAAGATGTCAAGGCAATTGGTAGACAAAAATCTTTAAAGACGTGAAATCCATGGAAGAGAATAGACTTTTTTTTTTTTTGAGACGGAGTTTTGCTCTTGTTACCCAGGCTGGACTGCAATGGCGCAATCTCGGCTCATCACAACCTCTGCCTCCTGGGTTCAGGCAGTTCTCCTGCCTCAGCTTCCTGAGTAGGTGGGATTACAGGCACGCGCCACCATGCCCAGCTAATTTTTTGTATCTTTTGTAGAGACGAGGTTTCACCATGTTGACCAGGATGGTCTTGATCTCTTGACCTCGTGATTCACCCACCTCGGCCTCCCTAAGTGCTGGGATTACAGGCTTGAGCCATTGCGCCCGGCCAGAATAGAGATTTTTTAGTAGAAAGATTGGGAGCCACTAATGAATGTCCTAATCTGTAGGGGACCTACAGGAAGAAGGGAGCTTCTATTTTTTTGAGCATAGACACCTTACATCCTATTTAATTTGCATAGTATATCTGTAAAGTAGGTATTGTTATTGTTCACCTTTTTACAGGAGATGAAACTCAAAGTAATTATAAAATTTGTGAAAATTTACACAGCTCTAATTATAGAGGATCATGTGGATAGTAAACTTCCAGAAAAAAGGACTTTTGCAATACAAAGCAGAAAATAGGTGATCAATACATATTTGTATCTTCCTTAAATGTAAACATGAATGAATAAATGACAGGAGACTGCCTCTGTCTCTACACTCCTATTTTTTAGCGAGTCACACCATTTTTCTCCTAAATGAGTCTAGAAAATTTCTTCAGAAGTAAAGTGACTTCATCTGTCTTTTTTTTTTCTCCATAAATCATATGGTAAAAATCCTGAGGAGAGAAATAAAGACCAAATACTTACAAAGTGTGATTTTCTCTTAGGCTTTGTCAACTGAGTAATTTGTAAAGTTATCAGCTTTAAAAAAAGAAAAAGTCTGCTTTGCACCATAGTGTTCATTATCAATAATATTTTTTGGTTCTGTTTTTATCTTAATATTTTTGGTAACTATTTAAAAATTTGCTATAGTATTCTGAAATGAGGTGATAGAATAACAGTAGTGCAAATGTTTATGTAGCCAGTGAGTTGTCTACCTAGTATCTATCACAGTCTGTGGGGAGTGGGACAGGGGTGGTGGCACATATTTGTTTCTGTCTTCTATTAGAATATCAAAGTGTGTGATTTATTGCTCAGAAATATGAACTGATAATTCTGGGGCATTTAATGGTTAGTAGGATAAATGAAGGTTTTTGTTTGTTTGTTTGTTTGTTTGTTTTAACTAATGTCTGTACCCAGTCAGAGTAGGTGTATGAAATCTCTAAACCCTGTGTTTATAAAGTTTCTAATCCTTCAAATTAATATCTTAATAAATTTTAAGTTTAGTATTCTTTTAAATGAATATCACATAGGAATGGATATCTAGAGGATGAAAGGAAATGTAGGTAAACAAGAAATTGAAATAAATCAGAGTAAGGTTAAGAAAGGAACATAATTATGATACAGAATTTACCATAGGGGAATAACACATGGAAGTTGATGTGCTAGGTGGTGGAAAAGGAATTTATTTTCTCAAAAAAGAAATGAAATTGATGGAATGAGGACTAGGAGGAGGTAAATTTTGTTGAAGGAGTAGAATATTTTGAAGAAGATACTGCTGCTTACAGGGACCTTCAGAAAGCATATGATCAATCTGTCAACGTTTTTGGCAGTATAATTAGTACTTCATAAGGTATGCGATCTGTCTTGTTGGTTTGAGTTGGAAGGACAGTATATCTAGATCGAATGATGAGTGCTGTGAAGAAGGAACATATTTTAAAATTTGTTTCTAGTTGTCTGAGACTTAAGTTATGACAGGTCTACAAAAGATAACTAGATATATTTTGGTTCTTGATGTCCTTGAAGTGTTGGGTTTTAAATTTTCCTGCTAGATTTCTATATGACAGCTTTTAGACTGCTCTAATGTTGCACCCTGCTATTTATCATTCTGATCATACAATTGATTTAGTAATGACATACATAACCCCTGGCATGAAGTTTTCATGCTTCAGAAAATTGTTTGGCATTTAAAGTGCAAGTATCAGTTTGCTCTGTAGATGTGTATCTGTAAAAATTGATATGATTATTTAAGGATATCAGATTAATTTAAGAAAAACCTTGGGCAAGTGATTTTGGAGGAATACTCTTAAAACCCACATTTACTTGTGTGTTTAGATTTTCAGATATTAGGTTATTTTGGTAGTGTTTCTTTTACATTCAAATGGTAGGAAGCCTGGGACTTTAGTAACTCGAAATTAGTCAAATAGTATATACTCTTTTAAAAATGTTTCTGCGTCTTTTGAATACTGAGTTTCACACCAAGGACCACCCTCATTTGTTAAACGTCCCTTTGAGTTTTAAATTACTGTTTAGTAACTTCTGACTAGTATTTCACTAAAATGTTACAGCATTTATAATATGACCGCATTATAATTTAAGAACCAACCAAAATCTGCAGTAGAAACCATGGCTAGGAGGGTTTAGGTGATGTACTCATCCTATTATTCCCATTATGCCTCAAGACTTGGACTGCTGTCCCAACAGAACAAACTTGAGATTGTGTCACCACTCAGTGCCATCTGCCTACATGTGTACATAAGCTATAGTAGGACTTAGATACTGGATATAAAGAATCATTGCTTTGTGGTTTTCTCAGCTGACTCTGCTTAAGTTCTAGAGTGCCGGGCTGAGCTTTTGGTCAGTTTTGATCTTTTTTGTATCTATAACAACACTCCCATAACTACATGTTTATTATCCCCTGTATGTTGGCATACCAAAGATGGACGTATAAAGTTTTTTAATACTGCAAAGAAAATGGCTACTTAATCAGTAAAATTTAAAGATGATTTTTAACAACATTCAAATATTTGAGAGAGTGCCCCTTATATACATGACCAACTGTCTCTTCCTACCCTGGTTAGTTTTCACAATATAATAAACTTTTTTAGTTATGTAGGCCACAGTGTTTTATAGAAAATCAATCATAAAATTGCATTTGTCTGTACTATTTTTTAAAAGTTTTTAATTGTTACTTTGGTAAATGCAGATTACCAGTGTTTACGTAGTATAATTTTAGTACTTATTTTTAAAATATGTATCTATTCATGTATAGAATATAGGTTAAAAGGAAACACACCAAAAGACCTAGAGTGTTATCTCTGGTGTGTGGGTTATACATGATATTTCATTTCCCTTGTTAAGCCTTTTATTTTATGACCTTTACATTGTTCGTATATTTTATAATCAAACTAAAAGTTCTAAAATGAATTCATTATAGAATATGAAATTAAGCTTAATAAAGCTTTTAAAGATAAAGATTCTTAGGTGATAAAATGCGTTAAAGATTTTACAAATAATAAATAGAATTTCTGAAATAGAATTTTATGTTACAATGAATATTTTTCCTTTAAAACTAAAACAGACACAAAATTAAGTTGCCATTTTCTGGGAATGGGGATGAGAGAAATAGGACAAGTTTTATACTGTTGTACCTTGCCTTGGAAACCTTTTGATTTTTCTAACTCAGATTTGTTTCAGTTACATCATATACTGTTTTATATATAAGTGTTTAATTATAGGATTCTTATTTATATAAATGCTATGCAAGATCTTGCTTTGGCTATTTGGTCATTTGTATTTGTGGTCAGCAGGCAAAACACTTGGCAAAAATTTGCATATAGTACCTTCCAGTTTTTCTCAGTTTTCTCATCTGTCAATGGAAAAAGAACAATATCTATATCTTAGATTTGTTTGAGGACTAAATAAGCATGCCTGATGTATGAGAAACACTTAAAATTGTTGCTGCTGTTATTATGCAGAAGTTGGCATTGATGTTTTCTTGTTTCCTTTGTGTTTTGTTTTGTTTTGTTTCTGAGACAGTCTCACTCTGTCACCCATGCTGAAGTACAATGGCTGCAATCTCGGCTCACTACAACCTCCGCCTCTCTGGTTCAAGCAATTCTCGTGCCTCAACCTCCCTAGTAGCTGGGATTATAAGCATGTGCCACCATGCCCGGCTCATTTTTGTATTTTTAGTAGAGATGGGGTTTCACCATGTTGGCCAGGCTAGTCCTGAACTCCTGACCTCTGACCTCAGGTGATTCCCCCCACCTCAGCCTTCCCAAGAGTTGGAATTACTGGTGTGAGCCACTATTCCTGGCCAGCATTGATGTTTCTATGAAACTGAGGTAAAAGATTCCCAGGGACCGGAACAATATCTTATGCCATGTATCCCCTATTTTGGTCAACCCTGTGTATTTCCCATTAGTTAAGTGGGGTTGGCTCCTCACTTAAGTAGTTTCATTGTTTATGTATACAGTAAATCGTTGGCATTCATTACTTAACAGTTTAGACCTAAAGTATTTTAGCATGAGAAATTTATAATCTGGTATAGGCAAAATTTTGAATTCAAGGCTGATGTGCTGAATAAGTCTGTTAACCAGAGACTTGAGTATAGCTGACAGTATCCCAGTTTTTATTACCCAACAGTGACTTTTGTTCTCTACTTGTTTAATTTTCATCATAGAATTAAAAACTGCTTCTTTGTGAATTTAGTGCCCAGAGAAAGCCAGTAGTTAATACTGGTTTTTGCAAATTTAGATAAACTCTTGATTTTCTACAACACTATGACAATAAAGTAAATTTATTTTAGTAGCAATTCATGAATTTTGCTCATTTCTTTTCTATTCTTCACAATGTCTTGCACCCAGTAGAGATAATGAACAATAGGTTGTTTTTGGTAGTTTGTGAAGAAATGTAAATCTTTAAATCCATTAAAGGAAAGGGGTGAGTTTACTGGGAATTTCTAGATTTTTAGGCTCTTAGATTATTTCTACTACTTCAGTATATAGTTTTTTAAATCTCCCAGGCCAAATTAAAATATATTTTATGTCTGGATTTCATATTTCCATGGAGTGGTGTGATGATGTAAGTGTGCCTCATTAATAAAAGCTACTCTGGTATATCTCATAACTCCACTCGCAGAAATACTGATTTTATAGGTCTGGGATAGGGTTAGGGTGCTGTATTTTACTCATGGGTGATCCCCAGATGACTCTAGTGAGATACTTTTTCAATTTATTTCTCTATTTTCATTTTTAGTGTTATTTTTGTATGCCTTTAAACAAAAATACATTTATTGTTATTTTGTATATTTTTGTAGGTTTGTATTACACTTTTAAAGCCATAGGAATAAAGGAGCACATTTTGTATTTAATAATGAAAATTCATGATATGTCTTATAAGGTGTTCCATGGTATGTTTCATTTTACCTTTTCAATTAGTTAAATGTACATAGATTACTTAAGTCAAACTCAAGTAATATCAGATTCATTGTAGAAAAAAATAAGAAAGTACCAATTAGACATTATTTCTCAGCCTTTTTAGGTATTTTTTTTCTAATTGTCCTGCTCATGAAATTTTAATGCCACAGATATAACTGTATATTTGTCTATGTATCGTATGTGTAACTGTGTTTTATACATTAAAAGAGTAAGCATTTTTTTTTTTGCCCCTCAAGAGCCAATTTTCACCACACTGGTGGTGATATTGTCCCTGTTGAGAATGCACGCAATAAGCTAAAAGAAAAATCACCTTTAATTTTATGTTACAACCTGTTAACATTTTGGTATATATCTTTCTCAGTGATGTTCAATGCATCTCTGCCTTTTCTGTGATAAAAATGAAATAAGATACATAATACTTCATGCTCCCTTTTTTCTTAATATTTTGTGAATTTTTCATGATAAATGAGTATCTTTTAACAGTATCATCTCCAATGGATAAATACTATAGATGTATAGTATTACATTATGTGAATTTGCCATCATTTATTTAAATGATTTTCTATAGTTTTCAGTTTTTTATTATACAAGTTATGCTATGAATATCATTATAGTTGATTTTTTTGATACATCCTTAATTATTTCCTTGGGATAAATTCCAAGAAGTAAAAATACTTCACTCTGTACATTTTAATATTTTTTTGGTGCATATAACTTAAAAAGTGAAAGTCCCTTTCCCCAAGAACAGCCACCATTAAAATGAATCTTTTTCTAGCCTTTTCCTGTGTATATCCTAACATAAATAGCTATATAATTTATATAAAAACTACATATAACTAATTTTATATAGTGATAGCTATCTTTAAAAACAGAAAAATAGATTGTTCCTTAACTATAGCAAGTTGCTTTTTTGCCTAAGATATTTTGCCTTAGAGATTTTGGTCATCATCTCATATCACTGTGTATAATTCTACCTCATTCTTATAAGCTATATGATACATAGTAATTTGCCCATTCTTCTATGGAAGGATCTTTTCTTTCCCATTTTGTTTTGTTTTTGCATATGTCTTTGTTTGCTTTTTTATTTCTGTAGCATAAATACCCATTTGTAATAGAATTGCTGGGTCATTTAAGAATTGAAAGTATTTTATATATGTAGGTCTTTTTGTGTGTTTTTTTCTTTTTTTTCTGTTTCTGTTTTTGCTTTTGAGACAGGGTCTTATTCCTACCCCTAGGCCAGAATGCAGTAGCAGGATCATGGCTCACCACTCTCAGGTGATTCTCCTACCTTAGCCTCCTGAGTAGCTGGGACTACAGCGCATGCCACCATTCCTGGCTAAGTTTTTGTAGAGACAGGGTTTTGCTATGTTGCCCAGGCTGGTCTTGAACTCTTGGGCTTAAGTCATTTTTGTCCCTTTTGGGAGGCAAAAGTCATTTGCCTCCCCCACATTCTGAGATTATAGCCATGAGCCACTGTACCCTGTGTTTTCTATTTTTTTCCTTCCTTTATTTGCCTTCTCTGATATTGGACCAGTTTTAATTCCCTTTATATCAGGAAATATAACATGTTCTAATAAGTAGGTGGGTAAGTCACAGTTGAATTTTGGCTAGGTGTTGGTTTTTATCTTTTTTTTTTTTTTTAAAGACAATTACATGTATTTTAAATAGTCTAGAATAGTATAAGTTTTTTAGGACTTTTAGGGCCTGGCAGTAATTCAGAACTCAAAGCACATCAAAGTTGTCTAGTGAACAAACAAGCTATTGAGCTGTGAGCTTTCTGGGAATACTTGGAATCGTAACATTTCTGTCAAATATGCCTTTTAATCTTTGCTCTATTGATTGAAGTATTTTGGACTTATACTCTCTCAGCTATCAAGCTTTTATTCTTTTTAAAGAAGATATACTCTTTTTTTCATTTCTGGTAATATATTTATTTTAGATATAATGTGTTGTTTCTGTAGTTCTCTACTTAAATATTATCTTCAGAGTTATACATACATTTTTCTGCAGTTTGGTCTAATATAGCTCAAAATATCAGAATAGATGTTATAGTAGGTAACACATTTGTGAATTAACATCTGATTTTTAAAAAAACTAGTGTTTTTGCTGGAGTCATGTAGGTTTCTTAATGAGAAATCAGTAAACATTGCAAAAGAATTGTTACACTTTGCTTTTTAAAGCAGAACTGTGCTTAGTTTCTAAAAATGCTAATTTTTTTCTGAGATTATTTTTTCTTTAAATATAGCCACTCACTGCATTATTAACATTTTTAAATGTTGATTCTGATATTGTTAGTAACCAATACACTATGAGCTTTTATATTTTCTTAGGACATACTGTCAGGTCAGAGTCTCAAATGCTTTTAGTGTTCTGGAATAGTTTACGTTTGTAATGAAAAATCTCTCGGGAGTACTACACTCACCACTAGGATGAAAACTAATCAAATAAATATAATAAATGGTAGTCAGTATCCAGGCATTTCAGACAGAACTGTTTGCTGACACTAGCCTCCCTTGGAGTTGATTTGTCACCACAGCTAGGTTAAGCTTATTACAGAGGTTTACCTTACTTTGGATTGTGGGTCTGCATCTGTCAATGTGCAAAACCAACTTTTTCCCTCATGGTAGTGGTTTTCTTTTTGCATGATGTGTTTATGAAAATTAACATCACAATGGTTATTTTGTCTGTCAAGGTTTACCATTTAACTAGGTTAGCGATTTTATTCTTTGGTGCAAAATTTAACATAAATGCTTTGTGAATGTATAGGAAACTGAGTCCTTTATCTCAGAATCACATATGCAAGCAAATGACAACCTATGCTTGAGCATTAACTCATATGGCTTAGACCTTTGTCTAAGCCTCTGATTGCTTAGATAAAGCCTTATCTACTACCATTGTCTTCTTTGTTTTTTGAAGACAGAATTTTGAAGATAAAAACTTCAAATTCATTTAAATGAATAGTCCCTGTAAGGAGGATGTTTAATTTATTTTTAGGACGATGTTTGATTTTAACTCAATGTTATGTGATATTATAAGTGACTACAAAAACTAGAATGTGTGATGTTTTGTAAAACTTAAAATGTTTTCACTTTATTATTTCTCATTATTTAAAACATTTTTTCCTCATTAAATATTGTGATAAATTAGTGTAAGACTTTAATTAGTAATAGCCATCTGATTGCAAGGATTCTTTAATAGATTTGTTAGAATATACATCTCCACAGTACATAAAAGTTGAAAGATTTTTATGTTTTGTTTAGTGAACTAAAAGTAAGCTGTTCTTCAGGAAAGTATCAAGTAGTTTTTACTAGCCCTTTTTTTTATAATTATTTTCCTGTCCAAGGTAATGTTAAAGTAATCCTTGAACATCCTTTTAGTCATACTGTTTTTTAAGAATTGACTGTTTTTGACCAGGCATGATGGCTCACGCCTCTAAGTCCAGCACTTTGGGAGCCCCGGGTAGGAGGATAGCTTGAGCCCATAATTTTGAGACCAGCATGAGCAACATAGTGAGACCTTGTCTCTACAAAAATTAAAACAAAAAATTAGCTGGGTGTGGTGGCACATACCTGTTCCAGATAGGAGTGTGGGAGATTGAGGCTGCAGTGGGCCATGATTGTGCCGCTGCACTCCAACCTGGGTGACAGCCAGATCCTGTCTCAAAAAAAAACAAAAAATGCCGCTATTTTTATTAAGTGATAATATTTAAAAAGGAATAAATAAAGATTATGCCCTGAAAAGTACAGATCAAGAAAAGAGTGCAAATGAGACAAAAAGAGTGGTTATCAGTTTGCTATGTATCCTTACAGAAGTTTCCTGTAAAAACATGCATATGTACATATATGCATGTATAGAAATAATTAGTTTTCTTTTTATAGTTCCTTTTGTTTTTAAGTCATCAGATGTAGCAATGAGACATGAAGACTAGAAATGTTCTATACTAGCATGCTAGTAAAAAAAATTCCATTCTTCAGAGAAAAGTTTTGTCAAGTTTCCCTCATCTTTCTGCATGCTCCTCCCTTTACTCTTACTCTGTTCTTACCACTCTTCTCCATGAGTGGAGAGAAGTATAGCATGGTGGGTTGCAACGCTGGCTTGGCTATCCATTAGATTTAACTGGGAGCTTTGAGAAATATCCGTGTTCTAACTCCACCATCATTGGTCATAATGATACAGGGCATGTGGGAGGAGAACCTTTTTTATCTTAGCCTGCATATAGAAGCTTGCCTCAGCTTCAGAGTTCAGATATGGTCTGTGGGAGAGCAATGGTTGAATCAAAGGGGCCGTCTTTCTCAGTGTTTCTGCCTTCAGGAAGGAAGGGGGGTGTGTGTGTGTGTGTGTGTGTGTGTGTGTGTGTGTGTGTGTTAGTTAGCGTGCACATAGGTCTTTGCAATCCTTTAAATTCTCTAAGAAATGTGCCAGCACAGAATTTTAATTTATTTAGTATTGGGTCATCCATAGAGTTTGTATACTCTAATTCTAAAGAAAAACAGTATTTGTACAGTACAGATTAAATAGACAAGAAGATGACTGGTAAATCAATATAGTATTGTAGTTAACCACACTGCTGCTAGAGCCACACGGCCTGAGTTATAATCCTAGCTCCATAATTTATGTCTGTTGAGCTTGGACAAGTTAGTTTTCACCTTTTTGCCTCATGTATAAAATGGGTACAACTATTTCCACCCGTAGATATGCTGTGAGGATTAAAAATACTAGTAGATGTAGGCCGGGTGTAGTAGCTTATGCCTGTAATCCCAGCACTTTGGGAGGCCAAGGTGGGCAGATCACCTGATGTCAGGAGTTCAAGACCAGTCTGGCCAACTTGGTGAAACTCTGTCTCTACAAAAATACAAAAATTAGCCAGGCATGATGGCAGGTGCTTGTCATCCCAGCTACTCAGAAGAATTTGGGTGGAAGAATCGCTTGAACCCAGGAGGCAGAGGTTGCAATGAGCTGAGATGGTGCCATTGCATTCCAGCCCGGGTGACAGAGTGAGACTTCATCTCAAAAAAAATATATACTGGTAGATATAAAGTGCTCAAAACAGTATTTTATGCATAGTAAATATGCAATAAATAACGTTAGTTTATTCCTTTTCTTATATCCTATTTTCTAAAATTTCTTACCCTTTTCTTGTTCATTCCTCCTGAAGTTAATACTTCCTCTGATAAACTAGAGTAGATGTTAGCTAACTTTTTTTGTAAGGGGCCAGGTAATAAGTACTTTAGGATTTTGGTGCCATATGGTCCCAGTTGTAGATATTCAACTCTGCTGTCACAGGGTGAAAGCAGCCATTTACATAAGCAACTGAGAGTGGTTGTGTCTCCTTTATTTATGGACACTGAAAGTGAATTTTACATAATTTTCATGTTACAAAATATTTTTCTTCTTTTTTTTTTTTTTTTTAGAAAAACATGCAAGAATATAAAAACCATTCTTAGTTCACAGGCCACACAAAAACAGACAGTGGCCCAGATTTGGCCTGTGGCTCTTAGTTTGCTGGCCCCTGAAGTAGGGTAAATGAACCTGCACATTCTGACAACTATTTTAGACACCTTTTCTTTCTTGGGCATGCCTTCGTTCTTTAACTTCTCTGTACTTTGGGAAAATTTAGAAAGTTAATTTTTTGGCATCAGGTTTGGAACTTTAAAATTCTATTCACAGCTTTGAACTTAAGCTAGCACTATGTGAAACTGAAACTGTGGACTCTTTTCTCTTCAAACAATGACATATATGATTGTATTTAGGGTTATTTTGGTTGCAAGCAACAGAACCATCACTATGTTTTCTTGTTCACTGGAGATTTTATTCTTTGGTGCAAATTTTAACTTAAATGTCTCGTGGATGTACATGAAACTGGGCCCTTTATCTCACAGTCATAGCAGCAAGCAAATGACAACCCGTGCTTATTGTCAGCACCGGTATGTAGTAGGTTTTCTATCAGTCAGAGAACTGGACAGATACCTACAGAACCTGTAAGGAAGGCAATACACACATTCACACACCATACACACATACCCCCGCCCACACACTCTCTGTCTGTCTGTCTCTCTCTCTCTCATATACACTATGTAAATAGATTTATTTCAAGGAATTGGCTTATATGATTGTGGGGACTGGAAAGTCCAGAGTTTACTGGGCAGGTCAACATATTGCAGATTTTCTAACTGAAGCTGATAATGCAGTCTTGCAGTAGAATTTCTTCTTCAGCAAAACCTCAGTTTTGTAATTAAGCCTTTTCAACTGATTGGATGAGGCCTACCTACCCATATTTATTGAGGATAATTTACTTAAAGTCAACTGATTGTGGATGTTAACCACAATTAGATAGTACCTTCATGGCAACCTCTATCCATTTGAATAACTGGATGCTAATAGTGTAGCCAAGTTGACATGTACAGCTAACCGTTACACAGTTCAGTAAATATTTCTCCAATAAAAGGATGAACAAATGACTGAATTGGTTAATTTAAGCAGAACAATGTTTATTTGAAGGATGTTAAATAACAGAATTTAAGTAAAAAATGAGCACTTAAGCTTCAAGAAGTCCCAAGAAGAAGCAGTGCAGTTTGCAGGGGTAGGGACCTAGGTAGTAGTAAGGAACAATGTCTTTAGTATACCACAGTCATAATGAATCAGCTCTAGACATTGTCCTTCCTCACATCACTCTTAAGATTGAGCTTCCTGAGAAACTCAGCCTGATTGGTGTGAGTTTAGGTTATGTGTCTCCCTTACCCAGTGAAAGGTGGGAACACCTTGACTGACATTGTCACCACAGCTGCATTCAGGAAGACAAGGATAGTTTCCCAATAAAGTGTCACAATACTATTATCAAAAGAAGGAGGAATTCTAGACATGCACAAATAACAGATGTCCACTTTGCCAACTCTTGATATCTGCCCACATAGAGGGACGGCTGGTAAAACTGACATGTATCAGAGCCAGATCATGTAAAACATTACAAGCCCTGATAATGAGCGTGGGACTTATCCTCTAGAATAATGACACCTTTTGTGAGGGTGGGTGAGGGTCATAGATCTCTTTGAAATTTTGAAAATTTTGGGCCACACATTGGGCCCTCTTCTCTCCTAGAAGATTATACCTATACTTTAAAAAAGATCTGTTTCTGTTTTGTTTTGCATAACATTTCAAGAGTTTGTTTTACCTCTTAAAGTACATAGTTGGTGGGAAGAGGAGCTAGTCTCTTTACCTGAAAAACAATCAAAATATTATGTCTCTCTCAGCTTCTGATATTTGCACTCCTGATTCTCCTTAATCTCTTTGATTTCTCTTGGAGGAATTTGGTTAAGAGATGATGAGGGCCTTATTAACACACTGTGGAAAAGGGGCTAAAAAGAATTTACAATTTAAAGAATTATTTAGGAAACAAAATATGGAGAACTAGCTCAACTGTTGATTATATATGGGGAGTAGAGTCAAGTATGGCTTATAGGTTTCTAGCTTGTAGGAAATGCAGGGGAAATATACAGGGTAGGTTGAAAGGTTGACCTTAAGTGTGAGGAGAGACAACTTCATTCTTTGAATGGGACTTTAGGAAAAAAGATGATAGTAACTGGATTTAACTTTATCAAGAAGGGAGGGCATGAGAGAGGAAGTGAAGAAGAGATTAGTAAAACAATTGATGTGTAGTACTGAGGGTCCAGGTGAGATTTCAGACCAGGAATTAGAAATAGTGACATCAGTTATATAATAATATTTTCTCCAGCAATGAAGAGAAAATTTAAGATTCACTAACAGTTGATGTTAGACTGGCTAATTGGGGGTGAAACAACAGGAATACATGGAATAGAGGAGTATGAGCAAAGACTAACTCAGACAAAGAAGGTGGTATATCACTTAGCCCCTGCTTCATGCTGGACACATAAGTAAGTTTTGTAGATACCGCTTTATTTACTCAAATAACTCTGTGAGCCAGGCACTGTTATCCCCATGATGAAACTGAGGCACAGAGAGATTAAGACACTTGACTAGGATTACAGGTTAGTAAGTGGCAGAACTGGGCTTTAAAACCAGGAAGCTAGGTTCCAAAGTCTATGTTCTTAACTACTAAGCTATACTGTTGATCATCCTTGGAGTCCAGGGTTAGGAGAAAAGGAAGGGAAGTCATAAGCTGGGAGAAGATGAAGGGCTCAGGGCTCAAAGTTGATGCTTCATTGAGGTGGAAAACCTGTGCTGTGGGGTTTTCCTCAGATTATAATATGTGCATACCTGTTTATATCAGGTTAGGTGCTAAAAAAAAGATAATTAATTTAGATATTTACCAGTTACTCTTTCAAGAGCATTTTTGCAGAGCAAATATGGGTCACATTTGCACTGCACAATTCTTTTTACTCCATTTTTGTACAGTTGAGGGCAGTAAGGAATTCTTGTACAAATAAACCTCTTTTCCTTTTGTACCCTCTACCATAGTCATATTTTGATAGAACCCTTAGTAAATGACCAGGTTGTTTTCTACACTTTTTATTCTCTCTCACGCAACATAACATGGGTTTGGCAAGCTTTTAAAAATGTTAGTGTTTTTGTATCCGCTGGTATACCTCTGCCCGTTTAATAGGAGATCACTGCCAATTCGAGCTAGTGATGTTTTGTTTTAATTTGGAGAGAGAGCATGTCTCTGTCTTTAAATTCTCTGTCACTTTTCCTTTTTGTAAAAAAAAAAAATTGACGCCCAAATTATAAATAAATTTGAGGAAATGCATACTAAAGGAATAAAAAGTGAATGTGTCCATTGGAGTGGAGTACCTTCTCAATATAGAACTAGTTGATTTGTTTTTTTCCTGTTTGGCTTTTTCCAAGTTTTTGTTACCCAAGATAACATTAATCAAACTAGCACTTTGAGAAACGGAATTAAAATACTTTTTCTTGTTAAATTTCGGTAACTGGTCATAGTTTCCTTTGTTTCTCACTGTCTCATACCGTTAGATCAGGGTCTCCAACCATCAGGACACAGACTAGTTATTAATGGTTCATGGCCTGTTAGGAACCAGGCTGCACAGCAGGAGGTAAGTAGTGTTGAGTATTACTGCCAGAGCCCCTCCTCTTGTCAGATCACCAGTGGCATTAGATTCTCATAGGAGTGCGAACTCTATTGTGAATTGTACATACACATAATCTAGATTGCACACTTTTTATGAGAATCTAATGCCTGTCTCCCATCACCCCAGATGGGACTGTCTAGTTGCAGGAAAACAAGCTCAGTACTCCCACTGATTCTACATTATGATGAGTTGTATAATTATTTCATTCTATATCACAATATAATGATAATAGAAATAAAATGTACAATAAATGTAATGTGTTTGGATCATCCTGAAACCATCTCCCACACCCAGTCCCGTCTTGTGGAAATATTGTCTTTCATGAAACTGGTTCCTGGTGCCAAAAAGTTTGGGGGCCACTGCCTTAAACTGCATAGATAAACATAATAGATATTTGTGGTTATATCAGGGACTGTTATAATATTTTTTCTGTATTAATCTAGATATTGAGCTAAAGCTCAACATGCTTTACAGATTGATATGGCTGATTTTTCAGTTATTTGCTTCTTGCCGCTGTAAGGTTTGTTAGAATCAGGGCACTAGATCTTTTTTTTTCCTTTTAAATTAAGAGATGGGGTGTTGCTCTGTTGTCCAGGCTGGTCTCCAACAGCTAACCCCTTCTCACCTTAGCCTCTCAAAGTTGTTGGATTACTGACATGAGCCAGTGTACCTGGCCAGGGATCTAGATCTAATATATGTTAAGATCATAGCTTTTAGAAAGTTTAGTCATAGGTGTTTAATTGTAGTTTCTTCCTTTGAACCCCAAACTTCAGTGTGTTTAGTAATACTTCTAAGGTCTGTGTTCAGGTGGTTTTGGTTTGACTATAAATATCTTTTTCTGTTTAACATTTATTAGTTCAAATCTAGATCACAAGCTGTCTGTACTCTTGTAGAGAATTTTATTTTATTTTTAAATTTTGTTTATTTATTTAGGAGACAGAGTCTTGCTCTGTTGCCCAGGCTGGAATGCAGTGGCACAATCTTGGCTCACTGGAGCCTCCACCTTCCAGGTTCGAACAATATATACCTGTGTGTGTTTGTGTGTGTGTGTGTGTGTGTGTGTGTGTGTGTGTGTGTGTGTGTGTGTGTGTGTATGTGTGTGTGTGTGTGTATAGACATCCAATGACCTCTGAACTCTTTATTGGCCTTCTGCTCCCCAAAGGGTATCCTGCTTCTACTGGCTTAATGTCTCAGAACTTTGGTATCATTGGTCTCAGATATCACTTTGCCATCCACTATCCAGCGGGTGGTGGTCTTTTGGATGGTTTAGATGGAGTTGCTGCTGTCCATGGCATCGCTAAGATTAAAGTCCTCGCCATCTTCCAGCAGGCGGCGGTAGGTGGCGATCTCAGCCTCCAGCTTGACCTTGATGTTCAACAGGACCTTGTACTGCTTGGCCTGGCACTGCTTCTCTGCCCAGGTCTGTGCCAGTTCTGGCTCCAGGTGCAGCAGGATCCTGTTGGGCTGCTCCATCTGCAGGAAGTAGCGGGCCTCCACCTCCCTCAGGCTGTTCTGTAAGCTGGCCTTCAGATTTCTTATTGAGTCCAGGTCGATCTTTAAGGACTGCATTGTACGTCTCAGCTCCATGAGCATCATCTCAGCAGCTCCAACCTCAGCAGACTGCATGGCGACCACTATCGTGTCCTCTTCAATCTGCTGAGGCCAGTACTTGTCTCGCTCCTGTCAATTCTTCCAAGCTAGCTTATTGTATTAGGCCTGGATGTCTGGTCATGATCTTGGACAGGTCCTGAGATTTGGGAGCATTTACCTCCACAGTCAACCCAGAGATGGTACTTGGGGCTTGTAGGCTTTTTACTTCCCTGTTGTGCTTCTTCTGCATGAAGAACAGCTCCTCCTTGAGAGCATCGATCTCTGTTTCCAGCTGCAGCCAAATGACATTGGTGTCATCAGTGACCTTTCAGAGTCCATGGATATCACTCTCCATAGACTGGGACATGGCCAGCTCTGTTGCATACTTGACTCTAAAGTCATCAGCAGCAAGATGGGCATTGTCAGTTTGCAGAATGATGCCAGCGTTGTCCACAGTATTTATGAATGTCTGATCCCTCAGGTCCTTGATGGTCTTAAAGTAATGGCCCCAGTTTCTGAGCTGGGGTCCCTTCTTCTTTAGGTACTCCCAGATTTTGCTTTCCAGGAACCAAGCTCTGTTGAGGTAGGGGGCCAGGAGGTTGTTCAGGCCTTGCATGGTATCCTTCTTGTTCTGGATGCTTCCTATTCCTGCCAGACCCCCGGCCATCCCCTCAGCCAGGCCCCCGGAACTATCCTGGAAGCTGGTGGAGTGGAACACGGAAGTCTGGGAACCAGAGCCCCCAGTGCCTGCTTAGACGCTGGCCATGCTGCTGACTGGCCGGGCGCCATAGCTGGGCACATGGACAGAGGTCAGGGACTGGTAATCGGTGGTAAGGTGGAGCGAGAGGTGAAGCTCATGCTATCTGGAGGGGAGAGCAAGAGGATAGGAATCAGGCTTTGCTGACAGCCAGAATATTAGGTATTATCATTGCTTAATATCCTTTTCTTCTTTTGCTGTTGATAATCAAAACTTTATTACTGATTCTGACTTGATTTTTGAGGTTTTGTTTCCATAGAATTTTTAAGTAGACAGGTTAGTATTTAAAGGAATATTTAATATGTTATTTCTTTCAGCTAGAATAAGCTAAAGGTGCAAAAGAATGAATGTTGTCTTAGGTTCCTAAGACCTAGGAAACCGGTCTGAATGCTTTTAAGCAGTTGGTTAACCTTTAGGCCATTTAGAATGTGAGAACAGTTTGGGCTGATTTTCATTCCTCTGTTAGGCTTAAAAAAGAATCACCACACTGTTCATTGATGTCATTAAGACTGTTAGGAAAAATGTTTGTTTTAACTATGAAGACCCAGAGAACTCTTGTTTATGCTTACTTTAATAATGAAAATGTGGTTTTGATTTAAAATTCTTCTAACAATATATATGAGAAACATTTGTAGCGTGCTTTTTTTTTTAACATACTTTTACAGAGTTTATCTTATTTGATCTTCACAGTTCTGTGAAAAAGGTAGGACAGATAGTGTCACTCCTTCTTTTAAAGATAAGAAGTTTGGGCTTCAAAGAAAGCCAGTGACTTGCCGTGAGATAAATAGCTAGTTATGTCTGCTATCTTCTACATTAGTTTTCATTCTCCTATATCAAAGAGTTTCTGTGCAGAAAGACTTCTACATGATTTACTTATAATTTCTAAAATATAAAATTCAAGTTGTTTAAATTTCTGTCCTTTCTGCATTTATCAGAAATGTATGCCATTTTAAAAAACAGACAATTAAAAAATATGGAATGCTTCATGAATTTGTGCGTCATCCTTGCACAGGGGCCATGTTAATCTTCCTCGTATCATTCCATTTTCAGTATATATGCTGCCGAAGCAGTCACGGCTTAGTCTTTTTTAGAGCAGCTTTAGGTTTACAATAAAATTTAGCAGATTTCTAATGTTTCTTCTGCCCCATCACATGCATAATCTCCTCCCTTATCAACAATTCCCTTACCAAATGGGTATATATGTTACAGCTGATGAACGTACATTGACACATCCTTATCATGCAGAGTCCATAGTTAACCTCAGAGTTCGATTTTGGTGTTGTGTATTTTGTGGGTTTGGACAAATTGTTTGCTGTTTTGGCTATATATAAAGCATATAGTCAAAAGAGGGACAGATAGCAATTTCTTCCACATTGTATTACCGTAATTTTAATCTTGTTATAGTTTTGGGATTTAGAAATACTTGATTCAGAAGTATATCTTTAATTGATTACAATTTTGCCTCTAAGGGCATTATGAAAGAGTCTCTGATTCTTAACAAAATTCGTAGTCAAGTTGCCCAGTTTCAAAAAAGAAAAATGACATTGTACTTTTAATAATCACTTAAAAAATGAATACACTTTATATTGCATAATGCCTGTGGGGAGATAAAAGTGTGTGTGTGTGTGTGTGTGTATTTGAAACAGAGTCTCGCTCTGTTGCCCAGACTGTAGTTCAGTGGCGTGATCTTGGCTTGCTGCCACCTCCGTCTCCCAGGTTCAAGTGATTCTTTTATACCTTAGCCTCCTGAGTAGCTGTGATTACAGGCATGTGCCACCATGCCTGGCTAATTTTTGTATTTTTAGTAGAGACAGCATTTTGCCACATTGGCCAGGCTGGACTTGAACTCTTGACCTCAAGAGATCTGCCTGCTGTGTCCCCCCCCAAAGTACTGGGATTACAGGCATGAACCATGATACCCAGCCCCTCAAATATATATATATATATATATATATATATATATTTAATTGACTTCTTTTTGTAAAAAGCTTAGTTCAAGTATTTTTATTTCTATTTCTTTTTTGAGATGGAGTTTTGCTCTATCACCCAGGCTGAAATGTAGTGGCGTGATCTCAGCTCACTGGAGCCTCTGCCTCCCAGGTTCAAGCAATTCTCCTGTCTCAGCCGCCCAAGTAGCTGGGACTACAACTACAAGTGTGTGCCACTATGCTTGGCTGATGTTTGTATTTTTAGTAGAGACCAGGTTTTGCCATATTGACCAGGCTGGTCTCGAACTCCTGACCACAGGTGGTCCACCTGCTTCAGCTCCCAAAGTGCTGGGATCACAGGCATAAGCCACCGTGCCCAACCCAGTTCAAGTATATTTAGAACCTCTGTTCTTATAGTCATAGACCCTGTATAAATCTCTATCTGGAAATACAAAATAATCCTTACCTTGCTTTCGGCAAAGTTGATGTTGATAGCAAACACAAGGCTAATTATGAAATTATTAGAGGAGTTTCACCAAACTTTGGTCCAAGACCTGTTTTGTGCGGCCCTCAAGCTAAGAATGACTTTTACTTTTTAAAGAGCTGTTTTTAAAAAATAAGAAATAAACAAAGAATAATATGTAACATAGGCCATATGTGGCTCACAAAGTATAAAACATTTACTATCTAGCTCTTCACAGATAAAGTTTGCTGCCTGTGTATTAGAAGAATACGTATCGTAAAATGAAATGTAAACAGAGACCTTAGGGAAATGCAAATCAAAACCACACCGAGATGTGACTTCATACCCCAGGATGGCTGTGATTTAGGGATGAAAAAGGACAATGACAAGTGTTGGCCAGGATGTAGAGAGATTGGAACTCTTATACATTGCAGAGAGTGTATGAGAATGTAAAATGGTACAGCTACTGTGGAAAAGAGTTTGGCAGTTCCTGAGAAAGTTAAACATATGCTAAAGAGATGCAAAGAAAAATTTAAAAATAAATAACTAAAAGAAAAACATAGAGCTATCATATGCCCCAGCAGTTTTGCTGCTAGGTGTATACCCAAGAGAATTGGAAATGTGTACACTAAAACTTGCACAAGACTGTTCATTACGATAAACAAAGTGGAAAAAATTCAGATGTCCATCAACTGATAAACAAAATGTGATATAGCCATAGGATGGAATATTATTCACTCATAAAAAGAATGAAATACTGACACACACTTCATCATTGATGAACCTTGGAAACGTGCTAAGCACAAAAACCAGACACAAAAGGCCAAATGTTGTATGATTCCATCTATGTGAAATGTATATAAAAAACAAATCTTTAGAGACAGTAGGTAGATTAGTGGTTGCCAAAGGCCGTGGGGAGGTCAAATGGGGAGTGACTATTCATGGATATGTTTTTTTTTAGGGTGACGAAAATATTCAGGAATTAGATAGTGATGGTGGTTATAACAGCCTTGTGAATGTAATTTTTAAAACCACTGAATTGTATACTTAAAATGGTGGATTTTACAGTTTCTGAATTATATCTCAACAAAAGAAAATGTAACCAGAGATTAAGTAGTATAAACAAGGTAATGAGAGGTCAGGGAGAAAAAAGAAGACTGTGGGCATGAATTAGTGGATGCGACTCTGAAGTTGGGGCTTGAAATGCACCTCAAAAGGCATATAGGATTTGGATAGATAAAGCAAGTGGATAAGGTATTACTTAGGAAGGGGTATAAACCAAGATATTGTTTGACAGAAGAGAAGTCGCAAGATGTAAGAGGAAGAAAAGACAAGGTGAGTCTCTCGTTTTCATGGGGCCTCTAAACTGGCATATTAACTGATCTGGCCTGCTAAGAATAATACTTTGCACAGTTATTTTTATGGGATAAATTGCATATCCTTCTAGTCTCGGGCAAGAATTTTTTATTCCAGCCAGAGAGCAAGAGCCTAAAGACTCTCTGCCATGGTATTTTTAACAGGTTACTGTAAGGATTTTAGTTCACTGCATAGGCCTTGTGGAATTTGCTGCCATCTTTTTAAAATCCTATTTTAAATCATACAAAGTGTCTATCAGGTTTTGTTATTTAAAACAACCCTCCCCCCTTAATACTGTTCCTTATACTTGCCATTTCACACTTTATAAAGTTCTTTCATGTATACTGTTTTATTTAATGCTTCCACCACACCTGAGTTAGGCGATACCATTCCCATTTTGAAGATGAAAGAGGCTGTATAATGGGAGCCAGGATGGGAGCACTGGAGACAGAATGCCTAGGTTCAAATTCTTGATCTGCCATTTACTAGTTGTTTTGTAAGTTTTGAGTTATTGAAATTCTGTAGGTCATATGTTTTCTCTTGTCTGAAGTGGTGATCATAGTTAATATCATGGGTTGTTTTAAATAAGTTGACTAAAAGTAAAATTCTTAGAAACATGCTTGCACATAGTACGCCCTTCATAAGTGTTAAAGTGTTCTTTACAGATCACGAAAATTGAGTAAGGTTAATAAATCCAGAGCCTTCCAGTTGGTAAGTGTTAGAGCCAGTGATTAAATTAGGTAATTAGGTAATCTGAATTTAAGTCCTACTTGCTAATTTATCTAGTTGCCTTTACCATATTTTGTTACATGTTTATTTACTTATTGGACATAAAATTATTAACCTTCTAAACTTTAATTTAAATGTAGACTGGCTGAGTACAGTGGCTCACACCTATAATCCTAGGACTTTAGAGGCTGAGGTGGGAGGGAATTGCTTCAGGTCAGGAGTTCAAGGCTGCATTAAGCTATGGTTGTGTCACTGCACACCAGCAGTGACAGAGCAAGATTCTGTCTGAAAAAATAAATGTGGGCCACTCCATAGACCAGGTAGTTATATTTCCATTCTTAACCCAGTCTTTGCTTTAATCCATTGGTGCCCAGTCCTAAGCAGTTAAAAACCAAACTTATGAGCTATGAGGGGAAAAATTTACAGTGGAAAACATAGATTTAATGCAAACTAACTGAAAAAGTTGCAAAAAAAATAAAGAAAAAACAAATTAACAAAAATTAACTTGATGGTGATAAAATAGCTAAAAGCAAATAACTTCTGAGGGAAGACCTGGGATAATCAATCAAAAAAGTAGCTATTTTTAATAAATAGACTGCTTGATAGGGACAAATTTTTTTAAAGATAAATAAAGGCATTCACAAAAGAAAAAAGCACATGACTGATAAGTATTTGAAAACTTTAACCTCACTAGTTAATCAGAGAAACTTAGAGTAATAAAATTTTGATAATACAATTAACAAAATAAGAACATTTATATTGAAACTCTGTACTATTAGGGATATGGTGAAATGGCACCATCAAATTCCTGATTGGAATGTCAACTGATAAAACCACTAGTCTCCATGAAGAACCTTAAAAATGAGGCCGGGCCCGGTGGCTAAAGCCTGTAATCCCAGTACTTTTGGAGGCCGAGGCGGGTGGATCATGAGGTCAAGAGATCAAGACCATCCTGGTCAACAAGATGAAACCCCGTCTCTACTCAAAATACAAAAAATTAGCTGGGCATGGTGGCACACACCTGTAATCCCAGCTACTCAGGAGGCTGAGGCAGGAGAATTGCCTGAACCCAGGAGGCGGAGATTGCGGTGAGCCGAGATCGCACCGAGCGGAGATCGCACCATTGCACTCCAGCCTGGGTAACAAGAGCGAAACTCCGTCTCAAAAAAAAAAAAGAACCTTAAAACTGTTCCTAGTCTTCGATTGAGTAAGTAATGTTTCATGTGAGAATATAACCCAGAGAAAAAATGACAGCTGGATTATATAAGTAAAGTGTATTATATAAGTAAAGATTTCTTGCAGCATTGTCTATAATAATATATAAATAAGCATTGTCTATAATAATAGAAAACACTTGGAGATACCCAGCAAGGACAGTTAAATTACTGTATATTTATTGTAATATCTATTAAATAGTTAGGAAAAACTTCAGTGACCTTGAAGAAAGATGAAGTAATATTGGCATGGGGGGCGGGGGCGGGGAATAAAAAAGATTCAAAATTGCAACACTTTAACCTCTAATGTCAAGCAGTCAACCTAGTCTTGAGAAGTTCATTCTGGATAAATACTTACTGAGTTGCTCTTAAATGTTTAATTTACTGAGTACCTTCTATAAAAATAAATAAGGCAAAACCCCTTTTGAAACCGCATTCCCCTTTCCCTTATAGTAGTGACCACCCAATTTTTCTATTCTTCCTTCAAGCAGATGCCTCAAAAAAATTGTCTTGTAATGCTATCTCCCAATTTCTTCCCTCCCAGTCTTTCCTGAACCCAGTCGTGTTTTTGTCCTGGGTTACTGCACTGAAATTGGTTTATCAAGTCTCCAGTGACCTCCAGTGGTGAAGTTCTCAGTCTCAGCTTACTTTACAAGTCAGCATTTGACAGTTGATCAGTTCCTCCTCTTTGAAATATTTTATTCTCTTTATTCCAAGAAAGTATATACATGGCTCCCCCCAACCTGCCACCCCACCTCACTAGTTGCTCTTTCTTGACCTGCTTTGATGGCTCCTCTGCTCTGATTTTTGTTTTTTAGTTAATATGGAGAATTGCATTGTATTTTTTTATATTGTGGTAAAATACACATAACTTATACCATAGTAATTATTTTTAAGTATACAATTCAGTAAAATTAAGTACATTCACATCGTTTTGCAGACTTTACCACCATCCATTTTCAGAACTCTTTATTTTGCGTAGCTGAAACTCAATCCCATTAAACAATAATTCCCCATCCCCCTTTCTCAGTCCCCAACAACCACCATTCTATTTTCTGTCTCTGAATTTTTGACTAAGAGAGGTACTTCATGATAAGTGGACTAGGGATACCTATATGTCAAAATTGAAAACTTCTGTGCATCAAAGAACACATCAACAAGGTTGAGCATCCCTAATCCCAAAATTCAAAATGCTCTGCACTCCGTAACTTTTGAGTGCTGACGTGACACCAGAAGTGGAACATTCTATTTCTTACCTCATGTAGTTTTCAGTCAAAATAGTAGTCAAAACTTCATTTCAGGCACAAAATTATTAAACATACAATATAAAATTACTTCCAGGCTATGTGTATGAAGTATATATAAAACATAAAAGAATTTTGTGTTTAGACTTGGGTCCCATTCTCAATATAACTCATTGTATATATGCAGATATTCCACAACCTGAAAATATTTGAAATCTGAAGCACTTCTGTTCCCAAAGGGGTACTCAACCTGTAGTCCAGTTTATCTGTTTTTTCTTTTGTGCCTATGTTTTTGGTGTTTATCCAAGCAATCATTGCCAAATCCATTGTCATGTACCTTTCCTCCTGTGTTTTCTTCCAAGAATTTTATGGTCTTGCTGTCTCACATTTAATCTTTGATCCATTTTGAGTTAATTTTTGTGTGTGGCATAGGGTAAGGGCCCAACTCTTCATTGTTTTACATGTGGATATCCAGCTTTCCTAGCACCATTTATTGAAAAGACCATCTTTCCCAATTGAATGGTCTTGGCCTCATTGTCAAAATCATTTGACCATATATGTGAGGGATTTATTTCTGGGTTCTCTATTTTATAAATTTTAATATGTTGTGTTTTCATTTTCATTCTGTTCAAAATACTAATATCCATTTTGATTTCTTTCTAAATATTTGGGGATTTTCTTGATCCTTCTGCTGCTGGTTTCTAATTCCATAGTAGTCAGAAAACATACTTTGTATGATTTAAATTTGTTCAAATTTATTAAGACTTACTTTGTAATTTAGAATATGGTCTGCCGGGTGCGGTGGCGCGTGCGTGTGGTCCTACTCTCGAGGCTGAGGCTGGAGGATCGCTTGAGTCTAGGAGTTCTTTCTTGGCCTGTAGTGTGCTATGCCGATCGGGTGTCCGCGCTAAGTTCGGCATCAATATGGGGACCTCCTGGGTGCGGGGGACCACCATGTTGCCTAAGGAGAGGTGAATCGGCCCAGGTCGGAAACGGAGCAAGTCAAAACTCCCCTGCTGGCCGGCCGCGGTGGCTCATGCCTGTAATCCCAGAACTTTGGGAGGCTGAGACCGGTGGATCACAAGGTCAAGAGATCGAGACCATCCTGGTCAACATGGTGAAACCCCGTCTCTACTAAAAATACAAAAAATGAGCTGGGCATGGTGGTGCGCACCTGTAATCCCAGCTACTCGGGAGGCTGAGGCAGGAGAATTGCTTGAACCCAGGAGGCAGAGATTGTGGTGAGCCGAGATTGCGCCATTGCATTCCAGCCTGGGTAACAAGAGCGAAACTCCGTCTCAAAAAACAAAAACAAAAACAAACAAACAAAAAAACCCGTGCTGATCAGTAGTGGGATTGCATCTGTAAATGGCCACTGCACTCCAGCCTGGGCAACATAGCGAGACCCTGTCTCTTTAAAAAAAAAAATAGAATATGGTCTATCTTGGCAAATGTTTCGCGTGCACTTGAAAATAATGTATATTCTTTTGTTGAATAAACTATAATCATGCATCACTTAACAGGGATACGTTTGGAGAAATATATCAGATGATTTGCTAAATTAATCCCTAAGTAGTTCATTTCTTTTTAGATACTTTTGTAAATGATTTTTAAATTTTATTTTCCACCTCTTTGCCAATATGTAGAAATACAGTAACACATCACTAACAGCATATCTCATAACTATGGTCACACACCAGTGCAGACCAGCCTGGGCAACAGAGCCAGACCTTCTCTCTAAAATGAGTAAATCAATAAAGTAAATAAAAAATAAACAAAGTAAATCAGTCAGTTAATTCAACCTGAGCTTATTGTAACTTTTTTACTTTATAAACTTTTTGACTCCTGTAATAACACTTAGCTTAAAACACATTGTCCAGAAATATTTCCTTTCTTTATATTCTTATTCTGTGAAGTTTTTTTATTTTAACAATTTTTTACTTTTATTTAATTTTTAAAACTTTTTTGTTAAAAACTAAGACACAAACACACATATTCACCTAGGCCTACACTGGTTTAGGATTATTAAGGTGTCACTAGGCCATAGGAATTTTTCAGCTCCATTATAATCGTGTGGGACCACCGTCACATATACGGTCCATCATTGGCCCAAACAGTGTTATGTGGTACCTGACTGTATTCTGTAAATGTCGATTAGATCCAATTGATTGATGGTGTTGTTTAGTTCAGCTACATTCTTACTGATTTGCTGTCTGCTGGATCTGTCAGTTACTGACAGGGGTGTTGAGGGCTCCAGCTACAATAATGGATTCATATGTTTCTTCTTGCAGTATCCTTTTTGCCTCATGTATTTTGACACTGTTAGATGCGTGCACATTAAGAACTGTTATGTCTTCTTGGAGAATCAATGCCTTTATCGTTATGTAATATTCTTCTTGATAACTTCCCTTACTCTGAAGCCTGCTTTGTCTTAGAATAATATAGTTACTCTAACTTTCTTTTTATTAGTGTTAGCATGATATATTTTTCTTCATCTCTTTACTTGTAATCTGTGTACTGTAGTCCCCCCTACCCATGGAGGATACATTTCAGGATTCTCTGTGGATGCCTGAAACCGTGGATAATATAGTACCAAACATTATATATACTATGTTTTTTTCCTGTACATACCTGAATAAAGTTCCGTTTATAAATTGGTCACAGTAAGAGATTGACAACAATACCTAATAATAGGACAATTCTAATAATATACTTTAATAAAAGTTATGTAATCTTTCTCTCAAAATATTGTAGTATTTTTCAGATACCTGTTGACCATGGGTAACTGAAATTGCAAAAAGCAACACCATGGATGGGGGGAGTCTATGGTATTTATGTTTAAAGTGGGTTTCTTATAGACAATATAAAATTGGGTCTTGTTTATTTAGTCCATCCTGACAGTCTCTTTTAATTGCTATTGGATTAATATATATCTGCCATATTTGTTACTGTTTTCTATTCATTGCCCTCCCTTGTTCTGTTTCTTTGTCTTCTGATTTCAATGGAATGTTTTATGTTACTTCATTTTCCTCCTTGCTTACTGTATTGATTATACTTCTTTTTACTTTTCTCTTCTAGTTGCACTTGAATTTGCAGTATACATTTACAACCAGTCCAAGGCTACTTTCATATAACATAGCACTTCATGGGTAGTGGAAGTACCTTATAACAGAATATTCTCAATTACTTATACCCGTCCCTTATAACATTGCTGTCATTCATTTCACTTTTCTGTAAGCTATAATCACCTATTAATTTGTTGCTGTAACTTTGAACAAACTGTTATCTCTTTAGATCAATAAAGGATAAGAAAAGTAAATGTAAAGTTTCTGATGTGAATACTTTTCCTTCTTTTTGAAGAACTTTTCACATTTCTTGCAAGGCATGTCTGCTGGTAACAAATTCAGTTTTTGTTTGTCTGAGGAAGTCTGCGTTTCTCCTTCATTTGGGGGATAATTTCACTTGATACAGAGTTGTAACTTGGCTGTTTTTCTGAGAATACTTCAAATACTTCACTTCACTTACTTCTTGATTTCCTGGCTTCTGAATAGAAGTCTGATGTAATTCTTATCTCTGTTCTGCTATGGGTAAGATGTTTCTTCCCCCCTCTGGCTTCTTTCAGCATTTTCTCTTTCCCTAGATTTTATGCAGTCTGAATATACGTAAGGCTAGATATTTTGGTATTTATCCTGAACTTCCTGGGTCTGTGGTTTGGTGTCTGTCCTCTGTTTATTTTTTAGCAGTCTTTTTTCTCCCGTCTCATCTCTTCGTTTGGCCCTGTCTTCAAAATGTATGTGGAAGTTAACCAATTCTTACTACCTCCATTGCTACTTCTTTGGTCACCATTCCTATCTCGGGATTTCAGTTCCCTTCTAGTTCTTCCTAATTCTGTCCTTGACCTTCTCTTTCACAACCAGAGAGATCTTTTAAAAATTTCAGTGGAAACTTGACACCCTGTACTCAAAACTGTGCAGTGACTTCCCGTGCATATCAAGTAAAAGCTTAAGTCCTTCCCATGCTTGAAAGCCTGTATTTTGTTTAATCTCTTACCTTTTCTTCTACTAGTGACTTCCTCATTGTCCTCCAATTATAGTGCCCTACTTGTTCCTTATTGAAGTCACCAGGCATCTCAAGGCTTTTCTACTTCCCTCAGATGTCTGCCCAGCTCTGTTCTCTGACTGCCCATCATCTTCAGTTGCTTGCTCAAACATCACTTTTTTCTAGATCATAAACCTACCTGCCATATGGACTGTGATCTCCCCGTTGCTGTATGTTCTCTGGAATACTTTACCAGCTGACTTGTCTCTGGCAGGAGAGTGCATGGCACATTGGAGAAGATGTAAGAAAGCCAGTTGGCTGGAGCATTGAGAATGAGAGGGAGTGCTGTTGTGAAATGAAGCCAGAATGGGAATTAGGGACCCAACTGTGCAGACCCTTGTAGGCCATGTTAACATCTTCGGTCTTTATCTTTAAGGGAAATGGGAAATCACTGAAGTATCTGAACTGGAGGGATTTGGAGGAGGTCTCTAAGTGATTAAATCTGCCATTTTACAAAGTTCATTTTAGCTTCATTTTGAATGTATTGGCAGGGAAATGATTGGATGTAGGGAGATCAGGTGAGAGGCTATTATAGTGATCCAGGTGTAAGCTGATGGTAGCTTATTTAGTCTGTTATGGTTGATGGCCATACAAAAAGAATGTTTGAAACTCCCTGATTCTCTGAAAAAAATCTATTTATATGCATCTGTGGTCAGCAGTTCACAACTCCTGATTGCCAGGTTAAGATTTCCAGTTTAGAGGATCTCCTTTTGGTTCCATGATGAGAAAATAGAATGGCTTTCCCAATGTAATTCTTCAGAATAAATCGTAGAAATTCTGTAAATCAAATAGTTATATACCTTTTTTGTGTATTTCTTAGCATTTGGCACAAAATCAGAGGTTCCTAATTCAGCTAATTATTATTTAATGGTCACTTCTAGATCCTGTTCACACTTTCATCTCTCATGAAGGCAAAGCTTTAACTAATTTCCTTATTTTTCCCAGCCTTCTCTCATCTCAAAAAATTAAGTTGATCAGGACTAAGAATGTTCCTCAATAGGATGTCGTCAAGACAAAGGTGTCTGTATGTCTGGTGTTATTTCTCTTCATAAAACTAATAACCTCTGGGAGAAACATTTGTGTAGAACTGTAGCACTTATGAGAATAGGAAACTCGTAACACTCTGGCCATACTAAAAGAGATTTGAAGCTCTTATGTGAGCAAACAGATTTAATAAACAGGGATTCTAATTTCTAATAGTCGTTTTCTAATGTGGCAGTGTTTTTATTAACTAAAACATTGATTCTCTCTTTTCACGTTAGTTTAGGGAGGAAAAAAGCATTAAGCTGCTGTACCTAAAATATGTTATTAATTATTGTTTGCTTACCAGAAACCAGTGAGTTTTCTTAGTCCAGCTTTGTTCTGTAAACAAAGAAGTTGAATATTAATGAGGACAAATAACTTGTCCAGGTTCACACAACTTACAGATCCTGATTTTGGACCCAGATAGTTCTGCAAAAGGCTATATGTGTGAGGGGGGCGGGGGGGCGGTGTATGTGTTTTTGAGACAGAGTCTCGCTGGCGTGCAGTGGCGTGATCTTGGCTTACTGCAACCTCGGACTCTCTGGTTCAAGCACTTCTCCTGCCTCAGCCTCCCGAGTAGCTGGAATTACAGGCATGCCCAGCTATTGCTGTATTTTTAGTAGAGAGGGGGGACTTTAGTAAAGGACTGTGTCCCATTATCTGAAGTAGGCTTCAGAAGGTGATGATAAGAAACTTCTGGGAGTTAAAAGAACTTGTTCTAACCCAATGTAAAGAAACTAAGAACTTTCAAAAAAGGTTTGATGAAATGCTAAAAAGAATAGACAATATAGAGAGGAATATAAATGAA
>CM052659.1:102775454-102802360 GCA_028533165.1 Leontopithecus rosalia
AATATGTATAGCGCTCTCCACTTTAAATACACAAAATATACATTCTCCACTTTTAATACACAAAATATTGATCAGCCATTATTAATAACCATTCTTAGAATTAAGCAATATTTCTGTTCTTTCTCCCTCTTTTTCTTCCTCTTTCTTTCTCTCCTTCTCTCAAAAAAAAAAAAAAAAAAGAGAGGGGGTTTCACCATGTTGTCCAGGATGGGCTTGATCTCCTGACCTTGAGATCCTCCTGCCTTGGCCTCCCAAAGTGCTAGGATTATAGGCGTGAGCCACTGTGCCCAGCCAAGGCTCTTTGTTTTTTATCAGAGGTTGTTCATTTGGGTTCTCTAGTCTCCAACTTTTCCCTCACTTCCCCCAGTGTGTATATGCTTTTCAAAGAACTGGATTTACGGGACTAAGGAATCTAATAAAGTTAAGAATCAATACATTTGATTATATTGCCTCCTCGTTTGGGGTTCCTAATTGACAGTGCTTTCTGTTGTCTTACATTACCTTTCCAACATTCTTCTCAAAATACCAATAATACTCTAGTTACATTAATAAAGTGGATAATTGCCAGGCACTCTCCTAAGTGCCACATATGCATTATCTCATTTGGTGTTCACAGCAACACTGCTGAACTCTGTATCTTTTAAGGAAAATAATGTATCCCTTACTTTAAGATTAGCCCTCTATCTAAAGGGTCTCACCAGATTTTAAAGATTGCTTGGATTAATTGAGTTACTGAATATAGTGGAAAAGCTCTTAGCATTAGTGTTAGATAGAATCTAGCTTTGAATCCAAACTCAGCTCTTTTTTTTTCTTTCATTCAGTAAATGTTTATTGAGCATCTGCTATCTCCTAAGTACTGTTCCGGGCACTAGGAATGGCATCTTTATCTGCATTTTGAATGTCTGCCTTGAAGGTTGCTAAAGACTAAGGAAAAGGCACTTAAAAAAAAGTTTGCTTCTTTGCCTTCCTAACTGATCTCCCTTCTCTAGTTTTTCATTCCTCTGTTGCAATCTACAGAGTACTCATAGCTTTTTTTCCGTCTCTCTTCTTCAAACTCTTGCTCAAAAGCTCTAGGAGGCTTTTCTCCTCTGATGGGAAAGTTTCAAGTTCATAGGATGTCATAGAGGAACTTTTATAGCCTGCTATTTAAAACCATATATGGGCCAGGTACGGTGTCTCATGCCTGTAATCCCAGCACTTTGGGAGGCTGGGAAGGGTAAATCACCTGAGGCCAGGAACTTAAGACCAGCCTGGCCAACATGGTAAAACCCTGTCTACAAAAAATACAAAAAAGTTAGCTGGGTGGCACACGCCTGTAGTCCCAGCTACTTGGGAGGCTGAGGAAGGAGAATTACTTGAACCCAGGAGGTGAAGGTTGCAGTGAGCCGAGATCATGCCACTGCACTCCAGCCTGGGGGACAAAGTGAGACTTCATCTCAAAAACAAAAACAAAAAACAGAACCACGTATGTACTAAGCCTTTCCTCTCTTAGCCTTTCACAGTAAATGCTCAGCCCACCTAGACTTTTTTTTTTTTTAAATATAGTTTTTCCATTAGATCATCACAGATTTCCTTGAGTCTGTGCCTTTTTTTCTGGAATTCCATGTCTATAATATTCTGTCTACCTACACCCCCTTCCTTTCACAGAACTTCAAGAAATACATAGAAAGTACACAGTGAAAAAATCTCTTTTTTCCCCCTATGTCCTGTCATTCCTCGGTTTCCTTCCCAAAGGTATTCTGTGCATATACAAGTTTATGTACATGTATGAATACAGGTAGATTATCATGGTAGATTGTGAACCCTGAAACCAGGCTGCCTTAGTTTAAATTGTAGCTTTTCTTCCTAGATAAGTGACTTTGGGGATATTACCAGTATCTGCCTCTTAAGCTTATGAGGATTTCTTACAGCACTTTTGCACATGGTAAGCACTAATTAATGTTTACCATTATTATTGTTGTGTTATTATATAACAGCATAATATATTCAAAAGAAAACAACATTTAAAATCTAGAGACATAGGTTTGAATACAGTGTCCTAATTACTTTAAGCTTAAGTCATTTCATCCAAGTTAAGTCTTGTATGTTTCTTATCTTTATAATGGTGGTAATGACATATAGTTTTGGTTTTGATTACCTAAAAAAATAAAAAGGAAAGAGTATTGTAAGTGACAGAATACTATATAAAATTTAGTTGCTGTTGGTTACATGGTTTTACTTTCCCTTCAAGGAAAGGTTATAAGGTTATAGCTGGATAATAGCCTAAAAAACAAAGATATCAGAAACTTAGTTACAATTATGCATTTTTGCTTATAATTATTCCAAATTCATACTTTTTCATTAGCTTTGGGATGCTTTAGTTTTGGTCATATATAGTTTATGTGGCAGTGCTGTTAAGGGAATAAAGTTAGACTAAATACCTATATTTATGGAAATGTATCTGTCAAGATTCCAGAATTGATATACTTAGCTATCCTTGGCATAATTTAGTAAACCTGGCCAAATGTATCTTTTAAGGAAAATAATGTGTTTTGGTCAACCTAGAAAGTATTAGTCATGGCCTTAAAATTTTTCTGCATGATTTACAAATGTTTTGTTTGCCTGCGATGATAACAGTTACTGAAGAATATTCACCTTACTTAAGTAGATGGTAATATATGTAAAAAGCAGTCTTTCTTTTTCATTTCCCTTAGTCAAACATTTACTGGTGATGCACTTTTTGATGATTTACTATGTTGCTAAAATAGGATACGCATTCACTGTTTTTTGACAGCTCATGGATCCAAGAGCACATGTAGTTCCCAGAGGCACAGAGTATAGGATATTTTTGGATACTGTGATATTCCCCTTTCTTCTCCTAATTAGAAGCATTCCCAGTATTAAACATTTAGGAGGAAAAATTATAGTCAAAGGAGACCATCTCTTTCATTTAAATCACTTTAATATGAAGAAAATATTTTACTTTGGAGATTTAAACTGATTTAAAGTAACAATTTTGGTAACCTTTGGGTTTGTCTTGAAAGTATTTTCATTTCATTTGTTTCTGAAATACTTGTTTCTCTGAAGAGAGAAAATGCCTCAATCTGATGAGATAGTTATATGTAACCTTGATGACTGACAGTTTAAACTGAAATCAATAAAGGGAGAATATTTTGTAAATGCATTGAGACAAAGCATACAGGAAAGATGTAATTTTGTATAGTCTTTTGTTGAAGTCTTCAAAACAGTGCAAGTGTTATTTGAGATTGTCAACTCATTTGCCTCATAATATGAAAATTCATAGTAGGGTAAACAAAGCTATTTAAATCTGAGTTTCGCAGAAATGTTTACTTGCCTAGTTATCTTTCAGAAGAACATGCAGAATGATGACTCTTCTCAAATTCAGCAGTTATACTAATACCTGCAAAAACTGTCATTTAGGGATTATTTGTACAGTTCTATGTGGCAGTCCTCAGTCATACAACACGTGCATGTATTTATTAATTTCTATACGTAAGATCTGGAATTATTGAAACAATCTTAGACTTTTTTTGATAAAGAATTAGATTAAAACTCCTTATTTGTAACAACATGGAAGTCATTCAGTGTAAGAACTCAGATCATATTGCTGATATTCTAGAAATAGAATGTAAATTAGGTTTTAACAGTAATTCTGAGATTATCATATGTGGCAAATTTGTATGATATTCAACACTCTAGGTAATCAAATCACAGAGATTTTTTAAAAAGCATTGATTTGCATTTGTGGTCAGTATTGCTTAGGAAAAACATCAATGCTATAAAAGTGTATAAAGTTTTGACTAAAGGTGGTCAGGGAAGGCTATCTTATGGAATTAATACTTGTGCTCAGATCCAAGGAAAGGAGCGGGCATTACTAACTAAGTGAAGAAGGAAGAAGTCATTGCAGGCAAAGGGAATAGCTTCTGCAAAAGCTCTGTGGCTGAAGGGAGCATATCAGGTTTAAGAAACTGAAAGATGGCCAGTGTGGCTGGCATAGAGAGTAAAGAGGGATATGGTGCAAGATGAAGTAGATGTGGGCCAAATCATTAGGAGCTTTGAGTTTAGTCTTTCTCCTGTGAGGAAAAGGAAATCATTTAATTTTCTGTTTTGAAAAGATCATTCTGGCTGCAATGTAGAGGAACCCAAGTGAACAACAATGGACTAGTTGTTAAGAGGCTATTTCAGTAGTCCCAGGAAGTTGCTTATACTAGAGTCATGGTTACAGAAAAGAAAAGGAACTGACAGATAATTTGCCTGGAGGGTAATGGTTCTTTGACCAGGTGATTCTGACACTACTACCCTCCTCTCCTGTTTCTCCACTCTTTAAAAAAATAGTGATACAAAATACAAAATAGTGTTCTGTGATTAAATTATCACATTTTTATTATAGATTATATTCTTGATAAACTAATACTCAAAATTTTATGTTTAGAATATTATAAAGAAATTTTTTCATCAAATGTAGGTTCACAGCTGGGCACGGTGGTTCACAACTGTAATCCCAGCACTTTGGGAGGCCGAGGCAGCTGGATCACTTGCGGTCAGGAGTTTGAGACCAGCCTGGCCAACATGGCGAAACCCTGTCTCTACTAAAAATACAAAAAATTGGATGGGCATGGTGGCACGCACCTGTAATCACAGCTACTCAGGAGGCTGAGGCGGGAGAATTGCTTGAACCTGGGAGGTGGAGGTTGTAGTGAGCCAAGATCATACCATTACACTCCAGCCTGGGCAACAAGAGCAAGAATCCGTCTCCAAAAAAAAAAAAAGTAGGTTCATGACCTCTCAGTTGTGAAGATGTGCATATTGGCCATATAAGATTTTTTAAATAAAGGTCTCTTTTACAACTGTAAACTAAAGAAACAATATCAAGGAACTGACATTTATAGGACACGCTCAAAGGCTAAAAAGTAAGTGAAAGCTAGAATCAGCACTCAGAGCCTATTTTTGTCTTGATGGCATTTACCGAACTGGCTAAACCTGGGCTTATGGTTTCATTGCCTTTGCAGACATAGAGGTTGGGAGACTAAGCTCAGTCTTTGAGGAGACATGCCACTGAGTGTCTGTGCACCCCTCCCCACCCCTTCTGCCAACTCCTAGGATAGTTGACTGTCATAAATTTTGGCACTAAGTTGAAGTGGTGGTGCAGTTTTGGGGTTGTTACTCATTAACCTTTTATAGTTGTAACCTAGTCTTTATGTTTTCGTATCTAAATTGCACTTTTTGGGTTAGCCCAAAAATACCTTATAATTTGACTATGGTTCAAAGTAATTCTGGGCAATAGTAACCCCAGGCACTTGGCAGAAGCAAATGCGTATCTCAGAAAAGATCACACAACTCAAAAAGAAACTGAAAATATGGACTAGCCAAGACAACAGGCAACAGACTTAGACTCCCACTGACTTAATATAAGAACAATGAGATTATGATAGCTAACATTTTGTACTGCTTCCTATGAACTGTGAACTCTTCCAATACTTTACATATTAATTCAGTTAATCCTCACAGCAACTCTAAAGTAGGTATTATTATCCCCATTTTACAGGTGAAGGAATAAAGCACAGAATAGGGATGTAACTTGACCAAGGTTAGTAAATTGGTAGAACCAGGATTCTAGCCAGGCAGTATGGGTTCTAAAGTTAGGCTTTTAACCATTTTACTATGCTGCCTGTGAGAAAGAGAATGAGGTTAGGAAAAGTTACAAATCGCTTTTTTGTGGAGTTGGGGGGAAAGAACTTTTAGAAATGAAATATATAGGCTGGATGCAGTGATGCACGTCTGCAGTCTCAGCCCTTTGGAAACCCAAAGCAGGACCATTGCCTAAGTTCAGGAGTTCGAGACCAGCCTGGGCAATGTGATAAAACCCTCTATCTACAACAAATACAAAAATTAGCTGGGCATGGTGGTGTGTGCCTGTAGTCCCAGCTACTTGAGAGGTTGAGGTATGAGGATCCCTTGAGCCCAGGAGGTCGAGGCTGCAGTGAGCTGTGCTGCTGCACTCCAGCCTGGGCAACAGAGTGAGACCCTATCTCAAAAAAAAGAAAGAAAAAAGAAAAGTATAAATAAAAATCTTAAAAGTTAGTGGACAGGCTTAACAATAGATTATAATTAATGACCTGGAAGACGACCTGAAAAATAAATTAACCAAAATAAAGAGACAGAAATGGAAACTATGTAAAAAGGAGGAGAAAATATGCAAAAAGGAGTAAAGGAAATTGGACAGCCAGAGCCTAAATTGCTAGGTTTCCCTCCTAACCATTCTGTGTTTAATAAGTAGTTGATATGTTACTTAGATGCTCTGTTGCCTAGCTAAAGCTTCCATTACATCGCCTTCCTGATAGTGAGATTTGACTATGTGACAAGGCTTTGGTAATTTGGGATGCAAATGGAAATGAGTGTAACTTCTGGGTCATGCCTATCAGAGAAAAGGGGTATGCCTTTTTCTTTCTCTTTCTTCCTTCCCATGAACTGGAAGGTATACATGGCAGTGAGATATTTTTGCCTATGTAGAAGAGGGCAATACTCTAAGGAAGATAGAGCAATAAGACATAAGAGCTTGGCTCTCTCAGACTGCTAAGCTGCCAAACAAGACTGTCACATGAGAGGAAAATAACCCTGAATTTTGGTTAAACCGCTTTGGAGTCTCTTATTACAGCAGCCTTGTCTACGTCTTAAATAATACAAGAAGAGCATGGAAAGGTTTATTAGTTGTCTAACTAGAATTTCAGATATTAAGAAAAATCAGATAGATACAATATTTAAGGAGATTACAATTTGAATTTTCAAAACTGCAAAAAGATACAAATTCAAGAAGTCAAGTAAATCCTAAGCAGAGTAAATGGAAATCTAAACCTAAAGTCTTCATAGTTAAATTTGCAGATGATCAGAGATGTCAAAAGTAACCCGAAGGAGAGGACAGATCACTTTCAAAAGCTCTGCAGTTAGGCTAGCAGCTGACTTAAGGAAAGGAAAGTAGAAATCAAAAGACAGTAGTAGAGTAGTGACTACAGTGTACTTAGAGTAAATAACTATTAAAGCTAAAATATCTTTGAAGAGTGAAGCAAAGTTTTCAGATAAATAAACTGGAAGTTTTCTCACCATTTGTACAGCACAAAGAAAAATTCCAAACTTTAGGTAGAAGGAAATTGACCCTAATGGAGGATCTGAAGATGTTCATTAGAAAAGAAAAATGGGCCTAGGCCTGTTGGCGCACACCTGTAATCTCAGCACCTTGGGAGGCCAAAGTGGATGGATAGCTTGAGCCCAGGAGTTCGAGACCAGCCTGGGCAACATAGTAAACGCTGTCTGTACCAAAAATACAAAAAATTAGCTGGATGTGGTGGCATGCACCTGTAGTCCCAGCTACTCTGGAGGCTGAGGTAAGAGGATTGCTTGAGCTCAGGAGGCAGAGGTTGCATGCAGTGAGCCAAGATTATGCCACTGCACTGCAGCCTGGTTGGTAGTTGAGACTATCTCAAAACAAAAACAAAACTAAAAATGGCTGAAATTAGTGAGCCAAGTGTCCAATTGAAGTTAGAAAGACATTCGAATAAGCCGGAGAAAGGAAATAAATAATAAACATAAAAGCAGAAATTAGAGAAGTAGAAGAGGTCTACAATGAAACATCTACAAAGCCAGAGTTGGTTTTGAAAAGAGTAATAAAATTAGCAAACCTGGTAAAATAGACCAAAAGTAAAAGAGGAAAGGCACAGATAAACAATACAAATGAAAAAGGAGATATAAGTAAAGATGCAGCAGATTATTTATAAAAGAGAGAAAAGTGTACACACTAACATTTTTGTGCAGGGAATCATTTTAAATGGTATATTATTATGTCTGTTGTCATAATAACATATCGAGCTTATCAAGACCACTTGTCAAACTTGCCAAAAATTTACTCTTGAATAACTAAGATGGTTGAATTAAATATTTTAATCCCTTACTTGAATATTTGGAGAGTTACAAAGGTGCAATGAATCCAATAACTCTGCTTCAGTCATACTTCACTGAAGATTGTGGGAAGAGTTATTTGGGGATATAGATATGGATAAATTTATTTAAAACAGTATTATATTGTTCCCTTTTAATATGTAAGGAAGATGAGGGGAAATGTGAAATTGTGGAAACCTTGTCTTTTTTAAACTGTTTTTTAAAAAGGTATTACTAGTAATTTTTGGTGCTTGTACCAAAAAGTGATGGCACAATACTGAGAATGATTCATAATTTAGTGTTTCTTTCCCTTAAAAAAATTCTTATGAGCTTTATATTATATAATTCACACTGTTCAGTGAACTAAATAATGTACTTAGGCAAGATATGGTTTTACCAGGGCAAGCCCCTTATTTTCTGGAGGACTGGTAGCAAATAGTGGTAGCACTTTTGTAACTAGCACAGTTCTAAACTAGTACATAAGACAGTCTAGGTTGACAAATGTCTACAGGCCTACGTAGCAACTGCTACAGATTATAGAAGATCCAAAAAGGACTTTTTTGGGAGTGGGGAGAGAAGGGAATGAAATTGATAGATTATCTGGCAAATTTGACAGAGTGGGAAATTATGTTGATAATTTCAGAATAAAGACAGATTATATGATAAAAGAGATGTAATCTTAATATATTACTTTGCTGTGTGTTAAGAGATGTAAAATTATCATCTATATGATAGCAGTATCCAAATGCAAACATGAGGAGATTGCAATATGAACTTTATTTAGAAATGTGAAGGGAAACACCCAAAGAAACAGGCAAGTAGAAGTTTAAAGTAGCTGCTGTAGATTGAGATATAGTGACTGTTCCTTTTTTCTTGTAAGCCTTTCAGTAATATCTCCTAATAGTGCTAATCAAGCATGCATTGCTTTTGAGACAGAGAGAGAGAGAGAACTGAAGCTTTTACAGAAGAGACTAGAATGATAATAGAATTTGAAATTTTATTATTTGAAAAAGGAGACTGTTTATGGAAAAAGAAGATAGAGTGGGGAAAATAACAGCCTTCAAATACTTTAAGGAGTATAGAATAGAAGAGAAACTTTCTTTCTTATTTTATTTTATTCTTTTGAGACCATAATTCACTCTTGTTGCCCAGACTGGAGTGCAATGGTGCGATCTCAGATCATTGGAACCTTTGCCTCCGTTTCAAGCGATTCTTCTGCCTCAGCCTCCTGAGTGGCTGGGATTACAGGCATGTGCCACCCTGCCTGGCTAATTTTGTATTTTTAATACAGACAGGGTTTCTCTTTCTTTCTTTCTTTCTTTCTTTTTTTTGAGACAGAGTTTCGCTCTTATTACCCAGGCTGGAGTGCATTGGTGCAATCTCAGCCCACAACCTACAACCTCCACCTCCTGGGTTCAGGCAGTTCTCCTGCCTCAGCCTCCTGACTAGCTGGGACTACAGGCGCGCGCCACCATGCTCAGCTAATTTTTTTGTATTTTTAGTAGAGATGGGGTTTCACCCTATTGACCAGGATAGTCTCGATCTCTTGACCTCGTGATCCACCCGCCTCGGCCTCCCAAAGTCCTGGAATTATAGGCGTGAGCCACCACGCCTGGCCAGACAGGGTTTCTCTGTGTTGGTCAGGCTGGTCTCGATCTCCTGACCTCAGGTGGTCTGCCCACCTTGGCCTCCCAAAGTGCTGGGATTACAGATGACAGCTGTCCTGTGAGCTGATGAATTCTGTTTCTTTTGTTTGCATGAGTGAGCAGAGCTGAAACCACCCAGTAAGTAGCCAGTACCAAAAAACTGGTGTAAAGAAGTTTCTAAACAATTAGATTACCCAGAAATGAATTGGTCTGCTTTTTGTTTTTTTTTGTAAGTGTCAGGGTCTCACTCTGTTACCCAGGCTGGCTGGAGTACAGTGGTGCAGTCATGGCTCCCTGTGCCATAGAACTCCTGGGCTCAAGAGATCCTCCGGCCTCAAAGGTGAGAGCCACTGCGCCCAGCTGAAACAGATTTGTATGATGATAGAGTTCAAAGGGCTAGATGACCATATCTAGATATTTTTTTTAGAGTGGATTGCCACAAATGAAAGTTACTGTATTTCAGGAATTCTATTGTTAAATACTTACTTCAGCATTTAAAACAAGAAAACACAAAATTGGCTATTCATAAAAAAATTTGCCTCATGTAAGTCAACTGTACTCTTTACTTCCCCCTGCCCCCCACCACCCACTTCTTGCTCTGTCACCCAGGTTTGAGTGCAGTGGTGTAATCTTGGCTCTCTGCAACCTCTGCATCCTGGTTCAAGCACTTCTTGTGCCTCAGCCTCCTGAGTAGCTGGGATTACAAGTGTGTGCCACCACACCTGGCTAATTTCTGTATTTTTAGTACAGACAGGATTTCACTACGTTGGCCAGGCTATTCTCAAACTCCTGACCTGAAGTGATCCGCCTCCTTCGGCCTCCCAAAGTGCTGGGATTACAAGTGTGAGCCACCATGCCTGGCCAGCTCCTATAATTTTTGATATACTACATTTTACTTATTATTTGGTTCAAATTGTTTAATTTTCATCTTGATTTCTTCACCCATGGGTTATTTCAAATTTTGTTTAATTTACAAACATTTGGGGATAATGTGGTTAATATTGATTACAAATTATACTCTGTATGATTTCAGTCCATTGAAATTTCTTGAGACTTGATTTATGGCTTAGCATGGTCTGTTCTAATAAGTTATCCATGTGCACTGGAAAAGAATTTACAGTTTGCAGTTGTTGGATTTGGTGTTCTATATGTCTCTTAGGTTAAGTTGATTCATTATCTGCTCAAATCTTCTTTTTTTTTGGAGACGGAGTCTTGCTCTGTCGCAAGGCGGGAGTGCAGTGGCACAATCTCGGCTCACTGCAACCTCAACCTCCTGGGTTCAAGCGATTCTTCCATCTCAGCCTCCTGAGTAGCTGGAATCACAGGCGTGTGCCACCATGCCCAGCTAATTTTTGTATTTTTGGTAGAGACAGGGTTTCACCATATTGGCCAGGATGGTCACCATCTCTTGACCTCCTGATCCACCTGCCTCAGCCTCCCAGAGTGCTGGGATTACAGGCGTGAGCCACGGCGCCGGGCCAAATCTTCTGTATATCCTTCCTAGTTTTGTCTTCCCTTTCTGTCGTTTACTGAGCAAATTCTGTTAAATTCTGTTCATGATTCCCATTCTGTCAATTTTTGCTTTGATTTATATTTGAATTTTATTTTTCTATTGAGTGCTATTAATGTAAATTAATATTAATGTATTTATATACATGGATTATTGACATATTTCCATTTATTTTCAGTTTGTTGGTCTGTTTTTTGTTTCCTTGAGAATGTTTCTTCGGACATTGTAAGAAATTCACAGTGTCTTGGGTATGAAATTAGGGAGTAGCTCAGCTTGGTGAATCTAGTCTAAGTCTCTGATGATGTTGCAGTAAGATGGTTGCTGTCTGGGATCATCTTGAAGCCTTTATTATTCACAGATGTAGGAAGACAGAAACAGCTGGGACTCCGGCAACCATGTCGTATCTCTGTGGTCTATCCAAGTGGTGGCTGCATGGCAGCCTGACACTTAGGACTCCATAGATATGTATCCCCAAAAAGAAAAATTCAAGAGTTACCTCTGATGCCTTTTCTAACCTAGGTTAAGAGTTCAGACAGCACCGTGTTGGCTGGATTTTGTTCGTTACTAAGACTGCCTGTATTCAAGGGGAGGGGAATATGTTTTTTCTTTCTGCAAGCTTTTTAGGATTTTGTCTTTGTTTTTAGTGGTTTGGAATATTAACTACAATATGTTCTTTCCTCTTCCTACTGTGTTTGGCATTCGTTGGGTGTTTTGAATCTGGTGATTCCTAACTTTTCTTAGTTTACTTCTGGAAATATTCTTCTACTATTTTACTTTGGGTCTGGTGTTCTTTCTACAATCCCATCAGATAGCTGGCAAAACCTTTGAGTCTGTCCGCCTTACCTCTTCTTCCATACATTCCATCTTTCTGTTCTTTTGTTTGGCACTCTTCGGTTTGTGTATTGGTATATTTATATGATTTCATATTGCCAAAACATTTAGTTTTTCTTTGATGTACTGTAAAAAGCATTGTTTTTTTGTTTTGGAAAGTTAAATTTTACCATGATTTCCATATTCACTCCCCTCCCCACCAGCATGTTGTGGTCAGTTATCAGTTTTAAATATTTATGATCTCTGTAAATATTTAAAGATAACCAACAATATACTGCTTGTTAAGAAACTACCTTTACTGTTCCTTAATATAAAAACTTTTTCCTCCAAAATTTCTCATGACTCAATTTTATTTAATGAATTTTGTTTTGTTACTTCATTTGTACAGGAGAAACTTTTGTCTGTAATACATTCATTTATGTTAGAAACTACAGAAACAACAAAGTTGGGATCAATTTACTTCACAAAGACAATCAAGTCATATTATTTTGTAAGTGTTAGAAAGAGGTTTCCTGAAGGAAGAATGAAGAGTTAGGTTATAACTTGGACCATAATGTTAGGGACTCAAAATTGACTTAAGATTTAAACACAGTGTAATGTTTATTCCTGTCTTCCATATTTGTCAGGGAATCTTAAGATTCTTTGTCAGAGGAAGAAATTTTCTGGTGCTGCTTTGGGAGTGCAGGGCATAAGAGATTTCCATAAAAAGGCATGGGATTTGCTTGGAAGAACATGGAGGTTTTCTAACTTGGCAGTAATGAATTAGAACTAACTCCCCTTAGAAATAAAAATTAACTTACATTCTTATTGGAAATTCTTTTGTGTGTGTGCTTTCTTGTGTGACCTATTTGATTTTTATATTTGTGAGAGTGCCTGTGTGCATACATTTGTAACCCATGGCATTTGTTAGGTGTAAATAAAATTTTCTATACATACTCTGTATGAAAAATGGCTTTGGAACTAGAGTGTCTTGCCATTTTAGTTGAGAAGCAGGGGCCAAATATGTTGTTATTGCAGAATACCCAAAATAATTTGACCATCTCTGAGTTCTTTCCCCAGTTTCTGTTGCCCTAGAAAGGCTGGAGGCATTTGGGCAATATAAATGATCCTTGCTATATTAGGATTCTGTCTTGAAAGATACACATTTTTGGATTAGAGAGACAGTGAATTCACATCTTGTTAAAATGACAGCGATCCCAGACTTAAGAGGCCTGGAAAGCGGGTAGGGATGTGGGCCTCCTTTTATCTGAAATGTGTGCTCTTTTGTTTATCTGTCAGTATTTTTCTTTTCATGGAAATGAAACCACTTTTTTTGGGGGAAGGGGGGATCTCCTAATACAGATAGAAGTATAGGATGCCTAGTGTCCAACACAAACCTCTCCCACCTCACTCTACCCTTTAAAAAATGTGTTAATTTTTAAGCGCTCACCCAGTTCTTACTTTTCTTCTCTTTCTTATTGGTTGATCTCATCCACTGCTATGGTTTCAGCGCTACCATCTTGACCAGCATTGTTGACTCCCAATTCTGTACCTCTAGTCTGTTGGTTTCCATGGAACCTCCAGACTTGGCTTTTAAAATATCTATCATGTGTCCTTACCTGTTCTTCCCATAGGAATCTTACACTTAATTTTTGCAAGAAAGTATTATCTTTTTTTAAGACCTCTTTTTGTACTTCTTGTCTTAGTTGGAGGTAGGCTATCAACCACTTACTTGCTCAAGCTAGATGCCTAGGAGTTATCACTGACTCTTCTTCATTCCTCTTAGTAGCTTCTTATCAGTTATAGAGTTCTGTCAGTTTTATTCTCAGAAAAGCGTTGCCCCTTTCAGCCTTAGTGCTCCTGTACAGGCCTGTGTCATCTCACACTCGAGCTATTGCAGTAGCTTCGTAGCTATTCTCTCTGCCACTGGTCTCTCCTTTCTTCAGTCCATTTTGCATGCTGGCCGTTGTTTTTCCAGAATACAAATCTAATCATATTAATTTTTAAAAATAACATTGCCTTCTCCCCATTACTTACTGGATGAAATAAAAGCTGTTTAACACGGCAAATGCTGAGCTATGTAGTATCCCTGGATCTTTTGTATGTAATTCTTTAGTGCATTTGCTTAAGCTGTTTTCTTTGCTTGGAATGTCCTTCTAATCATTATAGCTGGAATATTTCTATTCCGTTTTTTATTTAGCTCTTCATATGAGTTAGTCAAAATCAGAAACCTATCCTAGAGTCTTCTCTGTTCCTCCATCCTTCCTCAGCCCTTTAATTTTGTCTTACACCAGCTTTAGTCCCATCATTTTGTAGTTACTTGTTTCTTTCTCCTTTATAAGCTCCTTGAGAATGGAAAACAGATACTTTTCATGTTTGTTTCCTTGACACCTAGTACAGAACTGGTACCTAGAAAATACTTTGCAAATACTTGATTCAGAATAAAAATAATATTTGCCATTATAGCTGCTTTATATTGTCCTCACCATGTGTGTGTATTAGTTTGTTTTCACACTGCTGATAAAGACATACCTGAGACTGGGCAGTTTACAAAAGAAAGAAGTTTAATTGGACTTTGAGTTCCACGTGGCTGGGGAAGCCTTACAATCATGGCAGAAGGCAAGGAGGAGCAAGTCCCATCTTACATGGATGGCGGCAGGCAAAGAAAGAATGAGAATCAAGCGAAACAGGTTTCCCCTTATAAAACCATCAGATCTCATGAGATTTATTCACTACCATGAGAACAGTATACGAGACATTGCCCCCATGATTCAGTTATCTCCACCTGGCTCTGCCCTTGACACATGGGGATTACTAAATTCAGGGTAAGGCTGGGTGCAGTGGCTCACTCCTGTAATCTCAGCCCTTTGGGAGGCCAAGGTGGGCAGATCATGAGATCAGGAGATTGAGACCCAGCCTGGCCAACATGGTGAAACCCTGTCTCTACTAAAAATACAAAAATTAGCCAGGCATGGTGATGGTGCTTGTAATCCCAGCTACTCAGGAGGCTGAGGCAGGAGAATCACTTGGACCCAGGAGGTGGACAGTACAGTGAGCTGAGATTGCGCCGCTGCACTCCAGCCTGGGCAACAGAGTGAGACTCCATCCCAAACGGGGAAAAAAAAAAAGTCATTATTTCTTCAAATACTGCCACTTCTCCCATTCCAGTTACACATGTATTATACTGCTTGATAGCTTGATATTGTCCTGTAGTTCTAGTCTTTTTTTCTTTTTCTTTTCTTATTACACCCCTAACCCCTCTACCCTTGCTTCTTTCTTCCCTCTCTCCTGTTTCCCTTTCCCCTTCTCTCCTTTCCCCTTATTCTCATCACATTTTAACTATGTTTAAATTTGGGTATTTTCCATTGCTGTCTTCAGATCCTTTGAACTTATTTCTGTGCTATTTAATATATTGTTAATACCATCCAGTGATATTTCTATTTCACAAATGTTTTTGAATACTGTAAGTTCTCTTTGGTTCTTGTATCTACCATTTCCTTCCTCATTTTTTTCTTTAAATTTTTTAGCATACTTACAATAGCAGTTTTAGAGTCCTCATTGACTAATTTTATCATCTTATTTCTGGGACGGTTTCAGCTGGTTTATTTCACTCTGGTTTCAGGTCACATATGCTTTATTCTTCACATTTCTATTAATTTTTTATTGGATGCTGGACATTGTTAATTTTATATGGTTGAGTGGTGGAATTTTTTTTCTGCTTCTTAAAGAATTTTGGACTTTGTTCAGACAAGCAGTTGAGTTACATGTGGATCAACTCCTTTTGAGACTTGTTTTAAGTTTCATTAGGAAGCATCTAGAATATCATTTACTCTAGAGCTTATTTAGCTCTGCTACTAAGATACAAGTTTTCTGAGGTTTCTAGTGAATTCCTAGTTTTTCAGCATGGAAGACTTCTAGTCAGAACCATATGAACTCTGGGAATTGTTCCACCTGTAGATCTCTATTTATTCTTTGCCTTACCTTTTGAAGTTAGTCAAAGCTTCAAACTGTGTGCTGGGCTTCATTGTTGGCCACTGATTCAAGTGAATCCTTATGCAGATTTCTGGAATTTTATATGCATAGCTTCCACTTCTCTGGCACAGTTCCAAGCTCTGCTTGGGTTCTTTCTCCCTTTACCACAGTCTGAAAAGTGCCTCTAGGCAGAAAGCCAGAGCAGTGTTAGGTCTCACTTCATTTCCTTTGCATCTCAGAATCACAGTCCTACACTGCTTATTATCCAATATCTAAAAAGGTTTATATCTTTTTGTTCACTGTTCTAGCTGTTACTGTGGGTTGAAAAATCTGTTTCTAGTTATTTGACCATGGCCTTTGAAAAGTATTTCCTATCTTTATACCTTTTAAGATAACCATGAAGATAAATAAAGTTTATGTTCCTTTTATTTTATCTGGTTGTTTGGGCCTTTTGGCATATATTGCTAATAACTGCCTATAGTGTTTAGCAGTTTCATCTGATCTCCTGTTCACATCTTTAATTATTTTCAAGATGACATTTTAAATGGTTCAGCTATAATATATTAATGAACAAAATAGTACAGAATTACTGTAGGATATTTTAAGTAAATAAAATAGCATGTACATTATATTAAAGCTCGAGTGAATGTTTTTTAAAAGTGCATAAGTTGTTTAAATGATAGCTTTGCAAAAAATTGGGTTTATCATTGTAGTCAGAAGATTATCAGCTATTGAAGATAATTGTCTTTTTTGATCAAAGATTCCTAGAAGTAATTTGAACATAATTGATGCTTAATCAAAGATGATTTTTAGAGAATTAAAATGTCTGAAAGTGATCCCACAAACGTACATTAAAGTCTATATGGATTTTTCTGTGTAGCTTCTATCGTTCCTTTGATAGTCTTACAGGGGAAAAAAACACAACAAACTCCTATATTTGATGTAGTAATTGTACATTATTAGGCTGTTAGCATGTTTCTTAATCTTGATTTTTATTTTTTTGTTTTTCAGATCGTCAGTATTTAAACATACTACATCATGCGTGAGTACAAGCTAGTGGTCCTTGGTTCAGGAGGCGTTGGGAAGTCTGCTCTGGTAAGTTAGCCACCTAACTGTAACTGATTAGTATAATACAAAAAGAATTTTGACATTTCCTTGCTTTCCGACTTCTAGACATCAAAGAGAAAAGGTGGCATTATTCTATATCTGGTATATGTCCCACAGGGGACAGGAAATCATTTACTAACCACAGATGTATAGTTGTGTAATGTTGGCTCATTTATTATATTTACCAAATATTTGTTGGCTATCTTATATGTCAAGCACCAGTGTTTTTGATTCAGAAAGGAGTAAGATTGTTCTCATTTTTAAGGAATTTATATTGTAGTGGGGAAAACTGATTATTACAGATTCTAGTGGGATAATTCCTTCCCTGTCTTCACCCTAGACTTACATGGAATGAAGGTCATTTTTTGTGTTCATGCTGTTTTAATTTAGTAAATAGTTATTGAGCTTCTACAGTGTCAGATTCTAGGGTCACAGAGGTGAACAAAAACAGTCATAGTTTCTCATGGCGCTTGCATTGTAGTGGAGGAGATGTAATAAATACACAATTAAACAAATAACTACTTGGTTATACTTGTGAGAGAGATACTCTGAAAGAAAAATACGATTAATTTAGAAGAAAGGCAGAGTGGATGTGGGAGACAAATTGGGCGTTAATACAGTATACCAGATAGTTGTTTATGGAAGCTTGGATTAGGACCATGGCAGTGAAGCAGAGAAAAGTAGATGTTTGAGGATTGAATAAGTGGTAAAACTGACATAACTTGGTGCTAGATTGATATGGGTACTAGGAGAGAGGGAACTCTCAAAGATGACTCCCAGATTTCTAGTTTGAGCTACTAATTTTATGGATGGTTTAAAAAAAAGAAGATAAACAGTGGAGAATGAGCTGTGAGCGTCAAAATTAAAGAGTCATGCCAAATTTTATGTTTGTGGTATGTTGAAGTAATAAAAAAGAGAAGCCTGCAATATGATTTTGGGTGCCATCAATATGGCAGTGATATTTAATTTCATGAGAATTATGTTACTGTTAGGCATGTAAATTAGTACCTCTGTTGAGAATGTTTAAGAATATCTGTCGTTTTAATGGCATGTAACTTTCAATTCAGTGATACCCTGTCTAAAAAGGTAGCCAGCTACTTGGGAGGCTGAGGCAGGAGAATTGCTTGAATCTGGGAGACAGAGCGAGACTCTGTCTCAAAAAAAGAAAAGAGAGAGAGAGAGAGAGAGAGAGAGAGAAAGTGGGTAGGTTTGGAGGATATAGCATAGTAGAATGTGTCTTTACTTGATTGCTTGAAAGTCAAGTAAAAAAGAGGAAAGAGATGATCAGAGATGTGCATAGAGGTAGTTGGATATGATAAAGGAAGCAGCTTTAGTCAGGTCATGTTGCCATAACCATAGTGGGGTGGGTCGAAGAGTAAGTGAGAGCTGAAGAAATAGAATAGAGACACTTGAGGAAACTTGATTATGAGAGGGAACAGAGAATGGGGGCAGAAGCTGGAGGGATATTGGGGTTAAGGGATGTTTTTGCTTTTGTTTTAGAATTGGAGATAGTAAAGCACATGCTAGAGATGCTGGAGGCAGTTCCTCTCCACTGGAGAGGGAAGTGAGGATACAGGAGAGGAAAAGAGGAGATGATCCAGTACAAAAACCAGAGGAATAAAATTATAACATATATGAATGAATGAATGAATGAATGAATGAGATATCCCTGAAGATTAAGACAGAGGGTAAGATTCAGAGGAGTAGTAAAACATTACTTTTAGTAAGAAAGAAATGAGAAGCATTGGATTGTTTTGCATTCTTGTAAATCTTACTGATGTCTGGCTTACAGAAGGCACATGGTCTTATGCCTGCTTCTGTATCCAGTCTCTTGCAATAGCACATGATCTATACCCTTTGGAAGATTTCACTGTAAACTTAGGAGAAGAGTACATCTTAGTATTGTTAGGAAGATGGTTTGACCTCAGGGAGCCTCTGTCTTGGACCGTATTTTGAGAACCTCTATTCTAGCCTAAAGCATATTAGGAAGCCATATTAGACTGCCTTTTCTTTAAATTTTTAAAATTTTTATTTTGAATCAGGGTCTTCCCCTGTTGCCCAGGCTGGAGTGCAGTGACATGATCATTACTCACCACAGCTTCAACCTCCTAGACTCAAGCAGTCCTCCCATCTTAACCCAAGTAACTGGGACTCAGGTGCATTGAAAAATGAACTCTGGCTAATTTTTAAATTTTTTGTAGAGACAAAGTCTCCCTATGTTGCCCAAGCTGGTCTCAAATTCCTGAGCTCAAGCAATCCTTCTGCCTTGGCCTCCTGAAGTGCTAGGAGTACAGCATGAGCTACTGCACCCAGTGTAGACTGCTTTTTATGTTTAAATTATGTGTTGTACTTAGAAGATGAGGTGATTAAATCTTTTATAAAAATGATTAAAGTTTTTGATGTGATTATATCTTGAGTTGCCTTTGAATAATAGAAGCTTAGTAGGAAAAAGAAGTTTGTTTACTATAACTCTTTAGCTCAAGCTAAAATAGTATATCAAATATTCCTCTGAGTAATTTAAGTGTAGATAATCTCAGTCCACATTCTTACCCTTGCTTTTTAGGCAATAATGTACCAGACCTTGTTTTAAAGTTATCTAACAAATATCTTAAAACCATCTTCTGTACTTTTCTTCACTTACTGAATGATAAATATGTATTTTCTAAAATGTGCTTTTAGATAAATATGTATTTTCTAATAGGCGCTTTTAGATACCTTCAGATAAAAGTAGGTAATATCTGAAAAGGATGAGTGGGCAATATTTTCCAGTGGAGAAAGTAAGGCTTTAGACTCAGGAAGATGTATGTTTGAATTTCAGCTGGCAAATAGGAAGAATAACTATTTCCGGGATGAATGTGATATTTGAATGTGGTTATAAATTAAAAGTGACTAGCTCAATGTCTGGAACATAATAGACATTCAGTAAATTTAAATTTCCTTTTCTCTTTTTTCATCCACCACAATTTAGAAAGGCTTTTAAAAATTTAAGCCAGAAGCTTCTTGCAGTCCCAGCTACCTGGGAAGCTGAGGCAGGAGGATCTCTTGCTTCAGGAGTTCAAGGCCAGCCCAGGCAACATAGCAAAGACCCTGTGTTTAAAAAAAAAAAAAAATTAGAACCTTCGTCACTCCATTAAGGGCAGAGGGCGTGGTATAAAAGTTATTATAGATATATAAAGGGGCAGTAGGAGTTTAAATATTGATAATATTTTATTTTCTAATTCAGATATGTTATTTGCATCCTTGTATTTTAAAAGTTAAAGTAATTAACAGTGTATTGTCAGCATCAGTATTGATGACAATTTTTAACATGACTACCTCCTTTCATAATAAATGTACTCTTGGTTATGGATATGTCCTTATATTGAAAAACAATAATGATGTATGTTACATTTATGTTTACCTGGAATTTTCACATAATTTCAATTAATCATTATAACTTGTGAGGTTAAGTAACATTCAAAGGAGTTGTTTCTTTAACTTTTTAATATTTCTCTTGTTTTTTCCCCCCAGACAGTTCAGTTTGTTCAGGGAATTTTTGTTGAAAAATATGACCCAACGATAGAAGATTCCTACAGAAAGGTAAAATGTGAAACTTGTACACACATGTTACAACTAGTTTCTTATGATGTTAAAATTTGATCTGAAGATTTGCTTTTTGAAAAGAGTTTTGAGAAATGATACAGGTATTATGTATCTATTTTTAAAAGTTTCATCAAGATACAATGTTTCTTACAGAATACTACTTCGATATTCAGAGCTCTGTGTTCTGTTACTGATTAGTGATTTATTTGTTCCTTAATGTGGACATTTTCCTGGTGGGGAATTTTAATATAGAAAAAAGTGCACATAAATAGTAGGTGTGTTTTCAGCTTACTCTTTTGTTACCAAAAATTAAGACCATCTTTATGCTTGAAGTTATCCCGTGACTGAAGATTTTTATTTTTGCTTAGTTTTATAAGTTTAAAGATATTTAATCTTTAGACTACTAAAAAATTAGAGTCTATTGAATAGTATAGTGGGGTTACATGCCATACATTTGTCAAAACCCATAGAATGTACAATTACAAAAGCAAATCCTAATGTAAACTGTGGACTCTTGGTGATAACGATGTATTCATGTGGATTCGTCAGTTGTAACCAATGTACCACTCTGGTGCAAGATGTTGATAGTGGGGTGAGGGTATGTATCTGTGGCGGCAGGGAGTATGTGGGAAATCTCTGCACCTTCCCCTCAATTTTGCTTCGAAACTAAAACTGCTCTAATAAATAAAGTCTGTTTAAAAGGGGGAAAAATTAGGTACTTGATCTTGACCAAAAATGTTCTATAGAAAACCAGCTAGAGTTGTGGAAAATTCTCATTATTTCTCAAATATATTGGGTGGGGTAGAGTTATAAAAGACCTAGTAGCCAAGGATATTTTTTAAAAAGATTTAACTTTAATAGGAAATAATTTTTTTTGAAGATGTTTAGAATTTACCTTTAATAGTACTCTAATTTTGTTGAATTAATTTGTTAGTTCATTAAGCACTACAAGCAGAACAGCTTTACTGTCTTCAAATTGGAAACAAAATTATGCTCTAGATACATTGAGAAACTATAGTCCTAATTGATTATTGGTTGAACATTCCCAGTTACAAATTTTGCAGATTACCATACTTTTTTATTATCCCATAAGTGGTGGGGTGGATGGGTTTATGGTCCAACCAGTGATGCTCCTCATTAATGTCTGATCTGACACAGAGGCAGAGTTTAAAATAGTCTTAGGTTAGCATATTTATTTTTAGAAGACAATGCTGTTCTACTGAAATTTCCCCAAAATAAATTGCTAGTTAGAGCTTTAACTGCAAAGCAGGATCTGTACCTAAAATTCTAAAGGACTAACACTTGTTAACCCCTTTATTAAAAGTTTTCTAAACAACTGATGTTGATACTTTCTTTAGACCAACCTTCTCTTCTTTTATAAAACCAGTGAGTAAATGGAACTCTGTATAAAATTTCATCTTTTATATAGAGCTTTTCTAGAAAAGTGCCTTTTTCTTAAAGTCTTGAGGACTGTGTGAGCTCAGTGCTATTTATTTTAGTACTCCTGTGTTTCTTTTATGTCTTAAATTCAAATTTCACTATGTATGTAATTTTCTGCATATTTTAGTAAAATTTTAACAAATCGAACATGCTAAGTTGGCAAGATTTTCTTTGCCCCAAAGTCTTCTTGTGCGCATTTTGAGCCATTTAATATATTTGTACTTTGTTTTATTTGGAGATAATATAAATATACATAATACTTTTTTCTGTTGGAACTATACTTGTTTGTTGAAGTTTTTCTTAAATTCCAAATACGACTTTTGCCTTTAATAAGAACAAATAAGAATCATTACAGAGGTCAGAAAATATCTAAACTCAGCATTAACATCATGGCATCTGTAATATTAATAGACTGTCCTTCAGACCTCTGTTCTTTATTGTGGTACCAAGTTTACTCCCAGCCATTATAGCATATTGCTGGAGAAGAGCTTTATATTTGTTAATAGATACTTTGATAGAAGAGGTGGGAAGAAGACAGAGTGACATTTCGATGTACTTTTTAATTTTTTTCTTCTTTTGCCCCTACAGCAAGTTGAAGTCGATTGCCAACAATGTATGCTCGAAATCCTGGATACCGCGGGGACAGTAAGGATGTTTTCTCGTTTTTTGATAGATTTTAAATTGTGAGCAGGTTTTGTCATCTGAGTAATTCTGAGTAAAAGTAATTCTGATTAAGAAGAAATTACCTGAATGTAGGGATTCCTAAGTGTATGAAATCAACTGTGATGTCGTTAATGCTCACACATCACAAAGCTCACCTAGACAATCTCTGTGTTGGGTTTCTTCCTGCATCGAGGTAGGGATTATGCTGTCAGTGATCTTTTTAAATGTATTTTAAATTTAGAATTTTAGTTAATATTTGTATTTCTGTGGATTTAAATAAGACCTTGTCTCTTGGCACCGTAGTCATTAATTTTTTATAATTTTTTCTTTTCACTAGCATTTTGACATATCAAGGGGCTGGTGACAGATATATGTTTTCTGAGGAAAGCAAAAATCTTTCTCAGAAGATTTAGAATTATTTTGAGCCTCCTTTTTCTAATCGTTAAATGAGTATAATGACATTAGTACATTATAAGGTGTTTGTGATAAGCAAATGAGATAATAATTATAAATCATTTGGCTTGTGTCTGTTACACAGTATGGAATTGTATATTTGCTTTTATTCTTCTTAATCTTCATTAATGCCATCACCCTTGTTTATTTTTTTGAGATGTAGTCTCACTCTGTTGCCCAGGCTGGAGTGCAGTGGCACAATCTCAGCTCACTCACTGCAACCTCTGCCTCCCAGGTTCAAGTGATTCTTCTGTCTTAGCCTCCCGAGTAGCTGGGATTATAGGTGCATGTCACCATGACCGGCTAATTTTTTGTGTTTTAGTAGAGGCGGGGTTTCGCTGTGTTGCCCAGGCTGATCTCGAACTCCTGAGATCAGGCAGTCCACCCACCTCAGCCTCCCAAAGTGCTAGGATTACAGATGTGAGCTATTACACCCGGCCTTATAATTTTCTGTTAATAATGATGGTGTCCAATTATACTGCCACACAAAATACATACATTAAGCAATCTTTGCTTTTCTTTATTTTTCTCCATACACATAGACTTGATGCATTAGGCAATTCCTAGCTTTAAAATGGTTGAGGTTTTTTTTGGTTTTTGTTTTTCTTACGAGGCAGGGTCTTGCTGTCACCCAGGCTAGAGTGTAGTGGTGCAGTGATAGCTCACTGCAGGCTCCTGGGCTCAAGCAATCCTCCTGCCTCAGCCTCCCAGGTAGCTAGAACTACAGGCATGTACCATCACTCCCAGCTAATTAAAAATAAAAATTTGTAGAGGTGGGTTCTCATTGTGTTGCCCAGGCTAGTCTCTCAAACTCCTGGCCTTAAGTGATCTTCCTGCCTCTGCTTCTGAAAGTGCTGGGATTACAGGTGTGAGCCATTGCGCTTGGCTGGTATGCTTAAATGTTATAAGTTGTTTAAAATTCAGCACAAAGTTTTTCACTGTAATTTTTATAAATGTTGGAAACATTTCAGATAGTTCAAAAAAGCATGTAAGCAAATTGGAGTGATTATCTACAACAATATAGCACTAATTATACTATATTTTTCCAATCTTTTTTGGGAAAATGGATCTTAACTCTTATCAGGGAGCTTTGCCCTCATAGCAAACTTCTGGTAAAGGCCTTCTGAAGCTACATCTTATATCAACTGAATCAACCTGTCTCTCCCTCTTCCCACCCTCCTGCTCCCTAATATTTTTAGCTTCTGAATCAGCAAAATTCCCCTTTGTTTCCAGAAACCCCAATAGCTAAAAAGAATACTTTCTACTTTTTTAAAAATCATATCCACAGTGTACACACATTCTTTTTTCTTTGTCCAAATTTAAGAAGGACGTTCTCCATCACAGAGATCTTTACTTTGTGCTATCCAGTATTGTGTCTGTCTCCCATCGTAGCACTCAACATGCTGTTATAATGGCCTGTTTGCTTGTCTGTGTCCCCAGTGCCTTGCATAAAACTTTGCAAACAGCTGCTACTCCATAATCTTGTCAAAATCACTCCTTACTCTGAAGATTTTTGTATGCTCTGTCCCTCTCTCTCTTTCTCACTACTTCAGTCAGAATTCTTAGCGATTTTACTATCCGTGTAGAATCTATATGGATTATTATAGATGATCTACTACCCTGACCTGGCCTGACAGTTCCTCAATGTCTGTCGCACTTTTAAGCCATTCATACCACGGTCTTACCCTAGACTGTGTGATTACCAATAACTATAATACCTCCTTAATCTAATTTCTAAGCATCTTATCCTCCACTACTCACTACTTCTTTCTTTATCCATCTCACTTCCTCTTTTTGTTTTGTTTTGTTTTTTTGAGATGGGGCGCTCTCTCTGTCACCCAAGCTGGAGTGCACTGGTATGAACATAGATCACTGCAGCTTCAGACTCCCAGGGTCAAGAAATACTCCCACCATAGCCTTCTGAATAGCTGGTACTACTACAGGTGCATACCACCACACCTAGCTGTTACTTTATTTTTATTTATTTATTTTCGTAGACACAGGGTCTCACTATGTTGCCCAAGCTGATCTTGAACTCCTGGACTCAAGGGATTCTCCTGTCTTTGGCCTCCCAAAGTGCTAGGATAACAGATGTTAGCCACTGCACCCAGGCCATCTCATTTCTTTTTGTGCCCTTCAACTTCATTGCCGTCTGTGGTCCATTTATCCTAACATCTTTTTATTATCTTTTATATCTTCAACCCCCTCTGCATATAGCTTCAGGTTCATGGTCCATCATTTATAATTCTCTCTCTTTTCTTTTTTTGAGACGGAGTTTCGCTGTTGTTACCCAGGCTGGAGTGCAACGGCACGATCTCAGCTCATCGCAACCTCCGCCTCCTGGGTTCAAGCAATTCTCCTGCCTCAGCCTCCCGAGTAGCTGGGACTATTTGCATTATTGTAAAGAAATACCTGAGGCTGGGTTATTAATGAAGAAAATAAGTTTAATTGGTGCATGGTTCTGCACATTGTACAAGCATAGCTCCAGCATCATCTGCTTATGGTGAACACCTCAGGAAGCTTACAATCATAGTGACAGGCAAAGGGAGTAGGTGTTTCACATGTTAGGAGCAGGAGCAAGAGAGAGGGGGCCACACAATCAGATTTCCTGAGAACAGAATCGTGAATAGCACCAAGCCATTCATGAGGGATCCATCTCTGTGACCCAAACATCTCCCACAGGCCCCACCTCCAACATTGGGGATTACATTTAGCATAAGGTTTGGAGGTGACAGACATACAAACTATATCCCCATCTCTTACTTCTTTTCTGAACGTCAAACTCCTATTCTAACTGCCTCTTCAATATCTCTTTTTGTATGTCTAGTAAGCATCTCAAACATAACATGTCCAAACTGAACTCCTGATACCCTTTCCCTGACCGGGGTCTTTCCAATCTTTCCCATCTCAGTAAATAGTACCCTTTTAGTTGGTTATGCCTGAAACCACGGAGCCATCTTTGACTGCCTTTTTTGTTATATTCTGTGTACATCCAAACTCTCGGAAAACCCTGTTGGCTTTACCTTTGAAACTTACCCAGAACTCAGCTACCACCACTAGAATCTAATGACACTATCTATCTCGGTCTAAACAATTGTCATCTCTCAGCTGGATTATTTCAATAACCGCAAAACTGATCTCCCTGCTTTCCTTCTGACACCCTTCAGATTGTTCTCGACGCAGTAACCATTATAATCCCGTTTAAATGTAAGTTGGATCATGTCTTCCTCAGCTTAAATTATGCGTTAAACTCAGAGTAAAAGCCAAAGTCTTTATTACATTTCTCTAAAAGGTCCAAATGAGATCATCTTTCTCTCTGTTCCTTCTCTGGCTCCACCTTCTGTACTCACCCACTAGGTAACAATGTTTCAGTGAATCCAGCCTCCTTAGAGCTTCTCATATACTTTAGACATGTTTCCTCTTGGGGCCTTTGCATTTGCTCTTCCATCTGCTTGGGGTACTGTTCATTCACATGACCATGGAGCTTACTCCCTCACCTCCCTCAGATCCTTGCTCAGATGTTACCTGTGAGGCCTTCCCTGAGCTGTAACATTTATTACCAGCTTGCATACTTGATTTTTGTCTGTCTTCATGTACACTCCTCCAGGGCAGAAATTTTTTGCCTCTCACGATCACTGATAATATCCGTAGGGTTACAACAGTATCGGTGGATATTTGTCGTGAATGGATGAAACTTATAGAAACTTGTAGAATGTCTTTAAGAAGGAGGTTGGCATTCTCAAAAGGAGAGGACACCAACCACAGCAGTTCTTTTTTTTTTTTTTTTTTTTTTT
>CM052659.1:102802860-102868758 GCA_028533165.1 Leontopithecus rosalia
TCTGCCGAGAGATCTGCTGTGAGTCTGATGGGTTTCCCTTTGTGGGTGACCTGACCTTTGTCTCTGGCTGCCCTTAGCATTTTCTCCTTCATTTCAACCATGGTGAATCTGACGATTATATGCCTTGGGGTTGCTCTTCTTGAGGAATATCTTTGTGGTGTTCTCTGTATTTCCTGGACTTGAATATTGGCTTGCTTTGCTAGGTTGGGGAATTTTTCCTGGATAATATCCTGAAGGGTATTTTCCAGCTTGGATTCATTCTCTTCATCACATTCAGGACACCTATCAAACGTAGATTAGGTCTCTTCACATAGTCCCACATTTCTTGGAGACTTTGTTCATTCCTTTTTGCACTTTTTTCTCTAATCTTGCCTTCTCGTTTTATTTCATTGAGTTGATCTTTGACCTCTGATAGCCTTTCTTCTGCTTGGTCAATTCGGCTGTTGAAACTTGTGCATAATTCGCGAAGTTCTCGTGTTGTGTTTTTCAGCTCCATCAATTCACTCATATTCCTCTCTAAGTTGTCCATTCTTGTTATCATTTCCTCGAATCATTTTTCAAATCTTTTTTCAAGGTTCTTAGTTTCTTTGCATTGAGTTAGAACATGTTCTTTTAGCTCACGGAAGTTTCCCATTGCCCACCTTCTGAATTCTGATTCCTTCATTTCATCACACTCATTCTCCATCCAGCTTTGTTCTCTTGCTTGTGAGGAGTTGTGATCCCTTGTAGGAGGCGAGGTGTTCTGGTTTCGAGTATTTTCCTCCTTTTTTGCACTGGTTTCTTCCCATCTTTGTGGATTTATCCACCTGTCATCTGGGTAGTTGCTGATTTTCAGATTGGGGCTCTGAGTGGATGTCCACATTGTTGTTGATGAAGTTATTTCTGTTTCTTAGTTTTCCTTCTAACAGTCTGGCCCCTCTACTGTAGGACTGCTGAGGTCCACTCCAGGCCCTGCTTGCCTGGGGATCACCTGCAGCTGCTGCAGAACAGTAAGGGTTGCTACCAATTTCTTCTTCTGCTATCTTTGTCCCAGAATGATGCCCGCCAAATGTCTGTCTGATCAGTCCTTTGTGAGGTGACTCTTTGGATATACGGGGGTCAGGGAGCTGCTTGAGGAGACAGTCTGTTCTTTATAGGAGCTCAAGTGCTGAGCTGTGAGTTCCGTTGTTCATTCAGAGCTACTAGGCAGGTACGTTTAAGTCTGCTGGGGCAGAACTCATAAACCCCCTTTTTTTCCCCAGGTGCTCTGTCCCGGGGAGTTAGGGCTTTATTTATGAGTATCCATTGTGCTGCTGCCTTTTTTCTTTTTTTCAGGGCTGCCCTGCCCAGCAAGTAGGCAGCCTAGTCACTGTCTGCCTGCAGAGGCTTTGTTGAGCTGCTGTGGGCTCCGCCCTGCTGCCGTGTGAGCTTCCCTGCAGTCGTGTTTATATAGGTGTGGTTAGAACTGCCTCGGCAATGGTGGCCTGTCTCGGTAATGGCGGACTCTCTCTGTTATGGCAGGTTGCCTCGGCAACAGCAGGCTTCCTCAGCAATGGCAGACTACCTCTGTAGGGGTAGAATTATTTGGTAATGGCAGACGCTCCTCCCCCACCGAGCTGTACCGTCCTGGTTTCAGCTGTGCTTGCCGTGAAACTCTCAACCCCGAGTGTTTCCAATTGCTGGTTTTGTGTGTGTGTGTGTGTGTGGTGGGGGGGCGGGTGGGACCCGCCGAGCCTGATTACCTGGCTCCCTGCCTCAGAGCCTTTTTTTTTAAGTTGAACGGTTGACTCTCTCCCAGGTGTTCCAGTCACCTACTAAAAGGGCGCTGGGATCTGTGTGATTTCCCATGCAGCGACCCACTGCACCAGCTGAAACAACAGCACTGCCTGGGAATCACCTGGCCCGTCTCTCTGTTTCAGTCCCATTTAATCAGATGAATGGGCTAATCTGCCTTCCCGGAGCTTCAATTGCCAGCTTAAAAGGGCAACCAGACCAGTGTATTTTGTACGGAGAACCACTGTGCCAGGGTGCCAGCGAAACAGCCACGCCAGCCGAAACAGCCACGCTGGCCAAAACAGCCACGCTGGCGACCCGTGGGGCTCCTCTGCCTGGGAATCTCCTGGTCTGCCGGCAATAAAGTTCCATCTGGAAATGTGGTGTCCACTCACCCTCTTCGTTTTCACTGGGAGCTGCAATCCTGAGCTGCTCCTAAAGGGCCATCTTGGATGAAGCTTAAAATTAAGATCTATTTCTAAAAATTTATATACAGTTCTAAATCACACAAAAGCAAATTAAAATGGTTAAGAATTCCTTTTAATTCTACTATTTATTGTCATTATTTCTAGTCACCTAGAAAGTTGCTGGAAACTGTGTTATGTCTTGTTTTCTGTCAGGATAGCAAGTAATAAGAAATGTAGCTCACTTGTAATTATTCTGTTTTAAATTGTTCTAGTATACATTCAAGAAATTTATGTATTTGTAATTGCATGTTTTTTATCATAGGAGCAATTTACAGCGATGAGGGATTTGTATATGAAGAATGGCCAAGGTTTTGCACTAGTATATTCTATTACAGCTCAGTCCACGTTTAATGACTTACAGGACCTGAGGGAACAGATTTTACGGGTTAAGGACACAGAAGATGTAAGTATTTTTTTTCTCTGTAAGATGTACTGCTATCTCTTTGTGGCCAAATAAAAAAAAGTGCCTGTTTTCTCTATCAGTAGAGGATTTGGAAGCTATCTACCGCATGCCTGACAGAGCCTGTGTAACCAAAAATATTTTTAACTTTCAAAATTAACTTAGAAATTATGTGGTGAGATGTTTAGAAAATGAGGACATATGTGATAAAATACCCTTTGTGGTATTGGCTAAAAAGTGCAGTAGGGGAGAAAGAGAAGTCAAAGAATACTTCATAGAAGTGGTTCCCGAGTCGAGCTTTGAAAGGTGGTAGTTATGTCAGAAACAGTGTTCAAAGAACATTATTAAGATCCATAATGGTGTGTTTTTATTTCTAAAATTTCACTGGTATAATTCTTACATGCAGATTTTTCCCTTTAAAATTATGTTAAAGATTTTAGTTAACTGGATTTTTAAAAATTTTTGTTTCAGAAATCTTGTCTTAATTGTTGAATAGCATTGTTTTTGTGGTTGTGTCTTTTTTTTTGGCAAAACATAATGTGTATTTCATACATTTACCTCGGTTTTGAACCACAGAGTTCCTTTTCAGTTGTAGAAATCAGGATTTAAAATTTCAATTGTACCTTTCTGGTTTTGTGTTTACTAATTATTAATGGGAGCATATAAATTTTCTCAAGGCACTTAACCTTGGGTAATATTATAGGCAGGAGGGATTTATAAGATATGACTCATAGCCAGCTGTAACCAGTGAATGTTTTTTTCCTTTTAATGACTAATTTATCCAAGAGAGTTTTGTTTTCATAGGCAATTATGTGCAGATAGAGCTCTGGTAATGTTAATCCCTTTGTTCCATGAAATAAACTAAAAAAATGGAGTTGTAGATGCCTAGTTTGTTTAATCTAACTCATGATAATTGCCTATTTTAAGTAGAAGGTCCACCATGTTCCTTAATTTTTTTTGTATAGTGTCCATCACCTCAAACAAATTACTTTGTTCTCTGGACACCTTTTAACTAAGGAAGTTAATACAGTTAGTTACCTGCCTGTTTTACTGGAAGTAGGGGATGGATGTAGCCAAGCATCTATGGTGTGGAGAAAGGATGAACACATAGCTACTTTGTGGTTTTATTTTTATTGTTAATCCCCCTTAACATTTAACTAAATAGATCTTCAAATCTAGATGTCAAATGCAGAAGTAGAACCTGTTGTTAATATCTTTATCTTGCCACTACTTTTGGCATCTGTTGTACCTGTGAGATGACACACTTAAACCATTTAGGCCGGCCGGGCGCAATGGCTCACGCCTGTAATCCCAGCACTTTGGAAGGCCAAGGCAGGTGGATTGGCTGAGCTCAGGAGTTCGAGACCAGCCTGGGCAACACAGTCGGGTGGATTGGCTGAGCTCAGGAGTTTGAGACCAGCCTGGGCAACACGGTGAAACTGTGTATCTACTAAAATATAAAAATTAGCTGGGGCTGGTGGCATGCGCCTGTAGTCCCAGCTACTTGGGAGACTGAGGCAGAAGTATCACTTGAACCAGGGAGGCAAGAGTTTGCAGTGAGCCTAGATTGCACTGCTGCACTCCAGCCTGGGCAACAGAGCAAGACTCCATCTCAAAAAAAAAAATTAGGCCCACTGACTTTATTCTTTTCTGTTTTGTAGAAGATTCCTTTTCCTTCAGGTTTTTCTACTTGAAATTCAGCTATTAGTAATGGTCCAAAGGAGAATTTGGGTGTTATATTCTCTCTCTCTCTTTCTCTTTCTTTCTCTTTCTCTTTCTCTCTCTCTTTCTCTTCTCTTTCTCTTTCTCTCTCTTTCTCTTTCTCTTTCTCTTTCTCTTTTTCTCTTTCTCTTTCTTTCTCTATCTCTCTTTCTCTTCTCTTTCTCTTTCTCTTTCTCTCTCTCTCTCTTTCTCCTCTCTCTCTCTCTCTCTCTCTCTCTCTGTGTGTGTGTGTGTGTGTGTGTGTGTGTGTGTGTGTGTGTCTTGCTCTGTCTTCTCTGTGTGTGTGGGTGTCACGGTCTTGCTCTGTCACTCAGGCTGGAGTACAGTGGCACAATCATGGCCCACTGTGTCTACCTCCTGGGCTCAAGTAATCTTCCCACCTTAGCTCCCTGAGTAGTTGGGACCACAGGTGTATGCCACCCTGCCCAGCTGACTGTATTTGAATTTTTTAGTAGAGACCAGGTCTCACTATGTTACCCAGGCTTGTCTCAGGTTCCTGAGCTCAAGCAATCCTCCTGGCTCAGCCTCCCAAAGTCCTTGAATTACAGGCGTGAACCACTGGGCCTGGCCAGGATTATATTCTTAAAATAATTTAGCATATCTATGTAGTAGGATCTCTTCCGTATTTTTTTGTCTTTTCTTCCTTCACCTCTTCCCCTCAACATACACTTTTATTACTATGTGGTAAAGCTTGCAATCTTAGCTAATCCATTTCAGTCAGTGGCAGATAATTGAAAAAAAAAGGCTAAGTAATGAGTATGTTATTGCTCATTTTATGTTTTCTCCTTCCCACAGGTTCCAATGATTTTGGTTGGCAATAAATGTGACCTGGAAGATGAGCGAGTAGTTGGCAAAGAACAGGGCCAGAATTTAGCAAGACAGTGGTGTAACTGTGCCTTTTTAGAATCTTCTGCAAAGTCAAAGATCAATGTTAATGAGGTAACCTTCAACTGCTGGACAGCACAAACAAGTGCCTTTTTAGTTTGCTTTAAGATAACAGCCAGACTTTTAAGAAAACATTTTCATGTTTTAAGCAATCTTGATTCTATCATGTTATAGGAAACACTAAGTAATTCCTAGAAACTGTATTTTTTAGCTTACATGAGGCCCCTTTGATGGCTGTATGAGAACACTTAAATTTAGCTTATTGTAAAAGAGGAAGCTAGAATTGAAGAATGTGTATAAAGTCCTACTAAGCCTCTAAGTGATAATAAGCCTCTAAGTGATATGTGCTAAAGTGGTGTGTAAAAATTGTTACATCACCCTTATATTATAAGAATTATTTATCCAGATTTCTATAAATAGGTTGTAAAGTCAAGTTGGAAAATAACATGTGGAGGTAGGCCCAGAAGGATGTGACTACCTTCATGGGTATCACAATTGTGTTATGAGTCTTCCTCACCTTTGGGGCATGATTCAAAGTGGGTAGTCTGTGTGAGTATGGACATGTACCTGGAATTTACTTAGACTGTTAGGCCTGATATAGCAGGTGCACAAGGCTTTGTTAGGGAGTGTGGGTGTGGGGTCACTGAGTTAAGCACTCCACTATCTTGAAAACATACCTGTGGATGAGAATACTTAGCATAATAAGCTGCATGCCTGGGTGTAAAAGGCCAGTAGATTACTGGGCTCCTAAAAATTTAGTACGATTTCAACTGTCTCCACCAGTCAACCTTAAGAAGTTCCCTTGCTTTCGTTTACTTTACCATAAGCCTCTTTAAAAAATAAAAACGAAACAGAGTAGGCTTCTTTCCTGCCCTTGTTTGCCATTTATAGCATTACACGTAATCAGTCAGAATTCAGATCACTTAACTAAGGTGAGAGTGAGAGTGGGTTAGGTTATGAGTCCTCTGTTTTTGCTTGCTGTTCCTCTCTGGCATGTGGTTCTGCTGATCGCTTTTTCTTGACTGATATTATGCTTATAGACTATTATCTGACTTTTTAAAATGACCAAGTTACTTTAAACACCTAGCAGGTAAAAAAATTAAGCTCGCTTCAACTTCTGTATTTTACAGATAATCAAGAATGCCATTGCTTGCTTTTTTATGTGAAACCATTTTTAACAAGTATATAAAAACAAGAAATTTATAAATTTTATTTATTCAGCAAATACTAGCTATTATGTGTCTGGCACTGGGTCAGGCTCCCAGGTAACAGTCACCCAGACAGACACTATTCCTGCCCTAAAGAAGTTTGCACCCTACTGGGGGAACAAGTCTTTCAACAATAATTAAAGAAAAAAAAAGTATTTTGATAATGTGTTAGAATTAGTGAATCTGTTTTGCTAGCAGAACGGTGATATGAGGTCACCATCTGCAAGATAATTGGCCTTAAGAGATGTGGTTTCTTGCTGTCCTTGTCCTTACCTCCATGAGACCCAACAACTAAGTTCATCAGGCTACGGTGGGGCTGGGTTGGGCCTGGGTCCAGTGCATAGGACTTCTCCCTTTGGGATCCAGAGCACAGTGTACTATATGTTTGTGAGAATCTACATGCTATTAAACTTCTTCCAGTCAGCAGAGATACTTTTTCATAGCAGTCTTGTTAAAGCAGAGAGTTTATAAACGAGGGTTTATATAAACAGACAGAAAAACCATAAAATGAAATGCATTAGCCATCTCAAGAATCTTTACTTTTTTTGAAAACATACAAACTTTATGCTGAGTTCTTGAGAGTGGGGAGAATGGAGCAGATAATTTGAGTTTTTAAAAATATTTTTCTCTTAATAATCTGATAATCCAGCTACAAGATTCCTTTGATAGTTAATAGCTGCTCACACAACTTTTGCCTTGTAAATTTTTTTGTGATTTTCGAATGCCTGAAGTATAGAGTGATAACTTTCAAAGATTCACCTCTTGGCCTTAAATTTGAAAACAGACAAGGATATATATATATATATATACGTTTTTTAAAACTCTTATTCACACCACTTTGCAATGTTCTGAAAGTAATGTATGCCTATACCAGAATCACAGTAGTCTTAATCAAGAATTAATTGTTCTTTGCTGAGGCTGGAATAGTAATTGGAATCAAGACATCCCAATTTAGGAACGGGAGAGGGATTGAGAAACTCTATTCTGTGTTCCCTTTAGATTTTTCTATAGTTCAGAGAGATGAGGAAGAACCTAGGCTGGGGCCTTTCAGCATTTCTAACCAAATATTATAGTTCGAACTTGCCCTCATCACTGAACCATCTGCTGCTGTGAGGTAGGCAATGTTTTCCAAAGAAATAATTTAGAATAATGCGACAAAAATTAGTTACCTTTCTGTATAGTACCAGAAACCAGAAACTGGCTAGTATGAAGAAACTGAAATAGAAACTACATGTCATTTTGATGAACTTACTGTTTTCATTTACTTTTTTTTTTATATTATAGCTTATGCACTGAGTGTAGGGAACCAATGAAAGCCCATTTGTGGCTTTAAGCACACTGAGTTCTTGAAGTTTTCAGAGTTTTGAAACAACTTGGACTTCAGAGTTGTAAAACTACAATTTTGTTTGTAAATTCTGTTTTCAGACTTTCTTTAGAAATGAGATAACAGAGGGTTAAATGATTTGAAGAGGATGGGAGTGGGAAGAATGGAGCAGAAAGAAAAGAATTTAAATGAGTCACTTTTGTAGCTTTGGATAAATCACTCAGCCTTTTTTTTTTCCTTTTTAACAGTTTAGTCTTATAATCTGGAACATTTAAAAAAAGTAAATAGATAATTATCATTTTAAAGAAATATAATTGTTTATCATCTATCTCAAATGTAGATCGATAATTTAAAAATATTTTACTCTTAAAATTTACTCAAAAGTTATAAGGACAATAAAAAGAATTTATCAGATTCATCAGATTCACCCATTACTAAAATTTTGCCACTTGTTTACAGTAATCACACTTCTTTACTCCTAAATATTTTGATGTATATGTATCCTCTGATCAAAGACATTGTCTTACACAACCACAGCACAATTATTAGAATCAGAAAAATTGATGACACAGTCTGTTTGTTATGTATTCACATTTTACTAGTCATCCCTGTAATGCTCCTTAAAGTCATTCATTTTTTAATATACTTCTGCAAAGAACTATTTATTCCAGATTAGTAACAGTAAGGGACTTCTGTGATATTTGTCTTTAATTCCAAATCATTAGTAAGTGTTGTATTTCATAGCAAAGCTTGTCTGTTTCTTGTTTTAATATTTGGCATCTGAATTAAAATTATCTGCTTTTATGAAATAAGTAGCATTGTATTTTTGTCTTTGATACTTTGCACTTTTCATCCAAAAATGAATCCACAAGATTTATTAACAAACATTTAGGCGCAGTGGCTCACACCTATAATCCTAGCACTTTGGGAGGCCGAGGCAGGCAGATCACTTGACCTTAGATGTTTGAGACCAGCCCGGGCAACATTGAGAAACCCTGTTTCTATGAAAACTACAAAAATTAGCTGGGTGTGGTGGTGCACACCTGTAATTCCCAGCTATTTGGGAGGCTGAGGTGGGAGTATTGCATGAGCCTGGGAAGTAGAGGTTGCAGTGAGCCGAGATTGCACCACTGCACTTCAGCCTGGGTGACAGAACAAGACTGTGTCTCAAAATAAAACAAACAAACTAAAAACCGCAAATATTTGTCATTTCAAATCAAGAATTAGCAGATTTTTTCTACTTATTACTTTAACCAAAATTAACATTTTTTTTTTAAAAAGCAAACAAAAATCATGTGTCTCTGCATGTGATACTTTGAAAGGGAGACAGTATCTCGTTTGTCCTATTTTAGACAAAAGTGTATAACCTGAATCCAATCATGAGAAAACATCAGATAAACCCAAATCAAGGGAAGTTGCTAGACTTTATTTTTCAGAAATGACAATGTCCTAAAAGACAAAGGCCAAAGAACTGTTCCAGATTTTAAAAAACTAAAGTGAGAGGAAATAAAATGCAGTGTGTAATCCTGGATGGATCCTGTCCTTGGAGGGGGAAGTACACTATTGGGGCAGTTAACAAAATTGGAATTTGCTCTGTAGTTATGCAAAATAATGTGTCAATCCTTAAATGTCTTAAGTGTAATAACTGTAATATGTTTATATAAGCGAATATCTTTTTTTTTAAGGAAATACTTATTAAAGGACTTAATAGTTAAGATCTACTCCCAGATGATTCAGAAAATAAGTGTGTGTGTGTGTGTGTGTGTGTGTGTGTGTGTGTAAGTAAAAGTGGCAAAATATTACTAATTGGTGAATCTGGGAAGAATATGCCAAAGTTGTTGGTACTATTTTTGCAACTTTTCTGTAGGTTTGAAGTGTTTACTATTTTTCACTACCAGTTCTTATTCTTGGTTTGATGTTGAATACCTAGGAGTAAGGGCGTTTCCTTCATGATAAATAGGTAAGTCCTGCTTTACCCTGATTGAAAGTCAGCAGAGCCTTCTAAGAAACTTGACTTTAAAAGAAAGAAGCAGAATGCAGATCTAAGAGCAGAATAATTCTTACCAGAATTGTTTTGTGGAAAAAAGTCTTAAAAGTTGGTTAAGTACTTTTTTTCTTGTTTTTAGATATTTTATGACCTGGTCAGACAGATAAATAGAAAAACACCAGTGGAAAAGAAGAAGCCTAAAAAGAAATCATGTCTGCTGCTCTAAGCCCATAGTCAGCAGCAGCTCTGAGCCAGGTAAGATGTTAAAGCAGAACAAGTACCTTTCTCACCCTCTTATTTGGGGTTTTTCCAGACTTTAGCCACTTCCCATTTCATCTATTATGATATTTCTAAGTTTCTGTAACTTGTAATTTATAACTTGTAGGTTAACTATTGGATAACTTGACCTCTCCCCTTGAGCTAAGCTTTCTGACAACAAGCTGTCTTTTTTTTCTTGCCTCTGTCTTTTTTTTTTTGTCTCTGTCTGTTTTTCTTGCCACTGTGTCCCCAGTGCCTGATACAGAGTTGGGTATTAAAAAATAGTGGTTGAATAAATAGAACACTTTCCTAGATGACTCCCAAATTCATGCTGAATTGAAGTGAACCAGTAGTTGCTCTGAAACAAAAAGACTTAAGTGTACATTTGGTGAATTACCCCAAAGTGAACACACCCACGTATAACAACAGGAGTCACTCTTCCCCAAGTTCCATTAAAACTCTGGCTGATTTCTAACTCCATGGATTAGTTTTGCCTTTTTTTGAACTTTACATAAACAAAAATGTAGTGTATTTTTCTGTTCCTGGCTTCTTGCACTCAAAAAATATGTTTTTGGGAATTATTATTATTATTATTATTTTGAGACGGAGTTTCGTTCTTGTTACCCAGGCCGGAGTGCAATGGCGCGATCTCGGCTCACTGCAACCTCCGCCTCCTGGGTTCAGGCAATTCTCCTGCCTCAGCCTCCTGAGTAGCTGAGACTACAGGCATGCGCCACCATGCCCAGCTAATTTTTGTATTTTTAGTAGAGACGGGGTTTCACCATGTTGACCAGGATGGTCTCGATCTCTTGACCTCGTGATCCACCTGCCTCGGCCTCCCAAAGTGCTGGGATTACAGGCGCTAGCCACCGCGGGAATTATTTATATTAAATGTAACAGTAGTTCATATTTATTGCGTGAGAGTACTGGCAGTATGTTTATGTATTCTGCTATTAGTTTCATTTAAATTCTTTCTTTGGGGAAATTAGTATGAATAATTCTGTGCACACCCCTGTATGACTTTGTGCACATGTGCATGCATTTCTGTTGGGTACATATCTAGCAATGCAATAGCCAGATCATATGCTATACGTATGGACAGCTTTAGTAGTTACCGCTAAAAAGTTCTTCAAAGTGGTTTTACCAGTTTACATACTCTCCAGTGGCTTTTGAGTTCCACATCCTCCCCAGAATTGGTGTTGTCAGTCTTTTTAACTTGACCCATTCAGGGAATGTGTGGTGGTATATTAGTGTAATTTTGATAGTCATTTTCCTCTCTGGTATGGATCAACTTCTGTCAAATAAAGGTTTCTATTTAGGCTTTTCAGTATTAGTTGACTTTTCTACTAGTTACCACTTTAGTTTCCACTAAGTGACCCCATTGAAAAGAAATTTATGACAGCATGTAAGCTGACTATCAAGTCTATGGGGATTGTTTTTCTTTAATTATATATTTAAATCCCCTGAACATTTCTACTTCATCAATTCTATAAATAATACCATAAAAGAGTATTGTCATGGAGTGGATTTAATTTGTAATTTGATGCTAATTGCATCATTCTTACTACCTTGGTCTCCAGTCAGCCTAAACTGGTCCCACCGGAGAGTTGGTTATAAAAACTCCCATAAATCTCTTGGGTTCATTTAGTAGATTATCCCTTAAGATCTCCAGACTAACTAATATGTGCTTCCTGAGAGATATGAATCTCTCTCTTAAGGGAAACACCTGAGTAATTGTAGCTCCCTTTTTAAATGAAGGTACGTAGAGGAAAATACACAAAAAGGAGAAAGGGACATGGGGATTGTCTCTGGTGGTCAGATTTAGGAAAGACAGCACCTGGCTAAATGTTTGCTTTAGGCTTTTAATGAAATGTTAATAACTTTTTTTTTTTTGAGATGGAGTCTCGCCCTGTCACCCAGGCTGGAGTGCAGTGGTGCAATCTCTGCTCACTGCAACCTCTGCCTCCCTGGGTTCAAGCGATTCTCCTGCCTCAGCCTCCCAAGTAGCTGGGACTTCAGATGCACACCACCATGCCTGGCTAATTTTTGTATTTTTAGTAGGGATGAGATTTCACCACATTGACCAGGCTGATCTCAAACTCCTGACCTCGGGGTGATCCGATCCACCCACCTCGGCCTCTCAAGTGCTGGGATTACAGGCATGAGCCACCGTGCATGGCCTTGATCCAATAACTGTAAATCATCAGTTCCCTGAAAGTGATTATTAAGATTACTGGTGTATGTGTTCATTTTAGGCAAGGGTACAAAGATAGAGAAAATGAAGGCTCCAGTTCCAGTTCTTAAATGCTATGTTATTTAACTCTTAGAGTTGACTGGCTCGTTAACAGCTCATTATGGCTGGCCCTAGTTTAATTTTTAGTTCTCACAAAATATTCTTTTTTTTTTTTTTTTTTTTTTTTTTTTTGAGACGGAGTTTCGCTCTTGTTACCCAGGCTGGAGTGCAATGGCGCGATCTCGGCTCACCGCAACCTCCGCCTCCTGAGTTCAGGCAATTCTTCTGCCTCAGCCTCCCAAGTAGCTGGGATTACAGGCACACGACACCATGCCCAGCTAATTTTTTGTATCTTTAGTAGAGACGGGGTTTCACCATTTTGACCAGGTTGGTCTCGATCTCATGACCTCGTGATCCACCCGCCTCAGCCTCCCAAAGTGCTGGGATTACAGGCTTGAGCCACCGCGCCCGGCCCCTCACAAAATATTCTTTTAGCTTATGCTTAAAGAAAAAGGTGCTATCTCCTGGCCTATTACAGTTTTTAAAATTCATTTATGTATACCCAACAATGTGACAGTGCCTTGTGAGTTTTCCCTTAGAGAAGATAAATTTTGACCTAAATCTGGAGTAAGACTTTTATCCTGCTTGCATACATTCTTAGACTCTGATGTGTAATAAAGTTTACTTAATAATTCATCCAAGATCTCTGTGGATGTTTGATAATACCAAATAATAGGTGACCTAGCAATCAGACTGCTTTGCAGTACATTTTACTGTGATTATAGACTGGAAGTGCCATGTTGTTCCTATACTTGTAAAAGTACTGAAATACAGGGTAGATTTAAATAGAAATTATAAACCATTTAATAAGAGTATATGAACCCTGAGGGCAGCTTATCTAGTCCATAGCCTTTAGGCAAAACTGAATTGAATCATGTTAATCTCTTTTTTGTATGTCCCAGTTTTAAAGACATCAGAGGAAATCATTATCAGGATTCTTCGTTTAACCTAATTCTTCTCTGTTGACAATAAGACTAACTTTGATTCTTCCACCTTTGAAGATGGGGATTAGCTCTCTCTGTATTATTTCTTGCCTTAACCTGTATTAGAAATGGTAATTCTAATATATAATCATAAAATGCTTCAATAAAGAATGTCTTATGGAAAAGTTTATGGAGGCAGGTGTTCTTTTCTTTAGTAAAAAAAGGAAAGTAAAAATAAGATGGTAATGAGATAGAATAAAAATAGCATTGTTTTCCTCTGTACAGACAGGATTGTCAGATGTCACGGGAAACACTAAATCTAACTGAGTATAACTAAATAACTGAGGATAACTAAAGTTGATCAGTTAATAGACTCCTCTCTTGTGAACTCAGTCTTCTATTTTTGATTTTTTACAACATTTTTAAAGGGAATTTAAAATAGCATTGTTACTATAGCTGTTTAGCATAATTTAGTCCTCAAGTTATGATCAGCTAAACTCATTATTTTTTTGCTTTATTGCATACCTGCTTGCGTAGTACCATCTTCTGACATCAAGAGATTAACCATACAAATGTGTATATCTGTGTCCAATGTTTTAGATTACAGGAATGAAGAACTGTTGCCTAATTGGAAAGTGCCAGCATTCCAGACTTCAAAAAAATAAATCTGAAGAGGCTTCTCCTGTTTTATATATTATGTGAAGAATTTAGATCTTATATTGGTTTGCACAAGCTCCCTGGAGAAAAAAATTGCTCTGTGTATATCTCTTGGAAAATAAGACAATAGTATTTCTCCTTTGCAATAGCAGTTATAACAGATGTGAAAATATACTTGACTCTAATATGATTATACAAAAGAGCATGGATGCATTTCAAATGTTAGATATTGCTACTATAATCAAATGATTTCATATTGACCTTTTTATCATGATCCTCCCTATCAAGCACTAAAAAGTTGAACCATTCTACTTTATATCTGTAATGATAATATGAAATGTCCCCTCAAACTCATTGCAGCAGATAACTTTTTTGAGTCATTGACTTCATTTTATATTTAAAAAATTATGGAATATCATCTGTCATTATATTCTAATTAAAATTGTTTGTGCATAATGCTTTGGAAAAATGGGTCTTTTATAGGAAAAAAAACCGGGATAACTGATTTCTATGGCATTCAAAGCTAAAATATATAATATACTAAACCAACTCTAATATTGCTTCTTGTGTTTTACTGTCAGATTAAATTACAGCTTTTATGGATGATTAAATTTTAGTACATTTTCATTTGGTTTGTGTGTTTTTGTTATTGTTTATAGATTTAAGTCCTTTATTTTATAATGACCACATTGTTTTAAATGCGACAGTAGCTCCTTTCTGCCGAGTATCTGCAGAACGCTGGCTTTAAACTAAGTAACTGGTGATTTCTCTAGGAACAGACCTTGCACTTTCTCTTCTAGATATATTTATTCCTCCTATACAGTAAAATACATCAGACAACATAGAATAGTTTTGTATATTCTCTCTTGATCTTAAAGATTGTATCTTATTGAATAAAAATCCCACTGTATATTATTTTTATATGTAAAAAGATAAGTTTAATACTGTATCAGGGTTTAACTTTTACTATTTCAGATCTTCCACAGCTTGAAATTTCATCAAGGGAATCCTTTTGCCATTGTTAACTTGTTGGGTATGAGTCCACTGATGAAGTGTCATGTGAAAAATTTCAAACTTGCTTTATAATAGACTGAAGAATTTGAGAGAAATGAGAGATAGTTCAAACACATTAAAGGAACGTGTTACTTTTGCTTCAACTATTTATGAAATAGTATGGTGGTAGTAATGTGGGAGAGAGTGCTGAGTTAAAATTTTAGCTTCCTATATAGTGGTGCTTTTCTTTTTCTTCCCAATTATTTTCCTCTTTATGAAAGATAGGGCTTAAGTAAGACATGGACCCAGGGTGATATTACTTATGTGCTCTCTATAAAGAGAGGTAGAACAAAAGCCTGTTAGCCAGTTAAGTTCTGGAAAAGGAAAGAAGCAAGCTTAGGAAACCCTGTGCCTTGTGCCTAAATATTAAGGTGGAGACCAGTCCTAGAAAGTCTTAAGTCATTGCTCAGGGATCTCTAGATACTGTCTCTTTGCAACTAGGTATGAAGAAGTGTTCATGCCTTGCTGAGATTTTCCAGGCATGTGGTCAGCCTGTCATTTACTGAATTGAAATTTAAAAATCAGGCTTTAAATGTTAAGCTCTGACCAACCTGAGAAAATGTTAAAGTATTGTTTTGAAAAACTGGAAACTATTATTATTACTTTTAGTTTCTAATAAATGTAGTTATCTAACACTATCCTTCTACTGATCCAGTTATACATATGTCTGGGATTGAGGGGCCAAAACTGTAGTACATTTTAATGAAGCATTAGGGCCAGTTGTCAGGTCAGGGTGGCATCTTTTCTTTTAAGGTCCTCTAAAGTCATTCTGCTTTAAAACACCCTTCAAACATTTCTTTGGACTTAAAATCATAGACAGACTTCTCATCAACCAGTAAAACTTTCTAAATACTATCTTGTCCCATCTATTGTATAGTTATTTGCCAGATTAAATAGAAGTCATTTAATAAGACTAATTCCAAGTCTCAGTCTGCTTGACTAGAAGCATAAACTCAGTGTCTTCACATTTTAGAATGTGGTAGAGAAAGATGACAGTTACAGATTCCTTTGTCACATCTTAACAGTCCATCTTAACTTGGGCTAAAGGTGGAACTTTCTAGGACACAGAGGTATGCAGAGCAGGACCAGCTGAAGTCAGATGTGCAAGAAACCTGTGGTTGCTGAACAAGATGAAAAGGTATCCTGTTAGAGAGTGAGTTACATGTGTTTTTATATTGTCCTGATGTGAACCCCTTAGTCTTGGTTCCAAAAGGAAAGGTACCTGAAAATAAATGTATTTTTATAGCTGAAAAATAAAAAAAATAAGTTTCTAGGATATTTTATGAATGTCAAATGACAAGTGTCTAGAAACCGATTTCATTTAAGTATGTGTGGCTGTTTAAAATATAATGACTTTGGTTATATGAATGACATAGAATTTAAGGAGGCTTGATACCATAGTTCATAGTTTGCTTCAATGGCTTGGTGGTATCCCCCCAACAGTCTGCTTTTAGAAATTAACAGTAAAAAATCCAGCTGTAATCTTACCCTCCACCAGGGGGAGCTTCAACATCGATTTTTATTTTATTTTATTTTATTTTATTTTATTTATTTTTTTTTTTTGAGAGGGAGTCTCCGCAGTTGCTGAGGCTGGAGTTCAATTGAGCAATCTTAGTTCACTGCAACTTCTGCCTCCCAGGTTCAAATGATTTTCCTGCCTTAGCGTTCCAATTAGTTGGGATTACAGGCGTCTGCCACCATGCCCAGCTAATTTTTTGTATTTTTAGTAGAGATGGGGTTTTACCATGTTGGCCAGGCTGTTCTGGAACTCCTGATCTCATGATTCATCCACCTCGGCCTCCCAAAGTGTTGGGATTACAGGCATGAGCCACCGCGCCTGGCCTGGTTAATACTTTGATAAGCATTGAAGTAGTTCTTTAAGTCCTAATCCATAAACGCTGCATGGTTCACAAAGAGGCATAGAGATGCTCTCTCAAGAGTTTACAATCTAATGGGGCAGGGAAGATACTACAGTTCATCAAAGGTATGAATAACACTGTAGTTTTCTGAACTGTGGCTACACGGGTAATTCTCTTAAGAACTTTTGGTGAAATACAGATGTTGGTGTGTTACTTTCTTCTCCCTACAACTTTGAACTAATCCATGTTTGGCACCTTAATTTGCCATCATAAATGGCCACCATTTATTCCTCACTGAAACGATGTACTTCTTTGAGTTTATAATGTGCTTGGAGAAGTTAATACTCACCGTTACTATTACAGTAAAAGTACTGACCTTTATTACCAACTTTATTAAAACAGGCTCAGAACATTTTTCTCCATTGAAGAATAGTAATAAGACATTCTGTATTTCCTGGACATGGCCAGTTTAAAATATTTTGCCACGTTATCCTCGTAAATATGCATGTATGTCAGTTTATGTGGCTCCGTTTTGTATTAGGGACTGAGGGACAGAAAGAGAAATAAGGAATACCTTGATATTTTCCTTCGTAAACAATCACAGAATGTTAGAAAACATAAAATATACTCTTATAAATTGTATGTCTGTTGAAACCAAAGTGTGAAGAAATTGTTAGGTATTTGGAGGAGGAAAATAATTTGTAAAATAACCTTTTTAAAAATTTGGGTTTTGTACTTATTTAAGGTGCTAGATATGTGTTAAAATATCCCCTCTTGAATCAGCTCCAGGCTTAAAAGGGCAGAGTGGTTTGGATTCTTGTCCAGGGTCTGGAAAGAGCTCATCTTGCCAAGAGGGAAATGAATGTGAGCTTTGAGGCAGTCTAACCACCCAGCGTTTAGTATTTATGTTCCCCAAAATGTAAAAACTGTAAGTTATTCTTGAAAATGTCGTTCAGACATTACTTTGATCGTGGACTTTACTGCAATTTCATCTTGGCTTTGTTGACTGTGCAGTCCATTTTTTGCCCTGTCTTGCTTAAATATTCTTGTTGAGAACAGCTGGAGGCTCTGATGGGTTCATAGTTCTGTTTTCTGGGAAGGCAACATGGATTCTGTTTTATAGACATTAATGAGCTTTAAATGGGAATTGGGCGATGTAAGCTCTTTGGGCTCATTGAGAAGCGGCCTCCTGTGGTTCTGGGCCCAAGGTGTGACATACATTTCCCACTAATTGCTTCTCTCAAGAAGCAAGAGATTGGCTGTTCGTCTTGAGGAAAAACCTTAATAAACCTTCCCATTTTAAACAGTGGTGTGACTCTTATTTTGAGCTGTTTTCAGTGATTTTTTTTAAAGCTTAACCATGTTCAGATTTTTGTGCTAAATGTTGTAGGGCATGCAAATCAGAACAGGACATGATCCCTATGGGCCTACCAACAAGTATTCGTTGCACTTCTGCTGCATGGCAAGTGCTGATCTGCTTGCTGGGGATACGACAGTGAAGAGTAGCAACCCGACTCAGATCCCTTTCCTCATGGAGTTTTTATCTTTAGAAAATGGTAAAAGACAACTTTTGTGTAATGAATGCTTCGAAAAAGAGTTAAGTGGTGGAAAGGGGCAAGGGTGCCGGGCAGAGGGAATGTGGTGGTAGTGGGTTAAAGGTTTATATCTCATTTAAGTTGGTATTTGAGTAAGTATTTGAAGTGAGCAGCCCATGCAGCTGCCTGGGGGAAAGAAGGATTTTTCATTCCTCAGGGAAAGGGTCTGTGTCAATCCCATAAGGTGGACATGTGCCTGGTGTGTTACAAACTAGCAAGGAGCTCAGTATGGGTGGAGCAGAGTGAGCAACGGGGAGAACAGTAGTTAAAGAGAGGCAATGGGATTGGGTAAGGGGAAATTTCCCACAGCATTTACTCTGTGTTGAGCCCATGAAAAGGATTTCAGTCAAGGATATAATGTGATCAGACCCCTCAACCATAATATGCCATTAGCAGTGCTCTGTTGAGCTGAGAATAGCCCGTATGGGGGCAAACATGAAGCTTGATACCAGATAGAAGATGGAATCATGGAGGAACGGTGATCTGGACCATAATGGTAGCAGTGGAGTGGCTATAGGTGTATTTTGCAAGTGGAGCCAGCAGCATTTACTGACACATAAAAGTATAATAGAAGACAAGGAAGAATCCAAGATTTGGGCCAATAATCAAGTGAAGATTGTGACGGGAGTAGGTTGGAAGGAGAATGAGGATGGGCAGGAGTTCCATTCTGAACCTGCTATGTGCAAGAAGTGTGTTGCATTCCAGAGATTTGTAGTAGGCATATGAGTTGGATATGAGTCGAATTCAGCAGAAGCAGTCTGGAGAGGACCTTTAATATTTTAAAACATGAAGCTGTGTAGGATCGCTAGGGTTGAGTGTAGACAGAAAAGAGGTCCCTGAGGAATTCTATCAAGAGGTTGAGAGATGGAGAGGAATCAGCAGAGAAAAACTTGGAGGGTGCTGGTGACCCTGATGGACTGTCAGTGGAATGGTTGGGGACAGTGTCTGGAGTAGATATGGGGGGAAAAACAATGGAGACATCAAGCATAGATTGCCCTATTAAGGTGGTTGAAATAGTGGGTGTTCCTGTGCTAATGGGATGACCTGTTGAGAAGGAAAACTGAGTATGCAAAATGGGTGGAATCTAGTATAAAAGTAAACCTGACTCAGATAGGAGTGTAAGTGGGCATAGTTGCAGGAGAGAAATGGTATATAGGTAAAGAGAAGGTCACAAAGAAGGAAAGTCGTATGAGACGGGACAGACGCTTTCTGTTCTGGGTTGAACTTCCCCAGAGAGGGGAGTTTAAAGTAGGCCTTTAAGAAAGGGTGGGATTTTCAACAGGTGAGAGTAGGGCAGAATATTATAGGCAGATTTCAGGAAAAGGCAAGGGCAGAAAACAGAAATGAACGAGAAGTTACCTAGTTCCATTTGGTGTTGGGAAATGTGGAAGGAGTACATTGGAAGAATACACTGGGGCCGTCATGGCTGACCTTGAAACAAGAAGTTAACTAGCAGGTTGAATTAAGTAGGATGAAAATCAGTTTGCAGGGTTATTTTCTGTGAATTCTGATGGTCCTTTCTTCATTTCTCACTTCATTTCCCCCCTTTCTCCAGTGAAGATGGCAGCTAAGGCCCATGACTCCCAGACAAATGTTCCATTAAGAAGGGAACCATCCTTCACTATTTGACCCTCAGAGATGTTAAAGAAGATTGAACAATGTCATTTTCTCACCCTGTATTTCTGTTTCACCTGACCTGATTCTGTTCTTGGACTCAGAGGACCTGGCTCCTACTGGGCAAGCAGAATGCTGGTATCCTCCCAGTTTTCCTCTCTACTCTTACTTCATGAACAGCAAGGGACAGCAGCCCCTCTGTTCCGTCCTAGTGATCTACCATATTGTATTGAGAAGGCTTAGTGGGGACTCTTCCTTAATCCACCCCCATCTGTTAGCTGCCAACATTCCCACCAGGATCCCATCCTCAGACCTCTTGTGGGTTAGAGGAAGAGCACAGGCCACACTTCTGTAGCCCCTGTCATCCTTGCCCTTAACATGACTAATGTCTCCAGTTGCACAGGTTGGGGAATTCGAAGTGGACACCAGGATCAAGGGAACTCTAAGCATGCAGCCTTCTCAGTTTGGAAAGTAGGACTTGGAATAGTGAGACTAGGCACCGGGACCTACCTGTCTTCCTTGGAGAGGGGATACATGTACATGGAGAAGGTTAAAGAAGATATTTGATCCTTATACTCCCAGTAGGGTCCTGAAGCCCAGTCAGAAGCCCAGTCGAGAGTTATTTGGACCCTTAAATCAATGGCATAAAGCCTATCTGGGATATGGATTTTATTTTTAGGGATATGAATTAACAGATGCTTGGAACTTCAGAGCAGGGATTCTAACACCTGCTTAAGTCAGTCTGGCCCATTGCTCACTACGGCCAGTTGTATGGTGTGGGAGAGCAAATGGAGGCCCTGGGCTAGGACATGGAGGTGATCTAGGTGATGACACTAGCTTTGGCACCTCTGCTCAGGGATCTGAGGTATGCAGGGATTTCAGGTGCTGTTACTCCATTTGGAAGAACCTCTATTGCTTCTTATTTTAATGCCTATCCACCCATCCACCGTCCCCCACTTTCCTACCTCCCCTCTTCTACACAAATGACTGTACTCCTGCGGCCTTACTGGCAGCTCAATCCCTGGTAGGAAGACAATGCCTGGAGTGTGGCCAATAGTAGAAGCCAGAGGCAGGGAAGGCGCTGAACACTCAACTCTCAACTTCCTTCCCCATTGCCCTGCTCTGACCCTCCCTTCGTAATCACAATGATGGGAGGAGAGAATCTAGCAGACTCAATGTTCCCAGTGGGACCACCAACATGGCAAGTTAGAAAAACTCCTAGGGTAGGGTAAATCTGGGACCAGATGTTGCCAAAGAGGACAAGGAGATGAACCGGGCCAGGAAGACGAGTGGAAAGGGATCCAGGAAGCAAGGGAAAAACTGTGAAGGACAGAATAAAGGTGACTTCCTCTGGAATGGACATTGGGACCCACTTGGGACTGAGTAGGCGTGGGAAGTGGCTGTGATCATCTGAAGGGCCTGAGTTCTGGGTAGCCAATAAGAGCATGACAATGGAGACAGGGAGCTGAGTGGGAGGGGTGAGGACTGAAGGCTCACCAGACAGCTTGCATTAAAATAGAATTGGCCTGGGAAGCTAGGGTGGAGAAGCCAGAGCACCAGCCAGCGACAAAGTGCTTAGAGTGGGTGCTGGGGTTAGAGTTTTCCTGCTCTCTTGAAAGTGACTGGCCGGGCGCAGTGGCTCATGCCTGTAATCCCAGCACTTTGGGAGGCCGAGGCGGGTGGATCACGAGGTCAAGTGATCAAGACCATCCTGGTCAACGTGGTGAAACCTTGTCTCTACTCAAAATACAAAAAATTAGCTGGGCGTGGTGGCACGCACCTGTAATCCCAACTACTCAGGAGGCTGAGGCAGGAGAATTGCCTGAACCCAGGAGGCGGAGGTTGCGGTGAGCCGAGATTGTGCCATTGCACTCCAGCCTGGGTAACAAGAGCGAAACTCCGTCTCAAAAAAAAAAGGAAGTGCCTGGCCACAGCTCTCCTTCTTCTGGAGAATGGGCTGAGGACAAGAGTGAAAAATAGGCCTTAGAAAGCAGCTAAGGGGCCTTGACTGCTGGTCTTCCCTGAAGCAGGAGGTGGGCTCAGCACAGGGCTCAGTTTGAGGAGTGGAGGTCACATGGGAACTAGTGCTCAGTACTAGAGGTAGAGAAATGAGTAATGAGTATTTGCCACCCTGAAGGTGCGTCATTGTAGAGGGGAAAATAAACAGGCACAGAAGTAACTTACAAAATAAGCTCTGGCAGCGGTGGAACTGGATTCCTCAGGAAACAGCATATGCAGAGACCGAGTGGCATGAAAAGAAGCCAAGCTTGGCACACTCAGCCCCTCACCTTGGAGGGTAAAGTGGGTGGGACCTAATTGGGCAGGACTGGGCTAGACACCGGGAAGACAGTACACAGGATGAAATGACAGGAGCTCGCAGACAGATCCTGCACTTGTTCCTCTGTCCTTCAGACCCTGAGCAGCATTTCCATGCAGCTGCAGGTTACAGCCTCCAGCCAGGAGGAGGAATGTGAGGCAGGTGGGGCTCAAGTGGAAGCCTGGGGTGAGGCTGGCCGGGAGAAAAGGAGTCACAGGAAAACAAAACTTCATTCTTCCTTTGGATGAGGACAGCTTCCCCTGTAAACCAACAGCCCCAGGCAGCCCCAGGTGGGCTGCTGAGCCACCTGTCCCTCGCCAGTTGAAGGAAACGGGGGTCATCACATTCAGAGTGGAGAAGACTTGAAGAGGGGCAAGGCAGACAACCCAGAGCCAGGTCATGGCATGTGGAGGCCAGTTGGGAACCAGCGAGGGCGGGGTTGTAGAGCTCACGGGAGCTGGGTTTTGGCAGTGTTTCTGGTATGTCCCTGGAAAGGGCCAGTCATCTTGAGGGACATGCCCACAGGGGTATATAGGTGAATAGGTTCTGTGAGTGGAAGCCAGGGACTGCACAGCTGTGGCCTGAAGCCAGGCGCAGAATCCTGCTCTTTCTCCCCAGACCTGACCAAGATATAAGGAAAAGAGAAGGCATACGGTGGTTGTCACAGTCCCCTTGTCAAATCAGTATTGCCCCAAGCTGTATTCAGGCACACACTGCTCCTCAGTGTCCTCTCTGACCAGCAACACAGAGGCACTTTCACGCACGGGGCAAGTGTGTGCATGGTGGCGGGGATGAGAAGGACTCCAGTGGGGGACAAGAGTGTAACCATGCAAGGACTTTGTTTCAGGGACATTGGCAAGGCTGACTTAATTGTGACGCCGTACATGTGCATGTGTGCTCCAGAACTGGGCAGGGGGTGGTGTAGATCTGGAGCTTGGAGTGGGTGGACAGAGTGACATGTCAGGGCTCACTGAAGGGTAGAAAGCCAGGAAGTAAGTCCTCTGTCAAATTCAGAGGGGATCTGGAGGAGAGGTTTCATCACTGTTTGTTTTAGGGGTTGAGGAGGCAGAAGGCAGGCATGGGACATCCTAATAATTGTACTAGGGGGATGACTGCAGTTTGAGCTGACCCCTAGGTCTTTCTGGCTCAGTCATCCTTTCTCTGGCAGCACCATCCTGAGCCCCGACTCCTCTCATGAAGGCAGGCTTCACAGATGCCTCCACTCCATCAGGAGGGAATGGATTTTAGGACAGCCACAGCACCTTTAGGCCATTCATTTCCAGGGTGGCTGGAGGACAGGAGGAAGGGAGTGATTTGGGAGCTACAGGGGACTCTAGCAACTAAGGTTTCATAGAGCAGAAAGAGCAGACCAGAGGCCTATCTGTCAAAACCACTAGGACTTGGCACCTTCAACCCTTTACCCCTTGTCAAGAATTTGAGGTCCTTAAGGGTTGACTGTGAGGGGCAGCTAGGGTGTAGGGGGTGGGAATGTTTCCTAGAGCAGGTCCTTAGGCAGTGGGGTCCTCCTCAAGCACCTTTCCTCCAGCTCAGCCCTTCACCTCCACACCTCCTCCCTCACCTCCCCAGTGCATGTCATCTCTTGGGGAACAGTGTACATCTGCTATTTAGCAAATAACAGCCCATCTGGGTGGGTAGCATTTTTACAGTGTACAAAAACACGTCACCTATTGTCTTCTCTGATCCTTGCTGCAATCCTTTGAAATATTAAATCAATATAAATGTTTTGACAGAAGAGACCAATGCTCAGAGAAAGCACTTCTTTAAAGCACTTTTGCCTTGGATCAAATGGTTAGTGCTTCTACTAAGGGGATGGGTAGTCCAGTATCTGCTGAGCTTCCACTGTGTTCCAGGCAGCGCTTGGCCCCTAGGTGCATTATGTCCTTCAAGTCTCACAGCAGCCCCACACTATCAGCTTTCACAGTTGAGAAATATGAGGTTCAGAGAGGTCAGGCAACATGCTCAAGCTTCCACAGTGACAGAGGGCTCTCAAATCTTCACTCCAAGTCTAGTGCTCATACCATGGTGCTGGCAGAAGTGCCTGAACTGCACTGGATGGGGAAGGCACCTAAGGTGGCTTCTGGCGGCTCTGGAGAAGGTAGGGACAGGCTCTTGTCCAGGCCACATAGGAAACCATGGTGTGACTTGGGAAAGATGGAGGAGCCTCTCCCCCACAAGGCTCTGGGGAGGAGGTAGGGATGTGGAGAGGACAGAGGAAACTTCCTTGGGGCAAATTTAGATTCAGAGATCACCCTGAGGGGTGGGGTGCAGGGGAAGTGTCTTAGAGAGGGGGAAAAGAGAGGTCCTAGGCCTGAAAGGGAGAAAGGAAGGAGACCAGGCGGGCCCTACTGGCCATGCCCAGCAGGCTCTGTTCTATTCCCTAGGCCACAAAGCAGCAGGTGGAACCCTCCACAGATACCTGGACCAATCAGGTGGCCTTTGTACCTGCCAGGGAAGCGGGCCAGATGTGGGATGGGGCTACATATCAGGGAGGGTATTAAATGAGCTTCTAGCTCATTTGCATGTCCTAATTCACCATAAAGTGAGCCCCAGAAGAAGAATGAAGCTGTCTGATTTCTCTGCTTATGTCCACTATCTCCTCACATACACGCTACTTCCCTCTCCCTGCACCTTCCTGTGTGGTTAGGGCCTAGGCATTCCCATTCACCTCTTCCCTCCATTTCAGAAAAATACAGCCTGTCACTGCTGTGGCAGGTGCCCAAAGGGAAGGGAAAGTTAAGCCTCCATCGGACAGTAAACATGCCATTTCTGATCCACGCAGGACCATGGATAATATGGGAGGACAGATTTTGTTGTTGTTCCTTTTGATTTGGCTTTGGAACAGATACGGACAATTTGTGGGATTGTCTGAAAAGCCCAAGATTGCGAGTCAGTTAGATCTGATTCAGTCCCAGTCCTACCACTATGGGACCTTGGACAAGTTGCTTAACTTCTTTGAGCCTGTCCAGGTAAAACAAGAGTAATAGCAACCGCTTTCAGTGTGTAGGGGAAGGAAATGACACAAAGGTGAAGGCGCTGGCACCTGCCAATCATGTTGGCAGCAAGTGTTGCTTCCTTTTTGTTCTGGCCCAAGTTGAAATAGTTTTTCAGTCCCCCGAGTCTCTTCTGCTAACCAATGGTTCAAAGTCTGCTTATTTTCCACTGGATCCCTTTGAGCAGGAGTTGGGTCCTTTTCATTGCTCTTAGTTTCTATCACAATGCCCGGTGTTGGGAGGTGTTCATAAAGTTTTGTTCGATTTCTCTGAACCACTGAGACCAGTCCACGAAACAGGTGAGTTGTAGATGAATGTCCAAGAAGTACCTTGGTTTCCCATAGACTCATTCCAGACTTGGAGCTGGCGTCATCTTGAATAATTTTCTTCTCCACCAGCCAGCAGCCCACGACTTCCTCCTCTCATGATTCAGTAGGTGGAATCTTCACATGCACTTTCTGTGCGCACGGGTGCGCGTGCACACACACACACACACACACACACACACACACACACACCCCACCACCACCACCACCACCTCCAAACGCAGCCATAGCCAACATTCCCTCACTCAAGACTGAAATGTTAGAATTCTCTGGCAAGACATAAAAGATTTGCAAGGGCTGGTTCCACCAGAGTGGGCTTGCTTAGTTGGCAAACTCCAGGTAGAGAGGTAGCAAGGAAAGGACAGGTTTTGGAGCCTGATAACCCAAACTTCTATTTGAATCTCTGTCCTTTCCTTTGCTAGCAGCCTAATCTGGGCAGTTTACATGACCCCTAATAACCCCCATAGATGTGTCTGGAGAACAATGCCTTCTAGGGTCATTCTAAGTTTCAGAGGTGTGCACTCTACCTAACAAATAGCGAGTGCTCAACAAAACCCAGCCATGAGCACCTTTCTCCCTCCTGTAGCTTCCCCCACCAAAACTAAACATCTACCGTTTGACTGCATAGGATTTCAGGGTGACCTTAACCGCAGCCGGCTGTGCTCCCACAACCCCAACTTGGGCTCTCTGCCCCTCTCTCCACTCCCCCCAGGGGTCCAGGAAGCAAGCAGAATAGCCTTTCTTACTATTTTGTCTCTCCAACTTGCTATTAATGCTTTGAGGGCGGGAAGCCATTCTGCCTCTAATTGCAGCTGTCACACCCATCAAACTGAGGGATAATCGGTGGAAGGCAGAGAGGTGCAGTGGGAGGGTGTGCCCTCCTGGCTTGCTTGGCCCAAAAGGGTGCCCACATTGTCTTTTCCCAGACAGTGGGTGTTCCCTGCTGGAGTGGGAGGGACAGTGGCTTCCCAGGGCAGTCCTAGGCAGGGTCTGCATCCCTAGGCTGCCCTCCTGGGCCACGTGCCCACAGCGGCTTTAGAAAAGCCAGAGCTGAGCTGCTGCCTGGCCCTTCCCACTTCATTCCAGTTGCCTCTAGGTGAGGAGGGAACAGGAGGCCTGGGGCTGCTGTGCCTAGTAGGGAGGAGGCCACGGAATGGAGCTAGGAATTTTAAAATCAAGTGGGTATTTCTTCTGGGTTCACCTTCACCTCACTGGTGAACTGACTGTTCTGACCCGGGTGGGAATTAAGTGCAGGAGACGGGTTGTGGGTGGGGGTCTCTAAGAACTGTTGGGAAGGAGTGTTGGTAATTCGAGGGTCCAGCTTCTACTCTGCAGTCAGGCCTGGGCTGTTCTGCTGCCTGCCTTAGTTGTTCCTGGACAGGTAGCATATCTAGGCTTGTTTCCTTATCTGGAAAGTGGGATCATGCCTACGTAGCTCGCTTTCAAATGAGACCATGGAGATGAAAAGGCATTCAAGTGGCCCAATGCCATGTCAACATTCTTCTTCCTCTGTGAGTGGAGATGCCAGGAGTGTCTGGGGCTTCCCCAGCTGTTCTTTACACACTGTAATCCTTATTCAGCTCATTTTCCCAGGGTCCAGGTATGGACTGAAACCTCCAAGGCAGGAAGGACTGGCAGGTGGGGTTTTGCCCCACTGCTGCTCTAGTCCCAGGAGGCCTGGGGTTCAGTCCCTGTGCCTGGAGCAATGTCTTGCCAAAGAAGCTGAAGACTGGGGGAGCCACAGACAGGTCTTTATTTGGGGGCCTCTCTGGGATACCTGATGCCCTAGGGCTCTTTTCCATAGAGAATGTTCAGTGGAGGTCTTTGGGGCCAGTGGAGATGTCAGAGAGATTTCCCAGTCTCCTCCCCTGCTCTCACCTACTGTCACCTCGAGCCCCAAAGTGAGTGTGTGCACACAACACAGACACACACACACACACACACACACACACAGAGCTAGCTCTCCAGCTACTCTTACCTCCTTCACCAGCCAGCCCCTGCAACAGCCTCTCTCCCAACACATTCCCTTCAGCCCTGAGCCAAGAACTCCGGCTTCTCCCTCCTTTCTTGGGGAAAGGAACTTGGAGTTGGGCTTTTGAGAGCCATACCGCCCTCCCCCCCTCCTCCCCAGGGGCCCAGCACTGCGACCTGGCCCTTTCAGGTTCAGTCAACTTTCTGTCTCTAGGATTCAGACCCAAACAGCTGTGTTAATATCAAAGCCTGAGGGGGAGGGCTCCAGGGTCTTGGGGCAGCCTGTGGGGAGATTCTCCCCGCGCCTGTGCTCCCCGGTGCCTGGGAAGGGGAAATGTCCAGAGCCCTTGGAATGGCTCCGCTTCTTGACCTTCTGGGAGCGGCCGGTTCGGGGCTCAGGGACCACGGGTGTCACCCAGCCTGGTTTCTCCTTCAGCAGCCGGTCACGGTCAGGCCGCACACTACGCAAGAACTTCTTAAAGATGTTTGCTGTCAGGGCAAACCTGCGGCCCAGCTCCGGGGGCTGGCCTTTCTCTCCTTTGGGTTCACGTGCCCGCCGAGTCTCACCCTTCTCCCCACTCTTCTCCAGTTCCGGCAAGTCTAGCCAGTTGCCCACCAGGTCTGCAAAAACGTTGTCCCCTAACACCAGAGGCTGCCGATTCCGGCCCCGGGACATCAACGTGGAGGTCCAGTCATCTGGTTCCACTTGCTCTGACCCCTGCTGAACACAGCTTTGATGCGACTGTGTTCTGGGAAGTGGGGCTAAATCCTTCCCACAGACACTCCTATGGGATGGAAACTTGGTGCTGCTGCCAAGAGAAGGTTGACTGGTGGGGGAGCAGACTGTGGGCCTGGCAGAACCTCTGCCACCCTCCCAACAAGGGCGCTCGAGCTGGGTCCCGGGACCTTCAGGGCTGCCTGGTGCAGGACCCCCTCCAGAGATCTCCAGCTGTTCCAGTGCTGTCTGCACCTGGAGGAGCTTCAGTTCTTGCAGTGCACCCATCATGCAGTTCATCTGATCCTGTAAGCCATCACCCACCTCCTTCATGGACATCTGCAGGGGAGAGAGAAAGCATGGGGCCTATGAACCACAGCGGGCAGCAGTGCCTCTCACAGCCCTGAACCCAGGTCCCCCACCCAAACTCTGACACACTTCCAGGGTCATCGAACCTGCCCTCACCTCTCTATAGCCTAGAGCAGCGCAGACGAGTACTGGATTAAGGAAATAATAATAATGGTAGCTAACTAGCTAAGGCAGGCACTGTCCTAAGAAGGTTCTCCCCACCCCATATATATATGTATTTCATCTCCCCAACTACCCTATGAGGTAGTGACTATTATTGTTATTATTGTTCCCATTTTACAGGTAACTTGCCCAAGGTAAGATAGTAAGAGGTGGGGCTGAGATCAGCTAGAAGTGTACAAGGTTGTAGTGACCATCCTCATCCTTTTTTGAGTCTGAGCCCTTTTCCTCCCTGGGCCTCCCTGAAATGATGATAGTGATGATGGTGGAAAAAACAATTTGTGAGAATCTGCCATGTAACAGGAATTGTGTAAGGATTCTATGTGCTTCATCTCATTTAATTTTTTTTTTTTTGAGACGGAGTTTTGCTCTTGCTATCCAGGCTGGAGTGCAATGGTGCGATCTCAGCTCACCGCAACCTCCGCCTCCTGGGTTCAGGCAATTCTCCTGCCTCAGCCTCCTGAGTAGCTGGGATTACAGGCACGCGCCACCATGCCCAGCTAATTTTTGTATTTTTAGTAGAGACGGGGTTTCACCATGTTGACCAGGATGGTCTCAATCTCTTGACCTCGTGATCCACCCGCCTCGGCCTCCCAAAGTGCTGGGATTATAGGCTTGAGCCACCGCGCCCGGCCCTCATCTCATTTAATTTTTATAGAGACCCTGTGAGGTTGCCATTTTCTCATTTTAACCAATGAGTAACCTGGAAGGGATGAAGTAACTTACGTAAGGTCAACAGCTCGTAGAGCTGGAACTCAAACACGGTACTGTCTCACTCCAGATGCTACAGTCCTAACTACCAAACACAGGTTGAGCATCCCTACCCCAAAAATCTGAAAGCCAAAATGCTCCAAAATCCAAAACTTTTTGAGCCACAACATGACCAAAAGTGGAAAATTCTGCCCTGATCTCATGTGACAAGTGGTAGCCAAAACACAGTCAAAATTCTTTCATGCACAAAATTATTTAAAATATTGTATGAAATTACCCTGGGTTTTATGTATAAGATGTATACAAAACATAAATTTCATGTTTAGACTTGGGTCCCATCTCTAAGATATCTTGTTATACATCCCTAAGATGTCTTCTAATATATATACACATACTCCAAAAGACAAAATCCAAAACACTTCGGACCCCAAGCATTTCAGATAAGGAATGCCCAAACCTGTACTACCTCGAGACTACAGATGGCTGGGCAGTGGAGCTAGGCATTTCTTTTCCTTTCTTTCTTGTTTTTTTTTTTTAAGAGACAGGGTCTTGCTATGTTTGTTGGGCTGGAGCATGGTGGCTATTCTCAGACACAGTCAGAATAAACAGCAGCCTCTAACTCCTGGCCTCAAGCAGTCCTCTGGCCTCAGCCTCCTGAGTAGCTGGGACCACAGGTGTGTGCTACCTGCACCCACAGCTGGACTTTAAGGCTACTCTGTCCTCTAAAGGACAGTGAGGAAGGGCTGAAAAGGGCATTAGGGGATGCGGAAGAGCTCAGATTCCCCAACAGAAAGGGTAGGCCTGGGGTTTCCTGTAATTGCTGTTCACATCTGACTGGTCAGGAGGGAGACAAGGAGGCCGAGAAACTCCTGCTTGCTGAAAACCCAGTGCTTCCCAGCCTGCTTCTCCCTCCCAAACACCTGTCCTCTCTCAGCTGTTCTCAGACTTGGCTTCAACACTCTTCCTGCCTTCTCAGCCCAGTTGGCTCTGCTGCCCTGGCCAAGCCAGAGTGGGATGCTGGGGGCCAGTTCTCCCAGCCCCTTTGTGGGTGTCTAAGGCCTGAGTCCTGGCTGCCAGCTGGAAGGGGCAAAGACAGTGACTTGGGTGAGGGCCGAATTTGGAGGCTGGGGAAGGGGGGCTGTGTCTGATAACATTCACAAGGTTCCCAGTTCCTGGGCCCAAGCTGCCTTGGTCCTGCCAGCTCCCTCCCCAGCTCCTGATCAAGTTACCAACAGCAAACCTCATGTGTGGAGACCATCTGTTTCTTAAGCCCCCCAGAGACCCGTGGGATCATCTTACCTCCCTGGATTGTCTTAATGCACAGAGCTAAGCCCAGAAGGTGGAGGTATCGGAAGGGTGGGCACAGAGGCTCTGTAGGGCTGGGCTGCAGCTGACCCTCCTAGGCCCTGGGTCAAATCCTCCCCTGCCAACCCTGGCCCTGGCAGGGATGGGAGATTCCAGCCAGGCTCTCAATGAGCCAGCAGAAGCAGCACTATAGGACAGTGGAGGACTGACTGCCCTTGAGGCAAGTCCAAGCCTTTACTGGGGCTTGGAGATTGCCCATGCTTTCTGCACTTTCCCCAGGACAGGCAAGAAGAAATGGTGGTTCCAGGCCCCGGCAGCCCTGGGATTTGCCAGAGTTTCCATCATTTGAGTAGTGGCAGCAGCAGCAGCAGCCAAGGACATAGAGTCTGTGGGAGGCCGTGCATGCTGTTGACAGCCCCTCTCTCTGGCCTCTTTGCTTCTACTCTGCTGACCCCTTTCTTTTGGAAGCACTCAGCTACAGCTGATAAGACCTAGAACAGAGTCAGAGGAGACTCTAAGCCGTAAAGCAAACTCAGTTCCTTCCTTGCAAACTGCTTCTCCCTCTGATTTCCCTCTTCTCCCCTTTCCTTGTCTTCCCTACCTGGAGCCTCAGTCATTTTTGGCTTCTCCATTCAACTAACCCTGCTCCTGTCCAATGTACTCATGTTGGATATTTCCTCCCGCAAATGTCACTTATCTTTCCTTCCATCCTCAGGAATGCCACAGAAGCCTCCTAGAAAGCTTCCGAGCCACCCAACACATGAGCACCTGATCAGTCTCTCCAATGCCCAGACTCAAATCCAAACTATTTGGTACTGCAGTCAAGACCCTCCAGGACAGAATTCCAGCTTTCAGTTCCAGGCATTTCCCTACTCCCTGAAACGTACCCCACATGCTCCTGTTAGAAATCTTCTGTGATATTCAATATGCTCTTCCCTGTAGTCCTGCCACTTGCGCACTCAGCCCATGTCCTCTATGCGTTTAAATGCTCAGTTACTTGTGAAATATGTACTAAGTATCCCTTGAGGACAGGAGCTGAGATCTATGCATCAGTATGTCATCCCAGAACCTCGCTAGCACCTTGCGCTTGCTACATACCCATAAGACATATATTGAATGCCACTGACCAGATCACCCCTCCAGGCTGCTTGCTACTTTCAGACAGTAATTCACTACACAGAAAGAAAGGGCCAGAGCTGCTTCCCAAGGTTTCATTCCACCCAGAGGCAAGGAGTCCGAACTAGCAGGCTTCCTTCCAGAAGGCTAAACACAGCCCAGATCGGAGGCAGTGGGAGGAATGAAATGACCCCATTCAATCTCTTCCAGTGTGGAAAAATCCAGAAGAAATAATGCTGACATTTTGCACAGTTTGCCAGTGAGAATGAATGTGTGGGTATGCATGAATTCAAGCTGCCTGTAAAACAGAGGCCCTATGTAACTAAGCAAGTGCTGAAACTGCACCCATATGCAAAATAATAATCTGTATTGGTTAAGAACTTGGGTTCTGGAGACAATAGAACAGAGTTCAAATCTCAGCTCTGCCATGTTGGCTGTGTGACCTGGGCAAGTTATTTACATTCTGTTTTTCTTTCTTTTTTTTCTTTTTTTGAGATGGAGTTTCGCTCTTGTTACCCAGGCTGGAGTGCAATGGCGCGATCTCGGCTCACCGCAACCTCCGCCTCCTGGGTTCAGGCAATTCTCCTGCCTCAGCCTCCCGAGTAGCTGGGACTACAGGCATGTGCCACCATGCCCAGATAATTTTTTGTATTTTTAGTAGAGACGGGGTTTCACCATGTCGACCAGGATGGTCTTGATCTCTTGACCTCGTGATCCACCCGCCTTGGCCTCCCAAAGTGGTGGGATTACAGGCTGGAACCACCACGCCAGGCTATATTCTGTTTTTCAATTTCTCCATTCTTTTTTTCTTTTTATTTTTTTGAGACAGAGTCTCACTCTGTTGCCCAGGCTGGAGTGCAGTGGCGCAATCTCAGCTCACTGCAACCTCTACCTCCCAGGTTCAAGCAATCCTCCCACCTCAGCCTCCCAAGTAGCTGGGACTACAGGCACAGGCCAGCATGCCCAGCTAACATTTTTGTATTTTTTTGTGGAGACGGGGTTTCACCATGTTGCCTAGACTGGTCTTGAACTCCTGGGCTCAAGCCATCCTCCCACGTCAGCCTCCCAAAGTGCTGGGATAACAGGCATAAGCCACTGCACCCAGCCAAATTTCTCCATCCTTTAAAATGGGAGTAACAGTTTCTGCCTCATACGGCTATTGTGCAAATCAGGTCAGGTAATGTGTGTCTCTGCGTGGCACCAAGAAAGCATTAGGTGAATTCTGGCTGTTAATTTAAAACTTCCCATGTACTTCCACAACATTTCGTCCTTGGTGAAACTTAGCACATAGTAATGACAGGATTCCAGAATATTCCTTAAAGCTGGTCTAATCAAGGAGAAGCACAAGGAGAAGGTCCCAATTTTTTCCCTTGGCAGCCCCCTGCCCACTCTCCAGCCATGCTCAGTCAGCCCAGCCGTATCCAGGATGCCAACACTGAAGGGTGAGAAGGCAGCTGGGAGAGGGATGAGAAGGGAAGGAGGAGTTGTGGGGACCTCAGAGGGCCAGGGCAGTGGGGAGCCAGGAGCGTCAGCTGGGGCTTGACTAAGAGAGGAGCCAGCAGAACAGCCTTTCCTGACTGACCCCAGGGGATGCAATCACCCAAGGAGGAAGAGTCAGAGGCCGAGCTTGGGATCTGCCCTCTTCTTACAGAGCTTGGGATCCTCTCAGGTCCCTGGGCTTCCCTTGCCTTAGGACCAAATAGGGGGGAAATGGGGTAGTAAGGAGGGTAGAGGAAAGGAGAGACGCCAGCTCAGATAGACAGAATCCCGAGCAGACATGAGTAGCTCTAAACCTGGCTCCAGGCTGCAGGCTATGGAGTTCCTCTGGAGTCTCTTACTATCTTGGAGCCTCAGGTTCTTCATCAGAACAGCCACCAAATCATACCCACTTGCTCGCAGGGGTCAGTTGGGAGAATTCACAAGAAAGTTGACCTGGTCCTGATTAGTTGGAGTGGGAATGGATCCAACAGCCACCTCCTTTGAACCCACCCCTAGTGTCTCTCTCTCACACACAGAACTAACCTGCTCCACCATCAAAGGTAAAATCCTTCATAAGCATATTCCAGTGAAGACTGTGGGAATCCCTTCTGTGAAAAGCCAGGGAAGATCTCACCTGCTCCTTGCCTCCACACCCCATAGTCCATCTCCCACCCTCACTGTCTCTGGAGCTCTGCATGTCAAACTCCGTCTCCATGGCTGCAATTTCAAGCAGCCCCTGGGGTCCTCACTGTATTAGAGCTGTAGCTCCACGGGCGCCCTCCTGGTGTTTGGGAAGGACCCCACACTCGTCTGCAGACTGGACTTACTCAGCCATGTGACACTGGGCAAAGCTGCCCACCTTTTGTGCCCTGGGTGCTGAATCTCAGATGGCAGCTCCTGGTGTCAGCACTAGCCCTTTCCTCTGCACTGCCTGATCCCCACGGCTAAGCTCTAAGGGACTGGCCCGGCAGCTGGAGTTATCCCCACATAATGGATGAGGAAACCAGGGGGCTGGGAGGTCCATCTTCTCCCTCAGTGTTTCCCAGCATTCCTGCCCAGACCTCCTTCATGATTTTCACCATATAAGACCTAGTCTCCATTAAGACATCTCCTATCTGTTTACGTAAATAGTATACTTACGAAGGAACCTGTGTGAAGTGCTTACACTTGCCATAGGCAGATGGCGCCTATCAACACACATCTTAAACCGAAAGCTTTCCCAGAGTATTGCCTCCATCATCCTGAGCACCACCAGTGGTCCCTGGGGTCCCGAGGCTTATCCTGGGACCCCAAGGCTGGCTTTTGTACTCCAGGCCAATGAGCTTTCCATGTCATCCTAACCCCTGACCTCTCGGCCTCCTGGGATTGTTGTGAAAAGAAACCAGGGCAGCCAGCAGGAAGTGCAAAGGGCAGTCACCACCAGATGGGGAGGAAGAAGGTGAAGTCATCCTTTTGAGGGACTCCCAGGCCTCCCTTTCACTGAGGGCTTCTCTTCCCAGAGTCACCTAAAGAGGAAGGAGGAACTGCCTGCCTAGGGCTGGAGAGGAAGATGCAGCTGGGAACCAGATCCCACCATCCAGGACCTCCAGCCCTGAGCCCCTACAGAGGCTGTGTGGGGTTAGCTGGCCATGGACAGCACTCTCCCCCTGGGCACTCTTGGGGCCCTTTGTGGTGAGGGAGGAGCAGGGATGGGAAAATGTGACGACAGCATCCTCGGCTCCCTTCCCAATCCCTCCCTTGGGCCCCAACTGACCCCGCAGCTGTGCCCTCCTTCCATCCATCTCACACCCTCTCCCAGCCCAGCCAGAATCCTTTGACACAGGCTCCAGCATTGCCCATGGGCCTGGCAGTCTGCCCTGCCTCACTTCCCCCACCCCATTACTCACAAGATCCCCACACAGTTCCTTTCAGTCCCTGGGGAAGCTAGGAGGAGGCTGGGGGCCGGAAATGGGAAAAACCCTGCTTTTGCCAAGTAGCCCATTCTCCAGCTCAGTGAATAGGGACCTTCACAGCCCCTTGCTCTTGGCTGGAACTCTCAACAGGAAGGTAAAGTGGAAACTGTGCCAAGAGCTGCAGGAGGGAGGAGGGTAAAGAAAGGAGGAAGTGAGGGCTGTGAAATGGATGGGCCCACTTTCCCAACCGAACCATCCATGGGTTTCACAGGCTTAGGCAAGGAGCAGACAGAGGGAGGAGCCCAATGCTGCCTCTTCCCAGAGCTTGCTTCTTAGCCTCCACAAGGCCTCCTCCCTCTGACCAGCTTTAGCTCTTTTCCACTGCAGTTGATCAACCTCCTTGAACATCTGAGAGACCTCCCAGCCTTTTTTTCCTTTCTGGTTCCGGCATTCAATGTCTCTTGCCTGCCTCTTGTAATAACCTTCTAACTCATCCTCCTATCTCATTTTCTCCCTACTTCCACCTCCACCGTTACCCCATATCACCTTCTGGATCCCAAGGCTACTCTCCAATGCATACAGGAAACGCCAGACTCGTTAGCCTGATACACAGTGTGTCCTCGACAGCTCTTTCAGCACTGTTGCCCACCCTTTCTCTGCATTATGCTGTATGTTCTCGGCAAACTCCAGCTGGTCCTCAGACATCCCCACCCCTACAGCCTCTGAACCTTTTGTCATGTCTCAACATGTTTCAACATCTGCCTGGATTGCTGTTCTCCTGTGCATGTCCCTATTTATCCCTCGAAGTCTAGTTCAAATGCAACCTCTTCCATGACATGAAGCTTTCTCTAATCTCCCACTTGGAGTTTATTTCTCCCTCTCAGAGCACTGAACCCGGGCTTGTTATATACCCCGACTCGTCTATTTCTGCCCCAGAGGTCTGCATACATGTACAGCTTGAGAACATAAGCTCTGCAATCAGACTGGCGGGGTTTGAATCCTGGCTCCTCCGCTTACCAGCTCTATGACTTTGGCCAAGTGACTTAACCTTCCCATGTTTTTATTGACTCATTCACGAAATGAGAATAATGAAAGTCCAACTTCTCAGTGTTGTTTTGGCAATTAAATGACATCATAAATTATATGTCTGGCATATCAATGTTAATATCAATTTATGTTATTGTATCTCTTATTAAACTGAGTTTCCTGAAGACAGGATCTGTCTGTTTGTAACGATAGTGCCAGTTGCCAGTAAATGCCTTAAACGCAGTATAAACTCAATAAACATGTTCTATGTGTGAATGACTCTTAAGAAAAACTGTCTGATAATCCATCATCAACAGTTTATCAAGTGCTTATGACACATCAGATACTGTGCTATGTGTGAAAGACATAGTTGGACAGACACTTAAATTGTCATTTAATCTTTACAGTAGCTGTATACAGTAGGTATTTTAAAAACCCCCATTTTAGAGATGAGAAAATCAAGGCACGGAGATTAAGTAATAGGTGAAGGTCACACAGAGCCAGTGTTTGCGTTGAAGTTGGCCTCACCCCAAATCTTACACTCCACATTCTTCCCATTGACCACACTGTCAACTAGTCACATAGTCACCTTTCCCCAGTGTTAAACATCAAGGAAGATGCATTATAAGATCTTTTGCAAAAGTTTTTTTCTGTCTTAGGAAATTTGCCCTTTTGCCCCAAAATCTGAAGGCTGTTCCTACTGTATCTTCTCCACCTCCTACTTTTCTTCTCCTTATTTTGCCTGTAGGCCCTGGTCCTTGCCCATTTGCCAGAACCCCCTGAACTCGTGGCCACTAAAAGCTAGAGAACTGCTTCCCCTTGCCTCAGCTAGGACAGACATTCCCAGAGATGGCCTCCGTCAACCTCTCCCTCCTCCAGGAAGCCTTCCCAGCCTGGATGTACTTCATGAGCTCTGATCACTCAGCCTTTACACATTCTATTTGTTCTACACCGGTCTGAACTCATGAGGGATGCCCTGTGAGCATCTTATATCTGCCTCGTCTGTGTGTCTGTGCCTACCCCATTTACTGGCAGCCCACAAGGGAGCTGTGTGTATGGAACAGCTGGTCCCAAGGTCTGTGTTCAGGCAGGGCCCCTCTTTGGCGGCTGGAGGGAGAAAAGAGATGTGTTCCCCGCTGAGCTGTTGCAGCCCCAACCCCTCATTCTAATGAAGAAGTGTGTCAGCTGCTGCTACTTCTCCTGTCACATTTCATCCCTGAAACCTGATCCCCTTCCCCTTCTAGGCAGAAGAAAAGGGCCAGCTCTCTAGTTATCAACTAATTGAGCCAGGATCCCCAAACCCTCAGCCTTCTTCCAGTGCTCACTTGCTACAATGAAATTTTCTGCTTCAGGGAATTGGGAAGTTCCACTACTTGGGTTTTCAGGAACACACTCTTCTTGTCTAGATTTTTTGGGCCAAGGACAGGGATGCAGGAGGGGAGCATAAAACACCCTTGACAATGATAATTTCACAACCTGTTAATGTTTCCATTCCAGCAATTTATCCCACAGTGTCTGCAGAATGTTTGATTCTTGAAAGACATTTACTAAAATAAATGAATATAGAACTTGACCAGTATTACAGGAGGCCATCCCTGTGTGCACACCAACATAGGGCAGAGCCAGGCAACACAATGTCCCCCAGGGTGGCAAGGGAGATCCTGCCTGGGATGGGTCATCTGCAGTGCAAAAGCACCTCCCACCCACCCCCTACCAAGCCACAAGTAAACTGCATTGAATTCAATCCCTACTGTCCCTGGGCAAGGCAGCCAAAGGGCTGACCCTGGGCTAACTCAGCTCTACTTTCTTCCCCTTTGCTAGTGTTGGAATACTAGAGCACTGAGATTTGGCCTGGCTACCTAAGCACTGAACTGAGGTGTCTGGGTGTGAGTGAGACTCTACCAGCTCTGTCTGACCCTCTGCTGTGTCTCACGTCTGAGCAGGCTGGCATCGGGGAGGGGGCGGAGCACCATGGGGGGGTAGTGCAGAGCTCTCCCATCTGAGTGTCATTCTGGGACCCAGGCCAGGCATTTGGCTTCCTCTCCAAGAGAGTCAAAGGCTGAAGCTGCTCAGACAAAGGGCCAAATAAAAGCTAATGGGGCACTCAGTGACTTCAGCCTCTCCCTTTCCTCCTCCCAGGCATTGGGGTCTCAAGTCCTTGGCAGGAGAGGGTGCAAATCAAGATGTGAAGCTCAGCTCAGTGCAGATTCCCATTTGCCTTTTTTATTCTCCTGGCATCCATAGTCTCTATCTTCCTCCCCTCACCACCTCCCACCTAGAGTGCTGTAAAAAATGCAAATCAGTAGGATTTAAAAATTCGAGCCCATGCCAGGAACACCCACAAACCCTCCATTAAGGCAGATTCTGAGGTGGGTGGTGTGGTCCCCAGTTTGAAGCACAAGGAGGAGGATTCTATTAGATTCCTTTTCTTAGAATGGGTCTTGGACCTCAGACATTATCTGTGATGACCTTAACCTTTCTGGTACTGCACACATAAAAGAAAAAAAATGAGAATTATGCACGTGTGGGCTGGGGCCAGCCATCCCAAGCTGGCATGAGAAGCATGTGAAAACGACTATGGGAAGGGGCATGGTGTGAGTCCAGAAGAAGAGCAATGAATACTGTTGTCTCTCAAGAAGTGTTTCTCTGAGTCAGTAGCTTTTGTATCTGAGTGTCACCACAGAAAGGGCTCCAGGAGGAAGGACTAGAGAAATGATCGTTGACATGAGCGGGCAGACCCTGGAGTAGGATCGACAGGAAGAGTGGCAGGGTGACTTGGTCAGGAAGCATCAATGAGAACACCTGCAGTTTCGAACTCTGCCCCCACCCCCAGAGCTGGCCCCTAATACACTGCCAAGTTCCTTCCAAAGCAGGAAGAGTGTAGCCTTTGCAGGCAGGAGTGGGAAAGGCTGCACAGAATCCGGAGAGCCATGAGCTGGCCCTTTCTAGACCCAGGTCTGCTGTTGGGTGGCCTGGTTGCCCCTGGCTCTGGAAAGTAAGAAGAAAGAGGAGAGCAGAAAAGTGAGACTGCGAAGTCGACTCCAAGAGAGACAAACTAAAAGAGACGAAGGCAAAGACACAACAGAGAGGCTGGTGGAAGGAGAGATGGGCAAAGCAGAGATGGGGGTGTATGTGCATAATATCTGCCTGAATTCCGGTGGGTGAAAAAATAAGAAAGGTGGCAGGTGGCGTGGGGGCGGAAGCAGTGGTATATGAAGCCAGTGAGAATCAACTTGGCTCTCCCTAACATAGCTTTAGCGGACACCCCCCCCCACCCAGTTCGGTGATTTCCCCCTCCAGACTGGGATAGTTCTCCTACTCCCTGCACCCCGGGGCCTCCGAACGCTCCCTGCGCACTCCCCAAGCCCAGAGCTGACATCTGGCTGGGCCTCCGCAGCTCCCGCTCGCGACTTCCCAGGCAGAGCCCCTCCTCCAGCGCAGGGCCCTCCCCCGTGTTTCCAGCTGCCAGCCCCCTCCCTGCTGGCAGACAAGCCCGGGCAGACAGCCGGCCAAGCCTGCCCCCGCAGCCGCGACAGCTCTGCCAAGCCCGGCAGAGCTGGGGGCCCAGGGCGGTACCGGCTCCCTTCGAGCGAGCGGTCTCGCTGACCTCTTGCCTGGGCAGGGATCAGGCCCTAGTACCCTCCTTCCGCTCGCGCCGCGCCCGCCGGCCGCGCTCCCGGCCGTCCCGCGCAGCCCTGCACCCAGGCGCTCGCGTCCCGCTCCCCAGGCCTTCGCTCCCGTGCTTTCCACGTCTGCGGCGCCGAAGTCCCGCTCTGTCCGTGCGCCGGGCCGTCTCTGGGCGTGCCCTGTGTACTCCCTGGGGTTCTCTGTGTCACATTTCGGCCTGGTTGGCTTGCTCCCTCTGTCTCTCTGTCTCTTGTTCTTGTCTCATCACAAATCTTTGCTCAAAGTTTCTTCGTGACCCCTTTCCTGAGGACAAACCCTGCCCTCTGCCTGTCGGCCCACGCCCTCTCCTCCAGCCCTCCTCACGTCCCAGCTCCCCTGGGGCCAGGTGCCCGTCGGGGCGGAGCAGCCCACCCTGCCCCGGCGCTAGCTTCGCTCTTACCAGCTCCTGTTTGAGGCGACGCAAATAGCAGTCCATTTCCCTGCTCTCCATCGTCACGCGCCCATTTGTCGGGCTCGGTTCAAAGAGACAGTGCCCGGGTGGGACCCCAGCCCCACTGGAAACTGCGCGCCGGTGCAGCTCCCCGCCCCTGCGCCCGCACCTCTCGCCGCACGGAGCTGAGCCTGCGCTGCGAGCCTGGGACTTAGAGCCTCTTCCCCCGCCGCTTGCCGCGCGCGGTCGGTGCTGGGGGCGGAGGGGAAAGTGGGACAGCCAATGAGAATTCACGGGGGCTGTCTTCAGCCAATGAGAAGGGCGGCCGGGGGGCCGAGCTGGGAGGCCGCCGTGGACCCTACCGCGGTGTTTGCACCGGACTCCGGCGCAGCTACCCGGGATGGCGCGGAGACACCTGGACCTAGCCAGCGCGACGGTGGGCATCGTGACCCCAGGCCCCAACGAAGCACGTGACCCTCGTGTGGTCAAAAAGGGAGAGCACAGTTCTACGGGGAGGGACTGGGTAGCGTTCTCAGGAAGAGGCAGAGTGCCATAGTGTCATTCCCTTTTCCCAAACTCCAGTCTGGAAGGAAATACCCCCACCCCTCAGCTCCCATCCCCAGAAGTCCCTCTGAAGCTCTTTTTTTTTTCCGGAAGAGGACCCTGGGAATGTGGCTCCCGCCCCACTCCTAGAGTGAGGTCCTCGCAGCCCTTCCCTCGCCAGCGGAGCAGAGATGCCGCTGCCTGACCGGTTCACCTTTGTCACACAAAGCCGCCGAGGGTTGGCTGCGCCCCTAAGTCTCTGATAGGCGAGATCCCTGCTCTCAAGAACTTACGTGGGGGAGAAGGGAAGGCGATACAAACAGGTAAACACACACACACGGTAAGCACGGTAATTTCAGACAATGATTTTTATGAAAACCTGAAACAGGGTAATGGTGTGGGGCTGCTTTCCCTGGGGCCTTCAGTGGGGTGGGCGGGGAGCAAGCCTTTCTTTCCCCAGGGCTCAACGTCAATCATCCTACCTGACGCTCTGGCCTTTGGCTAAGCTCTAAAGCTGGGGAAGATGCTCGGATTTTGTTCACAGGAGCGGTGGGAGCGCCAGCCCGGCCCTGGAGGAGGGAGTTGCGGCCGCTGTTCTCGAGAGGGGTCTCAGTCCGGCGGGGTTGCTCCTCCCAGCCCAGCCCTGGAGGCCGGGCTCCGCGCCCGCCAGCGCTGCTCCTTCCCAGCCCGGAGACTCCGCCCGGCCGGGCCAGCCGGGGACTGTGGCGCAGAGCACGGAGAGTAATTAAGCAATTAGTGACAGTTGTTCCAAGGTAATTAACGGGGAAAAGTTTGCCCCAGGCAGCATTTGCGGTCTCTGAGTGGAACAATTGTAGGAACACCCGAGAAGGCACGAAAGGTGCCGGCGCCACGATCCGATCGGTCCGAGGCAGCCAAGAGCGCCAGATCTGCTAACTATTTAAAGACGCGCCGGTGGCTCATGCCTGTAATCCCAGCACTTTGGGAGGCCGTGGCGGGTGGATCACTTGAGGTCAGGAGTTCGAGACCAGCCTGACCAACATGGCGAAACCCCGTCTCTACTTAAAATACATAATTATTTGTATTTTTATTATTTGCTGGACCTGGTGGCCTAAGCCTGTAATCCCGGCTACTCAGGAGGCTGAAGCAAGAGAATCGCATGAACGCAGGAGGCAGTGGTTGCAGTCAGCCGAGATTGTGCCACTGCACTCCAGCCTGGGTGACAGAGCAAGACTCTATCTCAAAAAAAAAAAAAAGAAGACTGGGAGAGGAGGAGGAGAGGGATAAACACAGAGACATGGCATGGGGAAGGAGGAGGGACAAAGATGGAGGGGAAGAGAGGGAAGGTGAGAGAGAATGAATCTTTAGAAGAGTTTGCAGAGTCCAGTTGAAAGGCCTCCACTTAACAACCCCAGGTCCTCAATTATAAAAGACCTCTTGCCCACACCTTTCGGCCTAGCCCCAAGTGTCCCTTTGGCTGAAGCTGGGGCAGCTGTCGTCAATGGACACAAAAAAGAAAAGGAGGCACAGGATGGGCTGAACTTGGAAGGTGACTGCTGGACAAGCCCAGGCAACTCTGGCCCTACCACTCTGAGCAGCATTGGCCCTCCTGCCTGTTCTGCAGCTGTGGGCAGGAATTCTCCAAGAGATCCCTTTCTGTGGGACCCACCAAATGTTCAGAGTGAGAGCCACTCCCAAGGATGGAGCTGGGATTTCCAGCCCAGCTGAAGAAGTTCTGCAGTTGAATACTATGGACTGAGACAGAAGGGACCCAGCATTGACATGTAGTCAATAGAAGGGGCCTTCAATGGGGCAAAACATCACAAAAGGGTTCCCCAACTCAAAGAGCCTTGCTTTGCTCCATCTCCAGTCTTCAGCATGGTAGTCAGATGTAAAAACCTCTGAATCAACGTTTCTGGATCTGTGGCTGAAATAGTCTTTTTTTTTTTGAGACAGTCTCACTCCCAGGCTGGAGTGCAGTGGTGCAATCTTGGCCCACTGGAACCTCTGCCTCCCAGGTTCAAGCGATTCTCGTGCCTCAGCCTCCCACGTAGCTGGGATTACCAGCACCTGCCATCACGCCTGGCTAATTTTTGTATTTTTAGTAGAGACGGGGTTTCAGCATGTTGGCCAGGCTGGTCTCAAACTCCTGACCTCAGGTGATCTGCCTGCCTTCGCCTCCCAAAGTGCTGGGATTACAGGCATAAGCCACCATCCTGGACCTGCTGAAATAGTCTTTAGGATCAAATTTCAGCCCCAGTTGTCTCCATCTCTGAGACTTTATAGGCTGGAATCCACTTGGAAGTTAGGAGGCTGGCTAGGGTTGAAAATCCAAAAGAAGCGGGCTGATCTCTTGGCAAGAACCTAGGACTGGGTGGTTAGGTCTTCTGTGCTGCTGACAACAGGTATAATCTTGCACAAATGCTTTGTTTTTACTGGGCCTCAGTTTCCCCTGCTTATGGGTTTAAACCTTTGTGAGTCTAACACTTTATACTCCTTACAAAACTCTCTTCTAAAAACTAAATGTGAAGTAGTCATGAGCAGGGGAATGTTTACCCCATGTTACAGATGAAGAATGTATTGTTAGCAAAGCCAGCTCACATTCCATCCATTTTCAGGTAGAGGGAGATAGCAAGAAAACAAACTGATAATCATAATCTCAGTGCAGAGGTCAGAGCTCAAAAGAGAGGTTTTAGACAAGTCTGAGGTGTGGTTCCCTCTGTGTGGTTTCCCACAAGACTTTGGAGGACAATTTCGGTCTAACTCTAAAGTCCTTTCATGGTGCTGGACCATTGCAACTTACCTGTTCCCCTGCTAATAAGAAGGCCAATGTTACCCAAGAAGTGTGTAGAGGGGTCTCTCTCTTACCTTGTTTCTGAAGAGGTAACTCTCATCTGGGCAGAGCAGGCGGCAAAAGTAGGAAAAATAGCTGCCTTCTGCTTTTCTTTTTTTCTTTTTTTTTGATACGGAGTTTCGCTCTTGTTAGCCAGGCTGGAGTGCAATGGCGCGATCTCGGCTCACTGCAACCTCCGCCTCCTGGGTTCAGGCAATTCTCCTGCCTCAGCCTCCCCAGTAGCTGGGATTACAGGCACGCACCACCATGCCCAGCTAATTTTTTGTATTTTTAGTGGAGACGGGGTTTCACCATGTTGACCAGGATGGTCTCGATCTCTTGACCTCGTGATCCACCCACCTCGGCCTCCCAAAGTGCTGGGATTACAGGCTTGAGCCACTGCACCCGGCTCTGCTTTTCTTTTTAAAAAAAGGATTTAAGTGATTTAAGTGATAGAGAATAAAGCCTGTTGCCATGGTTTATAAACATGGATAAATATTTCTAAGCTGAGAATGGGGGCTGGGGGACATGATTCATTTTTGCTGAAGAGGAATCAGATGGCTCAGCCTCTTCCCTTCCACCCCACTCCAAAACTCAGCCTGGAGGATGAGATTATCTCATTTTAAAATAAATAATAAAGAAATCAAAGGTCTTGAGACTGGTTGTGAACATACTTTCTCAAAGCTGTTCAGAGCTGGGGTGGAACCCTCAGAAGGTACATGGCCATTTACCTTCCACTGGTGGGCACTTTACGTGACAGAGGGGGTGCAGCTCCTGGAAACTGTGTCCAATGCTGTCAGGTCTTAGGACTTGACTGCCTCACTTAGGCAGGGAGGGTGATCCCCTTTGTCCCACTACCAGAGCCTATAGCTCCTGGCACCTATCAAATGAGCTCAAATGAAGAGGCAGAACCAGTTGGGTCCCAAGGGAGCTCAGACCCTACATTAATGGAAACACCATCATTCTCCTGGCTTCAGATCTTGTGGCCCCTGCCTAGAATTCCCTATCTACCAGGTCCTAGCCAGCTCTGGTAGACATACCCCTGAGTGAGGCAGTGTCCAGCTTCTCATCTCTACTGGCAACACTCTCTCTCCTTGCACCAGGATGTGCTTCCCAGCTAGTGGGAAGCTTCCTAGTAGCTGGGAAGCACATCCTGGTGCAAGGAGAGAGAGATGTGGTCACATGCAGTCTGGAAACCTCATCATAATATCCCCCCAAGGGCAGGGGCCCTATCCCCAGTGCCCTCATTCCTCGCCCCCTGTGGCTGCCAACAACCATTATCCCAATCCCGTCACCCACCACACACTGCCTGATCAACAGGAAAGGTGGACCCTAGAGATAAACACATGCTGTTGGAATGTATTCAGATATCACTGCTGAACTGTTTCTCTCTAGGGAGAGGACCTTGCCTGACAGGCTGGCCTAGCGGTGCTGGGCAGAGACTGTGTACGTGTCTGTGTGGGAACACACTGGGTTGGTAGGGGAGGAACTGGACTGAGGCCTGGCTCTTCTTGAAAGAATCCCACCCCTAACTTTCATGACATCTTCCTTTGTCCAACTTAGAGCACTGGGTCCTCCTACCCTTATGATTCCAATACCCGGAGACACGGAAGAGAGGATAAAGTGGCCTGTGTGTTGGGGAACCCTCTCAGTTCCAAAAGAAATAATCACTTTGGGTTTTAATTTAAAAACCTTTGGACTGGGTGGAGGAATCAAAGACTGTAGTCACAAAAAGCTCCATGCACTTGGGGTGTCTTCAAACAAAGGCTGTCATTCTCTTACAGATGGAGAAAATAAACCCAAAAAGGTTGGTCTGTACGGTGGTGGAATGGGGTCTCCCAGTTTTCAGCATAGCACTCGTTCTGCTATTCTACACTTCCGAAAGCAGGAGGGATATGCTCTTAAGGTGGATTACTGAAATGACGAAAGCCACTGAGGAAGTGAGTTCTGATGTTCCACATCCACAGAATTGCCGTCACTTTTACCCACAGTGCTAACTTAGACCACTACTCTCACTGCCTTCGCTTCCTTATAAAGTCACTGGGCTTCAAGATCAGGCTACCAATTACAGAGTTGCTAAAATCGTTTAGAGAGGGACTGAAGGAAGGTGTTGGAAAAAGAAACAGCAGTGTAGTATTTTGAGAAAACTTCATGCATGAATGGCTCCCAGCCTGTCTCATCTGAACAGTTTTTAAGTGCAAAATTAGATTTGTCCAAATAATGAACAGTTAGTCTATATGCCAACATTCATTTCTATATGGAACAATTTGGAGCTATGGGCTTGGTGCTTATGGTGCCTAAGCAAAGGTCTCATTCCTACTTGAGAAGCAAGTATTTCCATTTTGCAAACATTTACTGGAAAGGCAATCAAATGTTTCTGTGTACACACACACACACAAATACATACACATTATTTTGAGACAGGGTCTCACTCTGTCGCCCAGGCTGGAGTGCAGTGGTGTGATCATGGGTCACTGCAGCCTTGACCTCCCTTGGCTCAGGTGACCCTCCCACCTAAGCCACCAAAGTAGCTGGGACTACAGACACATGCCACCATGCCCACCTAATTTTTTTTCTTTCTATTCTTTTCCTTTTTTTTTTTTTGGTATATTTTTGTAGAGATAGGGTTTTGCCATGTTGCCCAGGCTGGTCTTGAACTCCTGAGCTCAAGCAGTCTGCTCACCTTGACCTCCCAAAGTGCTGAGCCACTGTGGGATTACAGGCGTGAGCCACCATGCCTGGCCAGGAAATGCAGATGTTTTTGAACTGCAGAGAACAAGTGAAGAATATCAGGGCACAGCTAAGGGAAATAATGGTATTTGTGCAAACTAATGCTGGTGGATGCAAACTGTACCAGAAAGGAAAATGGCTCATTTCTAGGACCCTCCTGGGACATTCTGCGACATCTGACTCCCCAGAGGCCCAGTGCTGGCTGCCTGTAACCTTACCATGGCCTGGAACTCAGAGCAAAGGCTCATTTTATCACATACCACTTGGCCATCTCCATTAGCTGTAAGCAAGGACCAGTGGTTGGCAGCTTGCCCGGGAGAGACAAGTTAGTTAGAGGGAAAGAAAAGCCACCTGCTTCTCCTCCTGAGACCATGGGGTGAGGAGAAAAGAGGTCACATCTCAGGTTTGGCTGTCTGCATGTTTACCTCCATCAGGCTGGCTCTGAAGTCTCTTCTGTTGTTTTAAGGAGCCAGAGAATCTCCCAACTCTAATTAGACATCAACCTGGGGCATGCTTGAGATTTCAGCCTGGACACTCTGAAAGGAGCCAATGCCATTGGTGACAGCTGCTTCTGCCTAGGCTTTTGCTTGGGCAGAGGGGCAGGACCCTCTCCCTGGCATTTTGAGGAGTGGTGCCAGGTGGGCAGTGACTGCACTAGCAGCAGTCTGTCCCAAGAGAAGGCCTCAAATTCCCCGAGAAGAAAGGCAGCGAGGCCGAGAAACACTCGCCTCTTAACAAGTTACTGGAGAAGAGGAGCTAAGGGAGTTTGGACTTTCCTACCTTCTCTCCTAGCATTGCACAGATTTTCTTTGCTGTGATTATTCTTCATCAATCATCATCCATAGAAAGTGACTGAGGCAATAGAGAGTGAATAATGAATCCCTCAAATAGTCTTTTGTGTTTCTGCCTGGAGAATTTTGGAAATAACTTGCATCTTAATCTTTCTGACTTAGAATCATAGAATTTGGGAGCTGAAAAGGACCTTCATCAGGGCATGTGGCCTCACAGAAATACTGGAAGAAAAGATTTGTGGGTATGAACCTCTGGTTCAACACTAAAAATAGGCCTAGCCTAACAGACTGAAGGCTTTCCTTGTGTCAGGCACTCATTTATTCTTCCCAAACCCTGGGAGGTAGGTACTGCTATTCCTCCCTTCTGCAGAGGAGGAAGGGAGATGAGGCAGTAGGGCACTGAGAGGGGTGTGCTGGAACCCTCATGTGGGACTGGCCCTGCTGCAGATTCGACATCCTCTCTGTCATTCCATCAAGTTGCTTTGGACAAGTAATTTAACTTCTTTGGGTCTGTTTTCTCCTCTGTGATCTCTAAAGTTTAAAAATTGCTAACAGTCGGCATCTGCCACCCAAGCATGTGATTTAACAAGTCAGGAAAGTGCAGTGCAGAAATGTTAAGTGACTCGCCCTAGGTCACCCAGGTTGCTAAGGGCAGAATCAGCACAAAAACCCAGGCCCAGTGACCACTGCCCCCAGGCAAGGACTCTCTCCCTTCCACTGCACTTTGACAGGTGTTCTAGGGAATCCAATTCCTTGCCCTAGAGGAGACCTGTTCCATGATATCAGATAGACTGGAGATGTTAGGTTTTGATGTGGCCAATCATAACACCAGGATGAGCTTAGGAGGCTGGCGATACTTGTCTACCTAAGCACCCCCAACCTATCTGTCTGTCTGCTGTTTGTCTGTCTTTCTCAGGTCATACGTAGTGATCAAACCCCACCTGGTAACCATAGGGAAAGAGCATGACTGGTGTGTTACATCTACGCACGCCCCCTGGTGGTATTTCCAGTCGTTTGTCCTCTTCATGCAAATATTGCCACCTTGTGCCAGCTCTGCCACCCAGCTTCCTTCATGACGACAGTGGTTGTAGTTCTGCTCCTCTCTCCTCCTTCCCCTGTCTTTGGCTCCCTCTGTCCAGAATCTGATCATTGACTGGCGTGCAGCCTGGGATGTGATGTGCCTTGGGAGGAGACAGGGCCCAACAGGATCTCAGCTGTGCTCTGGTAATCAGCGTGCACTACCATTACAAGCATCCCCATCCCAGTATCCTCTCTACTGAAAGAGATGGAAAAGGGGTGGATGTGTCAATAAACGTATCATTGGAGGCATCTGAAATGAGAACAAGGACATCCTGGATGAGGCATTATTCACAATGTGTATCCATATACGAGAGAGAGAGAGAGAGAGAGAGAGAGAGAGAGAGAGAGAGAGAGAGAGAGAGAGAGAGAGAGAGAGAGAGTGTGTTTCAGACAGCCTGAAATGAGCTCTCACACACTGGTGAGTGGAAAATTAGCTTTGGCAGGTGAAGAACTGGGTGACAGGTGAGGAAGCCAGCAGGGTGTCAGTGTCATCCTTCTACTATTGCTGTTTTCTGGTGTTGCAAACAATATCTCTCCCACCTCTCCTGTTCTGTGAAATGTAATTAGGCAGAGGAGAAATGACTTGGATGGGCTTGGGCATGCGGGAGAGTGCCATGAAGATGTTACAATGGCCTCGTGACCTTGTAAGCAAGCCATGCGCTTGCTGGTGGGCTGCACTAGGCCAGTTGGGAATTACTATTTTTCTAATGGCCCATGAAGCAAGCTGTGTGGTTTACATTTCTAGTGGGTGGAAGAAAAGATGGCACTCCAGGGACTAAGTCCTAGGAAATTCTGCCATCTGGCATAATGCTGGAGGCAGTGTGTGCCAGGACTGGGATGCAGGAAATCTGGGTTCTTGGGCTGGCTCTAGATTGGCCCTGTAATCTCTAATGCATCAGTTTCTCTCACTGTAAAGTGGGGCAGATAATCCTACTGCTACCTCCTTGTTGTGAAGGTAAAGTATGCAAAGGCCCTTTGAAATGTCGAGATCACAGTTCTAAATGTGAGGTTTGTCTGCCAAGGGAATCTGCCAAGCCTACTGGGAGGCAGCAGTTTGCTTCTGTGTCAGTTTCCACAGTCTGTGCTCAGACAGGTACTTAAGCATCTCACATCCATAAATCTCACCTCCTATCTATAGTCAGCAAATAAGAAAAAGGGCAGGCTGATGCTCTGCTTCTGTCTGATCTTCTTACCAACCCTCGCCTCCCCTCCCCCTGACCTGATGCAATGATCTTGCTGCTCTCCCTCATCTGCTCTGGGCCTGTCAGTTTAATTTAACAAGGTTATGGGAGAGGTTTCATTTAATCAAACCAGTTTCTGTATCCATCCTGCTCAGAGGTCCCTCTGTGTCACCACCGAGGCTCAGATTAGACAGTGACAATTACTTCTTCTTTCCTGGCTATTGCCTCCCCCATCCCTTTCACTCCTTGGACTGAACAAGGAGGCAGACCAATCTCCTGGGACCTAAGAATAGATGCGGGAGGATCAAAGGAGGGAAACAGGCTCTGGCCTGAGAAAGCCCCTCTCCATGCCTTACATGGCCTTGTTTAAGGCTGAGTAACAGCCCAAAGGGTGGGGAGATAGAAAATGTGAGCAGAGCTGCCTTGCAAAGGCTCAAGGCTGCCTGAGGACAGAGCTGTGCCATCATCGATGGCCCCACAGAGATAAAACCAGTCTCCTTCATTGTCAGGAAACCGGGGTGGAGGGTGGGTAGAGAAGTATGATAGCTGCATGCTCTATGTACTCCAGACTATGAGCATTTATTTCCAGGTTCTTGGCCTGGGTTCTGGGGTCTCCAGAGCTGGAAGACAACTATAACAACAAGAAGGTGAGGCCCCGTCCATCTGAGCTTCTGTGGCTCTGTTCTTGGTGTGGACGCTGCAGTGACAGGAGGAGATGCCACCAGAGCCAGGGGTTCAGGGGAGGCTGGCTGCATGGATGTGAGGTAACTATGCTGTGTGTGTTGGGGTGTGTGTACGTGTATGTGTGTGTGAGGGAGCCAAGGGAGGGGAGTATCTGTGCAGATTTCAGAAATCCAGAACAAATCTCTTGTCATTTAACCCTTTCATTTCCCTCCCTTTCCAGGAAGTAGGTGCTCAGCACCTCTTCTTCTAAGCAGCTCAGAGAATGGAGACAAAGACCTCTTGAAGGGGAGCCCTTACTTGAGATGATAGAAATTCTTTTTCTTTTTGCTTCTTTGTGTCACATTCTTCCATTGGTCAGCAGGCAACTGACAGGTGTAGCCCTCCCTGGGCCCCTTTCAGAGTCCCCCTGCCTGCCATTTGTCTCTCAGCCAGCTATCCACCAGACACTGCCATCCACAGGAGATGAATATGATTAGCAGAAACCCTTCCTGACAGCTCCAAAGAGAATCCCTCAAATGCATATTCCATTGAGTGCATCTCATTGCTGCTGACAGCCGCTTTATCAATTAAATTCCACATTCCCAGTCTTCAGAGACGCCATGAACCTCCCTAGCTAATAAATCACAGGCCCCCAGTTATTGTTAAATGTCCTATCAGTCTCTAATAAACTCCCTGCCAAAAGGGGCAGGTTATTTATTATGCTGCCTGGACAAGAATAAATTGGGCCCCTTTCTCACAAGAAGAGCAAACATGCCACCTTTCTCCCTAAAGACTGAGGCAGTGGTGTTAAATGGGACAATTAATCAACGTGGGCCTTGGGTAGAGAGGAATCTGGTCTGAAGCCTGAGGGAGGATCACCCGGGGTTCTCTTCCAAAAGCCAGTCAGGCAAATCCCCATGGTGGGGAGTGGCTGTGCAGTGGGCATGGGCTCAGGCTTTTGCTACCTCGCCCTCTTTCCTAATTCCTAAGGCTAGTCACCCCATAAGCCACAGGACACAAGTAAAAACCGGTATTTTCCACTGGGAGGTAGCCAGCTAGGATTGAACAGGGTCATGAAACAATACATTCTGTCCTGAAGGGTGGAAGTTGTTTATTGATAAACTTGATACAACTTAAGTTTATGGATGGTGCCAGTTCACTGAATAGACGGCTCAGGAATATAATAATAAAAGTACCCATGGCTAGGCAAAGCAACCAGGTAGCATGAGCTCAGTCATGCTTTGCTGGACAAGCAACATGTACCTAGGGGCGGCACTGGTACTGGGACAGCAGCATACCAACACCTGAAGGCCTAGGAGCTGCTAGGTCTAAGAAACTGTGTGTTGTGAGCCTTGCCATTACTTGCCTTACATTAGATCCAAAACCTAGGTGATGCTCAAGTTCTGCAAGTTAAGATCCAAACTGCTCAGCTTTGCCATTAACCAAGTCCCAAGTTACATTTCCTACTGTATTTCTCTTAACTGCTAAATAACACTGCCCTCCTATGGAAAAGTATAACACACTCATTTTATATTCCTATGGTGGCAGATGAGGTGGTCCATAACATAGGGCCAGTATGTCTCTGCATCCTCACGTCCAGGTCATTTCTGCCATACCTGCCTCCACTCACAGTAGAAGACTTAACTTCCCTAAACGACTGTGGCTTTCATGCTTCCACGCCTCTACACAAACTGTTGACTGTGCCCGGAATATCTTTCTGAGACTTGTCTGCCTGGCGAGCTCTCCTTCCGCCCCCACTGCCTGATGAATGCCTTATTCATTCTTCAGGATAAGCTCAAAGTATCAGCCCTGACTGCTTCACTGCACTTGAGCTTTGTCTCCTGGTGCTGCTGTCTTGGCAGAAGTACTGGACTCCAGGATTAGGTAAACAATCATCTTGTATGTACAGTTGTTCTCTCATACTTCCATATATACTTTAAGCCACTTTGATTTGGGGTGTGGAGGAGAAGGAGGTAGAGAAGAAAGCTATTGCCCTTTGAATACCAAAAGCTGTTTTCTTCAATTTCTCAGAAGTTCTCACTCTCTCCCACATGACAGCCACACTTTGAACAACTAAGGCCCTGAAAAATGTCAGTACTGCCTATGATTTTACACCAGCTTGTGCTACTTGCATATTTCATACTTGATCATTTCCCTAGCTGGGTTGTTAACTCTTTTAGGACAGAGGGTAGAAAGAGCCTAGACTTTGCTGTCAAACAGATCTGAGTTCCAATCCCATTTATGAGCTCTGTGACTTTGAGCAGATTACTAATCTTCCTCTGAGGAGTTACTTGAGAGCAGCATCTCCTTCAGCACCTGACACAGAAGGCTTTTAGGATAAAGTCCAGACACTAGCCTGGCCTACAGCTCCCTCTCCTGCCTCATCAAAGCTCACTCTTCCATTTGCATTCTAAGCTCTTTTAGAATACTATGGCGGGCCTCACCTCCACACCTCCATTTTCCACTCCTGTCACAGGCCAACTTCGATTCATTTTTCACGTCTTACCATAGCTCTAATGCTAGGAAGATGTGGCAGAGACTGTTAGTTGCCTCCAATATCCCTTCCCCCTTCCTCTATAGTAATGGACCTCCTCTCAAATAATTATACAGCTGGGCATGTGATTTTTTCTTTTTCAAGAAGGTATAACGTTATGGCTAAGTTCTTTCCAAGAAATGCCAGATAGTGTGGCAGCTTTTGAGAACATTTCTTTAAAGGACTGCTGGCATGATGACCATGACCATTTCTACCTTCTATTTTGAGTCTTCTTCCTTCCTGCTGGCTGCAATGCAGACACGAAGACTGGAACCAGAGCAACCATGCGGGGACCAAGGCAGAAGCCTGGGCGCTTGGGATCTCTGTGGACCAGGACTGTTTATCAGTCCTGTTTCCAGAATTCTCTACAAGGGCAAAATGAACTATCTTGGGGAAGTAAGCTCCTATTTGGGGGTCTTTTAACCAAACCTAATCTTGACTTCTAAGCCTTTCTTGGCTCCCCACATCTGGTTACCTCCTTGACTTCAGTAGCACCCAGCACTTTATACAGGAAATGAGGCTGCTTGTTTATGTGCACCTGTCTCCCTGAGTGCAGAGGCTTTGTTTACTTTGCTCCATTTTTGTACCTCTAGCACATGGCTGATTAATACTAGGTGGTCAGAAGATTTCTGCTGAATGATTAGAGGATTAGAGATGTTTTGTGGACTGAACCCAAATAATAACATTGCCTACCCTGTGTTGCTTTGGGGTCAAATGAGAAAAAATCTTAAGTTTTCTTCCCGTCTTTCCACATTCCCACACCGTACCTCACACCCAGGGTGGGCCACCTTACACTATGCCTTCCTTTATACTGTTTTCTTTTCCTCTGGGTTCACAAGACTCCAGTGCAAAATGATGGGACAGGATCATTTGAATTAACATTCATTCTGAGTCTAAGTGTCACTTTCACCTCTTCAGTTCATAGGAATCTCTCCCTCCTCTAGCTCCCTGGAAAGCTTCTCCAGGTAGATGGAACAGCAAACTCAAAGTACTGAGGCATTACAAACCACGGAGAACTAAGCATTTGGGCTAGTTTGGTCTGGCTGGAGGAGGTAGGTGGGCTGCTCTGCCAGAGAAGAGACAGGGATCCCATCGTTATTTATCCTGGGGGAGGCTGGGACACAGATACAATCTAGTCCATTTCTGTATGTGTTATGCTCACACCTTACCTAGTTATTAAATGTTCTCTTGCTTTTGTGCTTTATCTTTATAGCACCAAAAATTATGGTCAACAACACTGTCATAACTTTTGAATAGTGAAAAAAAATTTAATGTGTTATTCACCATGGTTCACAATAACATTACTGCAATATTTCTGTCTGTAAAACATCACAAACAATAAAGGCAATAACAGAATGCCTATAAAACTACAAATGTTTTCTGGAAATGTAGTCTTTTTGTTTTTCTTGGGATAATCCTGTGGTTCTTCAGCAGCAATTGGTGTGAATTCTATAGAACCACTGCTATGTGCATGGAGACCCAGCAGAGATTTTTGAGCAAGGTGTCAGCCATACAATGTTTATTGGGTCCACGAAGTGCTTGGTGCTGGGCTGGAGAGCCTAGGAAGACAAAATTCCTGTCTTGAGAAGCTCACAGTTTATTTGGTATGAGGGACATACAAGTAGCTAAATAAATAAAACATATGAGCCAGACTGGAATTACTTATTTATAGTGTGATGTGGGACCCTGGGGTGGGGAATAAAAAAGAGTGTCAGAAGGAACAGGATCTGGAGCTGGACCCAAACAGCCTAGAATATCCACTCAAGTAAGATCACTGCAGCACTTGTAGGGTACATGGCTGGGATGGAGAAGAAACTCTGGCCAGAGAGACCATTCAGGAGGTTTTTGCAATAGTTAGGATGATGACGGGACCTAAAATAGAGCAGATGCTATGGTAAGTGAAGAAGAATGGATGAAATATTTGGAGGCAAAATGACTTGTGCTTAGTAAATTGTTAGAAAGTGGGGAAGGATAGAGGGTGGAGTCAATAATTTCCTAGGGTTGTGGTCTGGGGATTAGGCAGATAAAAAAGGTGGGGGTACTAAGAGGAAGCCTGGGACCGTTAGTGCCATCTCCTCCGTCAGTCTCCCTTCTTTCAAATGGATAGTTGACATTTTCTTAATGTTTTGTAAATTTACAGGCAAAGTAAACCTTCAGGACCACCTTCCAATGGGATTACCATGCCAAAACCCCACCTATATCATATGGAATCTGGACCATCACTGTGTGTATATGTGTGTGTGTGTGTGTGTGAAGGGGTAGGACCCATGACCAGCACTCTAATCTATGGACAAAGTTGGGATTGGTTGCAGAATATATTTAGTGTTGGTATTCTTTATATTTTAAAAATTTGTTTATATTTTAAGAATCTTTGAATAGGCGAAGGGGAGGAAGGCAGCAAATCATGCTGCCATGTGTGTACCTACGCAACAATCTTGCGTGTTCTTCACATGTACCCCAAAACAAACAAAAATATTTTTGAGATAGGGTCTCTGTATGTTGCCCAGACTGGCAACTCCTGGCCTCAAGCGATCCTCCCGCCTCAGCCTCCCAAGAAGCTGCAATTACAGGTGTGTGGGGACACCGCTAAGTTTGAAATTATGAATAGGATTGCGTTCCACGAATATTTGCATTTGGCATGATGACTAAGATTTTGTTACAAGAGCTCATTCATTTGGTAAATATTGAATATTTCCTATGTGCCAGATTCTGTTTTTCCCACTAGGGAGACAGAGAAGAACAAGACAGAATAGGTCCCTGTCCTCACAGAGTGTGGGAGACAGGCAGCAGACATATAATTTCAGGTAGTTATAAGTATCAGGAAGAAAAAAGTAAAGCAAAACAAAAGAACAGACTGCTGGGAAAAGCCAGGGAGCAGAGAGGATAAAGGAGCTGTTTTAGGGTGTTCAAGACCTATTTGAAAAGGAAGAGCTCTTTGAAAAGGTGATACCTGAGCATAAGTCCACAGGAAGAAGTGGCAGAGACTGTTAGTTGCCTGCTCATGAGATGATGGGGGAAGGAACAATACAGAAGGCATGAAACATCTGAGAATCTATTAGGCATCCGACGGAGGTGCTGGGCATGGAGGCAGATGGATTTACATGTCTAGAGTTTAAAGGGAGATGAGGCGGAGATAGGCACTTGGGAGCTGTCAGTCCAGTTCCAGGTTCCAATTCAACGTACTTTTATCAGAGCTCACGGTGCGCCAGGGACTTGCCAGGGGCTGGGGACTCGGAGATGAAGAAGGACACGCCAGCCAATGTGGTAAACCCTTTGGTCCGGATACGGTCTGGGCGCACTCTGCGACACAGAGAAGAAGCAGGTCAAGTTACGGAGCCGACACCGTTGGGGAAGTGGCGGCCGCGGAGCGAGATGGGCCGAAGGAACGGAAAACGGAAGCACGGGCGTGGGGGTGACGCACCCGGCGCATCACAAAGAGCGCCGAGAGGGCGGAGGCTCCGGGTCACAGCTTGGTGGGTCTGCCCAGGAGAGGGCGGGGGCGGGGCGGCGCCCCCACCGCGGGCCCGCGGCGCCCTCTGCAGGCCACAGGCAGTGACTCACCAGTAGCCTCATCTCTCCTCTTCTCCCTCTTGTTGCTTTCCTCAGGCCACATTTTTGTGTGTGGGGTAGTGTTCCCAAGTCTCTCAGCCTCCGACTTCCGTCCCTTCCCTCCATTTTCAGGCCAGGCGTGTTAGTGTCTTCGCGGGAAAACTGCCAATAAAGTTTTTCCTCCTTTCGCTTCCAGGATCCCCGCCTCCCTTCAAGTACCGCGAGATCTAACGGCGCGGCTACCATGGCGGCGGCGTTTGAAGCCCGGGCGGCCTTAGCGACAGTGGATACCGCTATGCCGGCCGAACATGTGGCCTCGCAGGTCTCGGCACCGCAGCCATCACCCGGGCCTGCGAGGAGCCTGCGGACGGCTCAGGATATCCGCAGCCCGCGGACCCGCACGGGGGACGTGCTGTTGGCGGAGCCGGCCGACTTCGAGTCACTGCTGCTTTCGCGGCCGGTGCTGGAGGGTCTGCGGGCGGCCGGCTTCGAGAGGCCCTCGCCCGTGCAACTCAAGGCCATCCCGCTGGGGCGCTGCGGGCTCGGTGAGAGCGGGGGCCCGGGAGAGGTCGGGGGACCCGGGAGAACTGTGGCCGAGGGGTGGCAGGGGCGGCGGCGGCGGCGGCGGCGGCCAGGTCCGCGCCGCAGCTTCTCGGGAAGAGTCCGCGGTCGGCCGCCGGGCCTGGGGCTAGGCGCTAAGCTCGGTTAACTTATTTATAAAACTAAGGCGCACTTAGTTGAATTTTAAGATGGTTAGGGGATTTTCCAGCACTGACAAATGGTTCTAAGTTTGAGAAGATGAAAGGTAAACATTCGGGTACTAGGCGTGTTCTCATACGTTTTTGAGATTCAACTAAAAATGAAGGTACCAACTAGGGGAATCTCAGGAGACCCTTCTAGTTCTCTGATTCCGTGTTAGTCTCTAAGCTGTTCAGTGAGTACTGACTAGTGATGTATATGTATTTTTTCCTTCGCAGATTTAATTGTTCAAGCTAAATCTGGCACTGGGAAAACCTGCGTGTTCTCCACCATTGCTTTGGATTCTCTTGTTCTTGAAAACTTAAGTACCCAGGTGAGTTAGCTCAGAGGACCAGAGGAGGATGTGTTATGTGGACTTTACCACAGGTCAGATGAAATACCAGTAGCTCCTCAGGTGGAAGTGAATTTGATGAATGAATGCGTTAAGGGTGGTGATGGTGAAATTTGGAATTTTCTATGTGTACCTTATTTAAATAGAAAAAGCTAACGTGTCAGTTTTGTCCCAACTTGATAATACAGACAGGGATTCTTTACTGACTAGATTAATGTGAGACTTCACATTTGACTTGATTCATGGTATTGTAGTGCTCTGGCTATTGCTGGTAACTGCAGGGTTTGTTTTTGTTTTTTTGATACTGTATGGCTCTGTCACCTAGGCTGGAGTGCAGTGGCCAATCATCGCTCACTGCAACCTCGAACTCCTGGGCTCCAGCGATCCTCCCACCTTATCTTCCTAAGTAGCTGGGACTACAGGCATGAGCCACCACACCCGGTGTGCAGGTGGTTCTTTTTTTTCTTTTTTTTTTTGAGACGGGGTTTCTCTCCTGTTGCCCAGGCTGGAGTGCAATGCCGCATTCTCTGCTCAGCGCAACCTCTGCCTCCTGGGTTCAAAAATTCTCCTGTCTGAGCCTCCCAAGTAGCTGGGATTACAGGCATGTGCTACCATGCCCGGCTAATATTTTTTGTATTTAGTACAGACAGGGTTTCACCATGTTGGCCAGGATGGTCTCGACTTCTTGACCTCGTGATCCACCCACCTCGGCCTCCCAAAGTGCTGAGATTACAGGCGTGAGCCACCGCGCCCGGCGCAGGTGGTTCTTAAAGCTCTGTAAATGTATCATATGATCCCCTGTCTTCTAGGTTGTCTTAGAGAGGGTTTCTAAGATTGCCTTACTTAAGATTTCTTAAGATTAGCAAGAAATTTGGGTTTGGGGATTATTTCTTCAACAAAGATTGGTTGAGTCCATATTATGTATAAATGGTATGCCAGGCATTGGGGATTCAAAGATGAATTAGATGTGATTCTCATAACCTTACTTTGTAGTTTAGTTTTTATGGCAGACTGTATTTCAAGTTCTCAGGCATTGGAATATCTAATGATGAATCTTCAACAAGGGTTTTTAACCCAGAAACCCATGTTAATTCCCCGAGAAGCTTGTTGAGTCCGTCTTATATCTACCAAATCCTAGGTGATGTTGTACATTGGAAATCCTCCTACTTTGCAAGAACCTGAGCTAGTCTAATCGTAGACTAGGATGTATTTGAGATTTTGGCTTCTGACAACTTGGCAGCAGATAAAATGCTAAAATCCTAGAAAAGTTTCATAAATTCATTTATTTTTTGAGATGAAGTCTCATTCTGTTGCTTAGGCTGGAGTGCAATGGCACAGTTTTGACTCACTGCGATCTCCGCCTCCCAGGTTCAAGTGATTTTCCTGCCTCAGCCTCCCGAGTAGCTGGGATTACAGGTGTGCACACCACACACCCAGCTAATTTTTTTGTATTTTTAGTAGAGATGGAGTTTGCCACGTTGGCCAGGCTGGTTTCAAACTCCTGACCTCAGGATATCCACCCGCCTCAGCCTCCCAAAGTGCTGGGATCACAGATGTGAGCCACTATGCCCGGCAAATTCATGTTTTAATATTTTGTGTGTATCAAAGTAATACATATTCATTTTTGAAAATTGGGAAAATTCAGAAAAATTAGGAAGTACCAGAAAACAAAAACTATAATCTCACTACCTAGAGAGAAACCGCTGTTAACAGTTTGGCATGTTTTCTCCCAGTCTTTTATTTTATTTTAATAAAGTTTTTATTCCTGTAGTTAAGAGCACAAAGTATTGCTTTTGCCTCCTCCAGTAGTTACATTGCAAAGTTTTTACCATGGCTCTCAAGGCTTTTGTGATGTAGCCCCTAGAGCTAGATCTTTACTTTACTTTCCCACTAATTCTTTTTTTTTTTTTGAGACGGAGTTTCGCTTTTGTTACCCAGGCTGGAGTGCAATGGCACGATCTCGGCTCACCGCAACCTCCGCCTCCTGGGTTCAGGCAATTCTCCTGCCTCAGCCTCCTGAGTAGCTGGGATTATAGGCACGCACCACTATGCCCAGCTAATTTTTTGTATCTTTAGTAGAGACGGGGTTTCACCATGTTGACCAGGATGGTCTCGATCTTTTGACCTCGTGATCTACCCGTGGGCCTTCATTTTCTTCCTCAAATACACCAAGAACACTGCCATCTTATGGCCTTTGCATTTGCTGTTTTCTCTTCGTGAAAACGCTTTGCCAGGTGTCGTATAGCCAGCTCTACTCTATGTCATACTTGCAGGTCTCTGACATACTTGTAGGTCTCTGCTCAAGTGTTACCTCCTTAGAGGAGGGCTCATGATTACCTCATTTAAAATGACTCCTTCCTTCTTTCCCTGTTTGATTTTTTTATGTTACTTTTCATTACCTGTCATTACTTATTTTTGTTTATTGTATTCTTATTATTTAAGAATGAAAGTACTATGAAGACAAAGACTGTACTGTTAATTGTTGATTCCCCAGCAACTACTAGTATGTTGCCTAACACACAGTAGGTTCTAACTTAGTATTTGTTGAATGAATGAATGAATGGAATGCAGTCAGCCCTCCCTATGTTGCCTAGCACATGGTAGGTTCTTACTTAAAGTTTGTTGAATGAATAATGAATAGAATACATTCAACCCTCCCTATCTTCAGGTTCTGTATTAGCTGATTCAGCCAACTGTGGATCAACACTATTCAGGGGAGGGGTGGGGGAACAATAAAAAATAATAAAGAATAAAAAGATACAAACAAAAATACAGTATAACAGTTTACATAGGATTTAAATTGTATTAGATATTATAAGTAATCTAGAGATGGTTTAAAATATGTGGGAGGATATACATGGGTAATATACAGGTATATGCAGTCTTATATAACAGACTTGAGCATCTGCCAGTTTTGGTATCTGGGGGCTTCCTGGGACCAATCCCTTGTGGATACCAAGGGATAACTATATTTTACCCTATCAATAAAAACTCATTTGAAATGATCATTTAAATGAAATATAGTGTGTCGTGTATTTCTCTGACTCAAAGGTATAATTTATTTTATTTTATTTTATTTTTTTAGATTTTGATCTTGGCCCCTACAAGAGAAATTGCTGTACAGATACATTCTGTTATTACAGCCATTGGAATAAAAATGGAAGGCTTGGAGTGTCATGTCTTTATTGGAGGGACCCCATTATCACAAGACAAAACCAGACTTAAAAAGTGTCATATTGCTGTTGGATCTCCTGGTAAGATAACAATGGCTGTTGGTAACCAGGGCTTTTAAGGAACTAAACATTTTTAATATAAAAATAAAGATATATGGGAATCTTTGATAACTGTGATAATTATTTTGGTTAGAAATGAAAAGCATTAGACTGGTGAGATATAGGCACATGACTGGTTTATTAGTGGAATTTATGAAATTTCCATTCCTAAGGATGTTTCAGAACACAAGGGATAGTCCTCTGAGAAGAAATGCGATGACTTTCAGGAGGCCCTTCTAAGCAATGGACTGGGATTATTCTTTGGCTTCTCTATTGTATTTGGTTGTGAATCACTCAGAATCAGAGTCTTGCATTCAGTGCTTTAGGTTTTTTGTTAGGATTGGTGTTTATTTACTAGTGATGAAATGTGAGGGGAAAACAGTGAGTTTAGGCAAGATCAGAGCTCAAGATTTCTAATTTGTGGTTTAGCCTGCACATGTATAATGAGAATTGAATCAGGAAATTCAGCAGAACAATTTTTGAATAAGTAGAGTAACAACACTGGCTGAGATTTACACAAATTTGGTACATCATAAATATTTCAATTTTTTTTTTAAATTAGGCAGAATTAAGCAACTCATAGAACTTGACTACTTGAACCCAGGCAGTATACGCCTCTTTATTCTTGATGAAGCAGATAAGCTTTTAGAAGAAGGAAGCTTCCAGGAGCAAATAAAGTAAGAAAAATAACTAACTTGACTATTAAAACAGTGTCCCAAAGTATCTAGCTTTTCCGAGTGGTGATTATTATCTGAATAATTTATATGATACATGTTTTTATTTTGCAGTTGGATTTATTCTTCCTTGCCTGCCAGTAAACAGATGCTAGCAGTATCAGCTACTTACCCTGAATTTTTGGCTAATGCTTTGACAAAGTACATGAGAGATCCCACTTTTGTAAGACTGAATGCCAGTGATCCAAGTCTCATAGGTATGTGCAGCTTTTAGCTACTTATATTATTGTTTGTTTGTGATATTCTGGAGCTTTTCCTTGCCTAGTTGTCTATTGCTGTTGCGTGATATCCATTAGGTTATAGCATGTATGTTTGTTTTAACTGACAACTCTTCTTTGTAGGTTTGAAGCAGTATTACAAAGTTGTCAATTCGTACCCTTTGGCACATAAGGTTTTTGAGGAAAAGATTCAGTATTTACAGGAACTATTCAGCAGAATTCCATTTAATCAAGCTTTAGTCTTCTCTAATTTGCACAGCAGGTAATGTAACTTAAAAGGCCATCTGGGGAACTTGTGAAATAAAAGGATAGGCATGGGGCAATATTTGTAAATTTGTAACTATTTATGTTCTGTTTCATAGAGCACAACATTTGGCTGATATCCTTTCTTCTAAAGGCTTTCCTGCTGAGTGCATTTCAGGTAAGTTCATCTCTTACTTTAATCTTTTATTTAGTATACTGACTTGAAGCCTCCAAAGTCAGAAGGAAGAAATACCACTTTATGAGTTGTCTTCTGCGTATAAAATGATCATGTATTTTTTAGAGTAAAGGAATTTTCAGGCTTATTTTTCTTTGGAATTTGATATGTCAATATCCTATTTTTAAGGAGTAACTTGGGGTGTATGGTAAAAAGTTAGAAAACTAGTGTTCAGAGAATTGTAATTTTATATCTCTGAGTGTAACCACAAAGAACTTAATTCTATAAAACCAAGTATGTCTGTCTTGTGTTAAGACAAAAATATTTTTCTTTAGAAAGAAATTTTTTTTTTTTAATAATCACTGTTAAGATGCTGGAGATTGCTAACTGAATTGACTGTTTTATGGTTTTGTGGAAGGCAGAGTGATTGACTTCTTGCCACAAAGTTACGTGATTACTGCTGGCATAATGAAAGAGTCAAAGGATTTTTGGATCAGCGAGATCCTTTTTAGAGTTTTGTTTGGTGTTAGCTTAGTTTTTGACTTTTTTTTTAATTTTAATTTTTTTTATTTTTAATTTTTTTTTAGTAGAGACAGGGTTTCACCATATTGGCCAGGCTGGTCTTGATCTCCTGACCTTGTGATCCACGCTCCTCAGCCTCCCAAAGTACTGGAATTATAGGGGTGAGCCACTGTGCCCCGCCTCTGTTAGCTTAGTTTTTAACGTGTTGGCTTGAGCTTGTTTAGTCATGGTATATCATGAGATACTGGGGAGACTATTTTCTAATGAACCAATATTTTAACTATAGATCACACTTTAACACCAAATTATAAACAGCTGATATAAAGCATTTTTATTTTCCTAAGAATTGCTAGTTATACTTCTTATGTAACTGCAAATAGAATTTATATGCATGGCCTGATTACTATTTAAAATTGATTTTGAATTTCAAGTTGATTGCCTAAACCATCTTTTAAAAGATTCTGACTTTGGATCGTAACCTAGATTTGCACAGAAGGACAGAATTAACTGTGGTTGGTGTGTTAAAAGTGTTAAGACTGGGCATTATGATTTTTACTTTTTGTGGATTTGATAAATATGTATTAGCTTAGTTGTTTTTATATGACTTTCTTTTGGGGTCCTTTTAGGCAATATGAATCAGAATCAGCGTCTTGATGCTATGGCTAAACTGAAGCAGTTTCATTGCAGAGTCCTCATTTCCACAGATTTGGTAAATTTCCTGTTTAGTTTGTGTGACTAATCTGTCTTGACATATGTTCTTTTATCAGATGTACAGCTTTCATCTATTATTTTATGTAGGTGTATCTACAAGAATACCAGAAGATAATTATCTTTCCAGTGCTGAGGGAAATGCTTTCTTAAAAATGTCTTTTTAATATGTTGATCTTTGTCCTTGAAATTAGACATTAGAAATGAATTTTCTTTTCCTCTGCTCCTCAATATTCTGTGCTTAATTTGGCTCTTGGCTAAACTGGAAGAATATAATATGCATTGGTAGCCATGCTGTACAGTTACTGTAAACAGATAATTACTATCTTCTTCAATTCAAGACTTCCCGTGGGATTGATGCTGAGAAGGTGAATCTGGTTGTAAATCTGGATGTACCATTGGATTGGGAGACATATATGCATCGGATTGGCAGAGCTGGCCGTTTTGGTAAATCAAGTTTCAGTGCTTTCTTTAAGGGGAGGAATCAATAATGTGACAGGTGGGCTTTGAATGTTATTTTTATGAAAATGATTTACTACCTAACATTCTCTCTGCTTTAGGTACATTGGGACTGACAGTGACCTACTGTTGCCGGGGAGAGGAAGAAAATATAATGATGAGAATTGCCCAGAAATGTAATATCAACCTTCTACCTTTACCAGGTACATTTAATCTGTTTCATTTTGCTGTCAAAATAATTATAGTGATGATAAGCAGAATAAAAATATTAATAATAGCAAACACAGAGTACGTATGATGTGCTGGATACTGTTCCCACTCCTGTATGTATATTAACTCATTTCTCACCACAATCTTATGAAGTGTATGTGATTCTCTTGTAGATGAGGATATTTAGGCATAGAGAGGGTAAGTAAAGGTGTTAGAGCTAGCAAGTAGCAGGGAAAAGAGTGCAAGCTAACCACTGGCGCATGAAAAATGAGCTGGCTGGGCACAGTGGCTCACACTTGTAATCCCTGCACTTTGGGAGGCTGAGACGAGTGGATCACCTGAGTTCAAGACCAGCCTGGTCAACATGGTGAAACCCGTCTCTACTAAAAAGTAAAATTAGCCAGGTGTGGTGGCGGGTGCCTGTAATCCCAGCTGCTCGGTAGGCTGAGGCAGGAGAACTGTTTGAACCCAGGAGCTCGAGGTTTCAGTGAGCTGAGATTGAGCTATTGCACTCCAACCTGGGCAACAAGAGTGAAACTTCGTCTCAAAAAAAAAAACGGGGGAAAGAAAAATGAGAGCTATATTAGCTCTATTTTATTTGTTAGTGGCTTTGCAATATGATTTTATTCTTTGATATGAGGAGGGATATTTTACCTCATTTAAGTTGCTGTGAGGTTAATTCTTGCCATATTCTCCTTTGTTACCATGCGGAAGGAACAGCATCTTTAATTTGAATACTATTTTGAAAACTGAGTGAAATGTTGTTTGTTTTTTTTTAATTTCAGTTCAGTCATTTGTCCTGCTTCTTAAGTGCCATCTTGGAAACAGTGCATGTTTAAAACTATTAATGATCTCTTAAAAACAAAAAAATTCTAAAAAACTCGAGTGGAAATATGGCATGTTTGATGTGCATATTATACAGAAAATGTGCACTATAAATAGTGTATATTTATGTATAGATGTATGTATATATAGATATATACACATATAGCATATACATGACCTTGTAGAATATGGGATATATAGTTATTGAATAAATATAATTGAGTATTTTACTGATTTTATATTTAATTTATTTCATGAAGCTAGATTAAGTATAGATCTGGAAGTCCTATGTATTCTAGCAGATCTGGGTTAGTAATACCTTTTATGTTCTTTTACAAATATCTGTAATTGCTCTAAGCTTAGAGTCCTGATTTGCAAAATATCATAGAGTAGATGGTCTTTAGGCTCTATATCAGTTCTAAAACTGTTAATTCTTTCTGTGAAGTTTATTGGTAGTCTGATGTGGGAAAAAAATAGAAAATTATTAGAAGGGAGTTAAGGCTTCTTGTAGGATTCAGTATCATAGCATCTAATGATAAAAATAAAAATTGCCTTTGGATACTGGAAAATGATATATTTGGATTTTTATGTAATGTTAACAGAGGCCTGAAATCATGAGAAAATAATACTCATGCTGTTAGGTCTATATTGGACTGGGAACTTGTGTAACAATAGATGTTCAGATGAGTTTCCTGGGGCAGAGCTCGGAGGGAAATTGGCCTGTATTATAGGACTAGGTGAGCAAGGGATATCACCTGAGTAGGAATGAGAGTTTTTTTTTTTTAACAGAGGTAGGATCTATTTATTTATTTATTTATTTTTTTGGAAAGAAAAAAAATGGAGTGAAGGAGAGGAAGAAAGAGGAAGAAAAAGAGGGAGAACGGGAATGTAGTTAAAATTAGTCTAAAAATGGGTATTAATAATGGCCGATCAATATTTTGTGTATTTAAGGTGGAGAATATATATTTTGTGTATTTAAAATGGAGAGCTCTATAAATACTTATTGAGTTTACTTGTTCCGGATCTGAGTTCAAGTCCTGGATATCCTTATTAATTTTCTGTCTCGTTGAGTCTAAATCTCTTTATGGGTCTTATATATCTGGGTATTA
>CM052659.1:102868858-102888784 GCA_028533165.1 Leontopithecus rosalia
TCTTTATGTTGATGCTCTTTACTTTTTAGTATATTTTTAGAAAGGCTAATACTGGTTGTTCCTTTCTATGTATAATGCTTCTTTCAGAAGCTCTTGTAAAGCAGGCCTGGTGGTAATAAAATCTCTGAGTACTTGCTTGTTCATAAAAGATTTTATTTTTCCTTCAGTTGTGAAGCTTAGTTTGGCAGGATACAAAATTCTGGGCTGAAAGTTCTGTTCTTTAAGGATGTTGAATATTGGCCCCCACTTCTTCTGGCTTGTAGGGTTTCTGCTGAGAGATCTGCTGTAAGTCTAATAGGCTTCCCTTTGTGGGTAATCTGACCTTTCTCTCTGGCTGCCCTTAGTATTTTCTCCTTCGTTTCAACCCTGGTTAATCTAACGATTATGTGCCTTGGGGTTGCTTTTCTTGAGGAATATCTTTGTGGTGTTCTCTGTATTACCTGGGGTTGAATATTGTCCTGCTTTGCTAGATTGGGAAAGTTTTCCTAAATAATATCCTGAAGAGTATTTTCCAACTTGGACTCATTCTCTTCGTCGCATTCAGGTACACCTATCAAACGTAAATTAGGTCTTTTCACATAGTCCCATATTTCTTGGAGACTTTGCTCATTCCTTTTTATCCTTTTTTCTTTATTCTTTAATTATAGAATCTCTATAGCAAAGGATCTAGACTCGTGGGATTTATAGGTAACAAGGAGCATAAATAGCAACAACAAGCAAGATCTTTGTAAAGCAGGGGCTTGATATATCTTGTCTGTGTAAGACAAAAATTGATTACAGTCAAAGGTCTGTTTGCTGGAAGCAAATTGTCACACCTGGATGGAATAGGAAATTTAGAGGATTGAAGCCAGAAAATTTTTTAAAAATTAGAAATGTCATTGGTGCCACAGATCTTTTTAAAGTCATCTATTTTTTTTCCCCCTGTAGAGGTTTTCTTTCTACTGTTAAGGGCAGTGATTTTTCTCTGTTGGAGTATTGGGTGAAAGATTTAGTTGGGTGTAAAGAGTTGCAGTTGTAATATTTCATAGATAAGCTTTGGGGAGCACAATCCATTTTCTAGTATCTTGTTTTGTTGTCAGAGTATTGAGATAAGGGGAGGGGCTGTGGAGGAGGAGGAGAGAAAAGATTGGAGAATTGCTGCAGACTCTTGTACATTACTCCTAGAGTAAGCTGTTTTTCTAGTGAGGGTGAGGGGAGACAGTGCTTGTGATATGGGATGTATTATGTATTTCTTGGGCAGATTTCTCTATTACAAGATTGCTTCGGTCTTTAAAAATATTAATATATTTATTAAACATCTTAGTATATTTGCATATTTTGTTAAATATATTTGGCCACAGAAAACTTTATGAAATCATGTGAAAAACAATGTTCTAGAGTAGCTTGAGAATTTTAATACATTTTTCTTCCTTTTTGTGTAGATCCCATTCCTTCTGGTCTGATGGAAGAAAGTTTGGACTGGGATGTGGAGGTTAAAGCTGCTGTGCATACATATGGCATAGCAAGTGTACCTAACCAACCTCTAAAAAAGCAAATTCAAAAAATAGAGAGACCCCTTCAAACTCAGAAAGCTCATGGTAACCACATGGCTTCCTCTAGAAATCCTTCTGTGTCTGCACTATCAGTCAAATCAAAAAATAATACCAAACAAAAGCTTCCTGTGAAAAGCCACTCAGAGTGTGGAATCATAGAAAAAGCAGTGTTAACAAAAGAACTGGGCTGTGCCATACAATCTGAAGAGCAAATGAAGAATTCTGTTCAGACCCCCATTGAAAGCTCCACCAACAGTCAGCACCAGGTCAAAGAAGCTTTACCTGTGTCACTCCCCCAAATTCCTTGTCTGTCTTCCTTTAAAATCCATCAGCCATACACTTTGACTTTTGCTGAATTGGTAGAGGATTATGAACACTACATTAAAGAGGGATTAGAGAAACCTGTGGAAATCATTAGGCACTACACAGGTCCTGGGGATCAGACTGTGAATCCTCAAAATGGTTTTGTGAGAAATAAAGTTACTGAACAGAGAGTCCCCGTATTGGCAAGGAGTAGCCAATCTGGAGACTCTGAGAGTGACAGTGATTCTTACAGTTCAAGAACTTCTTCTCAGAGCAAAGGAAATAAATCATACTTGGAGGGCTCTTCTGATAATCAGTTGAAAGACACTGAATCTACTCCTGTAGATCATATTTCTTTGGACCAACCTTCAAATGGAAGTGACACCCCCAGTCCAGAGGAATATCAAGAATCATCTGAAATCCAGATCAAATCAAGACAGAAAGACGGGGCTAGCCGGAGAGCTAAGCAGAGCCGGAGAAACCTACCCAGGCGGTCTTATAGATTGCAGACTGAAGCCAAGGAAGATGGTTGGTATGACTGTCACAGGGAAACACATCTGAGTTCTTCTGATACCTATCAGGATTATGAGGATTACTGGAAAGCTTACTACAGGGCATGGCAAGAATATTATGCTGCCGCTTCTCAGTCATATTATTGGAATGCTCAGAGACATCCAAGTTGGATAGCAGCCTATCATATGAATACCATTTATCTACAAGAAATGATGCATAGTAACCAGTGATTATAGGATATACCTGAGACCATCAGGAACTGTCAACAAACGATACCTTTGGATATCCATCCTCCTCGACCTCTAGTACAGTGGTTTATAGTGGCATTTCTGATAAACTTGAAAGGACTTGAGGCTTTCTACTGGGACACATCTATTTTTCAGATTGTTTTGATTTAGGACAGGTATATTATCTTCATTTTAATTTAAGAGTTTTTTTTTTTTAAACATCAGATTCTTGAAAGTTAAATTTTGGGACATAGAGCTGAAAGTTTCAGGGTGCCATTTTCTATAAGATCTTCCCAAAATAAACATTTAAAAACATATATACCACTGCTGACTTAAAAACAATAAAAACAATAGATTTGAGAAGTAATGTTAGTTCGCTGTGGAGTTCTTTACAAAGGGCTTGGGCTGCATTTCCTTCAATAGAGGTGCATTCTTGTAGAAATTTGTAGCATGGTAGATCAGGAAATCCTCTTGTTTTAGGTTTAGGCAGGAGGGAATAAACATTGCTTTAGATTTTCCTAAAGGTATTTGATTTGATCTATTTGCTTCCAGTAAAAATAATTGTTTTTATTAAAAACAAATTTAAACATTTACATGTTTATTGTTTATCTTTTGAATGTCTTTCCTTGAGGTTGTGAAAGCTGTCCACATTTTTACTGTGAATTTAAATAGCTGAGGGTCATCAGTGGCTGTCTTATTTATGTCGTTCAGATAGAGGAGCAGCTCAATCTTTTTTGGTTCTTAGATCCTTTTATGAATTAGCTGAAAGCTATAGATGAAACCCAGGAAATTTCTCATTCCGTAAACACAGAATTCTGAATGTAATTTCAGGGGGTTCCTAGACCCTCTGAAGTTCATCTATATAGTCCAGGTTAACAAGTGACCTGCTCTGCTGGTAGGCTCTGAGTTTTAAGTATTTATTGGAAGCTGGAATTGATTCTCTTCAGACAGTTCTCAGTGCATCCTAATCTTGTGTCTTCTAGAAAATTCTCCCCAGTTTTTACCGCTAGAATCCAAGAGGAGCTATTGTTTTTCTGAGCTGATGCATCTGTAAATTATGATTTAGAAAAATATAATTGGAAATTACATATTCTTTCCTTTGGAAGTCCTTTCATGATTAAGCTTTTGGTTCCCAAACCTTTCTGTGAACTGGATTTTTGGTGAGAGAACCACTTGTGTATAGAGATGTGTATTCACTTTTTAAAAGGAAAGCTCTTTCTTGTGTACATACTTGTCTAAGCAGTATAAAACACTTTCCCCAGGGCTGTCGGCAAACACCCACAGCCATTGTCATTTATTGTCCCATACTTAGATAACACAGTTCTAAACTCCTATTTAACTTGGATTCCTGTCATTTGGATTGGGCAATGTTAGGCTTTTCTTACATGTGTCACTATTTTACATTAATTAATGTAGATAGCAAATCCATAATTAGGTCCAGTATGTCATTAATTATTACACATTTAAATAAGACCCTTTCATTGATACATAATTGAATTTACTTTTTCTATCCTTTCCCCTACAATATAGCCAATTTCAGTTTGTCATTGCTAGGGGATTTTAATTAGGGTACTACTGCATCTTAATTAGAGATGAGGTTACCTACCCATTAGTCTTCAAATTAATTGGATTCTCTATTTTGTGTTTGTGTTTTTTTCCCACCACTGAAAAATAAGCTGGAGGTAGCATATGTATAACATACAAAAATATTAATTGATTCAATTTCCACAAGCATTTACCAGGAATATGGCAGCTACCAAATTTTTAAATAACAGAGGTAGCTATAGTGGTGGATGTGGAAAGAATCTTCCCCAGGCTACTATTTGTTTGTGACTTATCTTAGTGTGGGAAAGATTTTTTTTTTTTAATTATCAGTCTAGGTGCATCTTTCCATAATCTGTCAGGAACCATTGAAAAGGGTACTTGTCCTGGTTGAGACTGCTGCTACCTACTTTTTAACCTTGTACCAGTCATTTAACCTTTCATGGTCCAGTTTTCTTATCAATAAAATGAAAGTTGTACTAGGAGATTTTTAGGATCCCTTCTAGTTCTAAGATTTAATCGTTATATGACTTATGCTGAAGAAAAGATAGTTTCTAGTTAAGGAAAAGGATAATCAAATTTATAAATACAGAAAGCCTTTATAAATTCAAGTAATGTGGATGAAGGCTACTGTGAATTGGCTAAATGTCTGAATTTGTGAATACTTTTACATCAATACATTTATTGCAACTATTCATGTTAAGCGTTAAGCTGTAACTTGAATTACAGCTGGCAATATTAACATGTAACTTGAATTAGCTGGCAATATTAACATGTAGAGAGGTCTCTGAGAAACCTGCTACTTTGAATAATTCAGACTTAGAATATCAATTATTTTGGGTGATTAAAAGTAATATTTTCTCAAGTAGCTTAGATATTATAGTAATATTTATTAACCTTTTAAAATTGTGGTTTAAAGGCAAACTTCAGCCCCAGAATACTAAAAATAATTGAACATAAATTATAGTACTTGTGGATCACTCTGTGAGACAAGGGAATACTTTGAAGTTTTAAGGTTTTTAAATAAAATCTACATTAGACTTTTAAAAGTATGTATTTTTGATAACCATAGCTGACAGTAGAACTCCATCACAAGGTTATTGACTTATTTTGGCAGAATGTGTTTATTTTTTTGTACCTCTATGCACAAGCACATTCACTTGACATTTAGTACGTGTTAATGAAAAAACACAACTGCTCAATGCACATCTGGTTTCCGGTTATTTTCTACCCAACAATTATTTGGGCTGTGGGTCTGCAGTGACACCTAGTGGGTGATAAGGATGTAAGCATCAATAATTAAAATGAATTTCACAGCTAACTTCTAGGGCCTTTGGGCATCATGTATTTGTTTTAATGTTCCATTTCTACTACTGTTTTCATCAGGATCTGGTTGTTGTGGGGAAATTAAAAGGATTCTTCTCGTTGCCACATGGTGAAACAGACTACCGGTCGGTCTCATCACCTAAGTCAATTGTTAAGGTTGGAACAGATTTTCAAGATAACTAATCCAATCCCCATTTTGTTTTTGGTTTTTTGGAGATAAGGGTCTTACTGTGTTCTCCAGGCTGGACTTGAACTCCTGGGCTCAAGGGATCCTCCTGTGTTAACCTGCCAAGTAACTGGAACTACAAGCACATGCCATTACAATTCTCCATTTTTAAAAAGAGGAAACTAATTGAAGCCAAGAGGGAGTTACTAATATGAAGTCACAATCAAGTGCCAAAATCTAAACTTGAATTCTGCCATCTGATTGCCAAGCTTTCTATAATACCCCATATAGCATTTAATTTTGAGTTTTCTTTTTAGTTTGAGAACTTGGTACTCAGCAGAACCAGAACTGATACAGTCAGATTTTCTTTCAGTAATATGGGGTCAGTGTTCAAAACAGGGCAGTTGATAAATAAAACCTAATGCTTTACCTGTTAGACAGTGAACATCCATAAACAGCATACAAGCAGGCAAGAACCATCAAGGATATCATAGAGGAATTGTTTATGTTTACATTGAGGGATGGGATGGGAAGATTACACTAGGCCTTTAATAACCCTTCTAAGAGTCTGTGAAGTTTCTTTAGCAAAGTAGAAAGCCAATCTTTGTTCAGATTATTCTTATTTTCTAGTATACACCAGCACCTTTGGGAGGAAAGGAGATTCAGTATTCAAAGAAACAGTCATTTTAGGGTTTGTGGCACATAGTTTGTTTAATCCAGATTGGATACATCAGGTACAGCAGTACTGACTCAATACTGTAAATGATATACATGTTTTAACATATGCACTACAGTTTCAAAAGAAGACAACAGGAAACTCAAGAATTTTTTTTTTCATAGAAAGTTTTCATGTTTTATCTTCCTGCAGTTTTGTACAGTATATTTCTTCTTTGCCATTGTGATGTTGATAAGCAAAGCCCATTTATTATACGAAAATAGAAAAGAACACACTTGATGTGTCTCACGATGACATTAATGGGGGGGAGGGTGTGACCTCTAAGGAAAACATTACATTGGAATGTCTGATTATCAAAAATATACCATCCCTCCCACCTCCCAGGTTTGTAAAATAGTCCATTGGTCCAAGGAGCCCCCCAGAACTTGGGTCAGTGCCCTACACTGGTTAGAGTGACATCATCCAGTGTAGTTGAGTAACCTGCTAAGATAAATGTCATTCCCACACTTGAGAAAAAACATAGGACATTCTGAATAGAAAACAAGACTCAAAAGGAACCCCTTTAAAGCTGTTTCGTTTTCTGATAGCCACTTTCTCTTAGTTTTAATGATGCTCTTCATGATGCTATTTGGGCTCCATCCAAGTGTTATGGGTCATAACAATGTTTTTCCTTCATTTAGTCATTTTAAAACTGCAAATAATGAGATTTCATTAGGAAATCAGAAAGGGTAAATAAAAGTTTGTCACGGTTACCATACCAAGTAGCAGTGTAGAAAGGAAATGAATATTGCCTTAAGTTCGCAGCATTGGGATATTTTTGCCTTATAGTTACCTGGTAATTGAAGTGGGGGAGACTTGACAACTGGAATTCATTAATAACCTCAAAATCTAGTGTTAGCTCAACTTTCAACCACTACCTCTGCAAAACTTAAGGAAAAACTCTTAAGTACATAATGTCTCAATGGCCACTTTCCTTGTCTACAATCTAACAAGTAAGTGATATCCTAAACTGTAGGAATCATATTTTGAAAACCGGATAAAAATCATCAGCATATCCACAAGTTGACGTTTTTGTTAATCATAGATCGGCATTAACTGTCCACTTTAAGTTCTGTTTAAATTCTGTGGGACTGTAAACTAATGTGTTCAACTGTCACTGAGAATATCTATTGGTCTTTTGAAAGGGAGTCTATGCAATTAGTCCTGAGCTTGGCACTAGTTATGAAAACAGGATGAAGGAGAGATTGTACAGAATTTGTTTCTAGAGATCTGGTTCAAGGTGGTTCTGAATTGAATGCTTCCCTCCCCCAAGTCACCACCCTGGAAATCCAGGTATTAAAAATATAAGCAAGGCTCAGAGCAGTGCAACATAATGTGGAGGAAAAATACTAGGACAAGATGTCTTCAGTCCTGGATTGCAATAATGGTTCTGCCACTAACTTGCCACGTGAACTTGTATAAATCATTCAGTTTCTTTCCACGTTTTCCTCTCTTTGAATCAAGGATTTAGCTACTTTACCTACTACCATCACAGACTGTAGTAAGGACCACAGGGAGTATAAAAGGTATGCTTCAAAATGTCATTGTCCTAGCCTTTTCTTCATTGAGAAGAGAAAATATTTGACTGAAAAAAACTTGACTCTTGTTCACTGATTTCTGACAAAATCCATAGTCCATAGATGGTTCTGTCCAGAGAATGGAGGTTTCCAAAGTATGGTTTGTATTGTTGGTATAGTCAGGTGATTTCCAAGGGCTGTGTCCAAGCAGCATTGACATTTATGTAAGACTGTGTCTCTAATTACAGTATGGGTGCTTTGAGGGATGTTCTGCAAAGCATCATTGCTCTGAGAGGCAGTGGGAGTGGTAGAAAATGCATTAGACTGATGGCCAAAAGACTTGTGGTTTGGTCTCAGCTCTGTCATTAAGTGACTGCATGACCTTGAACAAGTCATTTAATTTCTCTGGGTCTCATTTTTCTATACTGTAAAATGAATGAGATATTCTTAAATATCTTCTAGTTCTGCTATGCTCTTAGTACTATATTTTCTAGGTTCCCATTCATTTCACATTTGAATGTAGCTATTAGGTTTCTTTTTTTTTTAACACCCCTCCTCCCTTAGTGCTGAGTGGGATTGAATAGAATAGGTGGTTTTGAGAATCTTTTATTATGCCAAAGTGGTTCATGAACTATCAAAGCTCAAGAGATCAAACCAGATCTCTAGAAACTGCACCAGAAAGCTATTGGCCCCCAGAAAACCCTGATATCCTAGTATTTCAGTCACTGACCAATGAGTTATACTTATGAAACTGATTGAGCATACTTGGACCTTGTGTTTTCTTACAATACCCTTTAGCAGTGTCATCTTGCTGTGTTCTGTAGTGTAGATGAGCCATTTTCCAAGGGTTGATGACATTTTTTGAACCAGAAGTGAGCCAAATCTTTTATCTCTGGCTAAAGCTACAATGGAGGATGGAGAAAAAGAGGATGCTCTAATGGTCTTTTAGGAAGTGGCATGATGTGGGGTCTGAACGTGAAATAGAAGGAACACAAGACATTCTGTTGATTAGGATCAATATAAAACATGGGAAATTGCTTGGGACATGATATTTAACATTTATTAATTTTTGTGGGAACCAGTAAAATGTTCCTTTGGTGCCCTATCAAACAGATCCTTCGTTGAATCTGTCATTATTCTAATCCTGTAATGACCTGTTCTTAAATTCATCACAGGCAGTTTGTATGTGTATGCAACCACAGTCCAATTTACCTTTTTTTTTTTTGAGACTGAGTCACTCTCTGTCGCCTGGGCTGGAGTGTGGTGGCTCGATCTTAGCTCAATGCAACCTCTGCCTCCCGGGTTCAAGCAATCCTCCCACTCAGCCTTCCAAGTAGCTGGAATTACAGGCACCCACCACCATGCCTGGCTAATTTTTGTATTTTTAGTAGGGATGGGATTTCACCATGTTGGCCAGGCTGGTCTTGAACTCCTGACCTCAGGTGATCTGCCTGCCTTGACCTCCCAAAGTGCTGGGATAACAGGTGTGAGCCACCATGCCTGGTCCTATTTACCTCTTTATCTCTTACCCCAGTCAGATCTTATGAAGTATAACTAAGATACTTAGACACTCCTAATTTTGCTCTATTACTCTTTTTTAAGAGAAAAATTCTTTTCTAGTCATTTGCCTGCTCTCTAAGTGAAGTTTAGCCTGGTCTTCTAATGAGATGTGTATGTGAAGTGAATTGATTTAAGTCTGTATTCTCTGATGTGTTCAGGTTGGTTATTTGTATACACGTGTACTCTGCAGTAGTAAAGCCTTTCTACCTTCTTAGTCTGTAAGCTCAGAGGGCAAGAACCACTCCATTACCACATCAGGGGGAAATCCTTGAGGCCAGACCCAGAGAAAGAACTCAGCTCATGGTCAATGAGGATAAGAATAAGGAGATAAAGATAGAAAGAAGGCTCCCTCTCCTCTGCCTACTGCCCACATTCTGGTTAGGTGCCACCTCAAAACCTTTTGACTTTCTCTGCCTACATGATCAATCGAGCTGGGGTCATAGGGAAGCCCACGACGGGTGTTTTTAGGTTCCTGGCCAGTGAAACTCATTTACATGTCTGTGGTGGGCAGAGAAATCCTTGGCCTACAATTAGACAGCTAACCACTAAGCTGTAGGATGGATAGGCAGCTCCTGAGGACGTCATATATTTCAGAGCCCAGGCTACAGAGACTGCAGCAAAGTGGCTGGGGGCTGGGAAGGGCAGGAAAGGACTTGTCACTAACCCTGAGGCCCACCTACTCTGATATAAGCAGCGAACAATGATTAGAAGGATTCTGTCCCCAGCTCCACCAGGGTGCAAGCTAGTTGAACAGATATGTTGTCCAGGTATTCAAGAAATAAGCTTCACTCCTTTGCTTGCACAGAGGTGATCAGGCTTCTCCCTCATTTCAGCTATCTTCAGAGAAATCAGGCTGAAGCCTCTTCAGCCATCAAGGCATCTTTCATAGCAGGTAAGAATATCTAGAATCTCTTACTTGCTTTCATGCTTTGAGTCATTTTTTCATGAGGCACACAGGCTTACCATTCCAACGGCTTCTGTGTGGGAGTTGCCTCTGGTGTGACGTAAGTCAGAGAAATCTTGCTCCTCATACCACTGCCCTTTCTGGAGGAAACTACTCCCAGGGCCTCTTGGAAGGGCTCTTGGTTGGGCTTTATGGCGGGTCCTGAAGGAAGGGTTCATAGCAAGGTGCCATAGTGACTGGCTGCTGCTGTGAGCCCTGGGTACTTCTGTTCTCCCTTCACTGGCACATACCAGAGTTGACCACTTCTCACGTGTTGGCAATTTGCCTTTTCAAGATTCCAGTGTGATAAATCTGGTCATTCCCTTTCTTTCCCAGAAACTAAAACTGCAAACACCAGTGGTTCCAACCCCAAGGGAAGCACTTCTGTTCTGTGGGGTAGACTTCCCTCACCCCTAAACTCTCCCAATTTTTGCTTCACTCTGTCCTCCTCTGCAATTGCATTCACACAGATAGAACTCCCAGGCACAAGTCTGTTGTGCGTGGCAGTGATGAAGAAGGCTTTACTGATGTGTTTCAGGATCATGGGATCCAGGTAGAGACAGATGGCTGGACACAGAAACAGCCAGGGGTAAGCAGAGAGGTACAGAGACAAGGGAGACAGGGACAGACGGAGGGTAAGGATTGCCGTGTGGTCGCTTGGCAGCTCTGTGCAGGTCAGCTGGGCAGTAGGGGCCCAGGCTCAGTTGACCTCACCCACCTGGGGGAATGGAGAGAGAACTCAGCAATAACTGACTTCTTAGCCTAAAAGCTTTTGCTATAAAAGGAGAAAAAAAAAATCCCTCACAAAATTCATTGTTTTGGTTCAAAGGTGTTGGGTCCATGGAGAAAAACACTTCACAAAAATCCGTTGGTGTTTTTGTTTTCCACCTTTTCCCATGAATAAATATTATCCATTAAGAGCCTTGAAAAAGGTGCTTAAATACACAGTGTTATATTTTCTTCCTGTTTTGCTTGTGACAACTTGGCCTTGTTGCTGCTCTTGGTCTTGTATTTTCCTCACTGGGGTCTCCAGAAACGACTGTTATTTGGTCTGAGTCTGAGGCTCCTCCATCCAGGCCCTGTCCTGGCACATAGCCTACATCCCCCACTGGCCCATCCCCGACCCCCCCACCCTCCCTCCCTTCCTCTGGCCCCAGTGAGATGCAGTATCACAGGGCTATGTCCACGCTAGCAGCATGAACCTCAGGTGCCCCTTTGTTGCCTCTTTTTCCTTCCAGGCACAAGTCTCAGTGCTAGGGGTACAATGAGGCAGGCAGAAATAGTGGGGAAAGGGGGAGGGAGTGGTCCCAGTGGCCACCCACCAACATGCCAGTCCCCTTCATTCCCCACTACCCGCTCTGGCCCTCTGTCCAGTGGTTTTACAAGGCGGAGACCTTGACAACATTGCTGGCTATGGAAGGAATGTTCGTGTTGGGGCCTGGGCTGGCAGGGGGTGGCCGACTTTCCCCTTCTGGGGTTAGCGCTGGGGGGGTGGGGATGCTGATGATGGCTGTGGTGATCTGGGATGTTTTGCAGTTTGGTCTCAGTCCGTCGTCTGCTTTCAAATTAAGGCTGGAGCGACTGGGATAGAAAAGAGTGAGTTGATGATCGTTCCTGCTGGCCAGCATCCCAAACCTTCCCTGACCCCTTACATTTCTTGCTCATGGTAACTAGGAGGATATTTTGTTGTCCCTCTATCTCTGCCTTTTGTAATCAGCCTGTAATTACCCATTCTAATTATTATTCCTAAACTACTAGCAATTAGAAAGATGGGTATATTGGACTTTGAATTTCAGAGTGTACATTTCCCCCCGAGTGATTGTTTACCTATCATTTGTGGCATTTGGCATTTGCATTCCCTGAATTCTCTGCAACCCATTTGGAGGTAGTGGGAAGTGGCCTAAATATAAGCAGAGAGGGAGGGAAAAGTCAGTCTCTGGGATTCAAAACCAGCCTGGGTTAAGCCATGAGTAATGCAAATATGAAAATTGTTTCTTGAGAAAATGATTGGTCCATTCCTTGTACTAGAGCAGGTTATTTTTGTGTAGCTATAGACATATTATTTTACATGTGTACATATATATATATATATATATATATATATATATTTCTTTTTAAAGTGTTTTTTGCCCCTGTTATCTAATCCCATATTCAGCCTAAACTGCTATAGTACCTACTCCAACAGCACATGAAGGGCCTTTGTGTTACCTTACAAGGAAAGGAGGAAGGTAGAGGGGCTCATGCATTAGATAAGGGGAGCACCTAGATGATCCTCAAGGTTCTCCTAATGCTGTGATTGTCTGGTTATGTGATGACTCAAGCCTTTGGGGGTGATGGGATGGAAGCCACCCACCTGGTAGTGAGGGAGGGCTGCTCACTGCCCTGGATGTGGATCGTGCTGAGCTCTTGCATGCTACGCAGGCGAGTAGCTGGCAGGTTAGAATTGGGCAGGTGTGTGGTCTTCTTACTACGACGGGAGCAGCAGGTGGTAGTGAGGCCTGCGTGGCTGGACAATGAGGGACTTCTTGTGGACGGATAGTTCTGCATTGAACTCTCCATGCAGTTCTGCTCAAACATCTGCTCATCAATAAACTCGTGGTTCTGTGGGAGGCAGAAAGAGAAGAAGTAGGAAAAGAAGGTAGGGAGGAGAGAGGTGAGCTCCTATACTCTGTATGCTGCCTGTCTCTGTTCTGGACCTTGAAGGAAGGCCTCCCAGCTGCCTGGATTACAGATAAGCATTAAAGAGGGATGATGTCCCATGGGCATCCAATGAGGACAGAAAGAGAATCATATTGGCAGCCTTGGGCATCAGCTCAAAGGGTAAGGACTCCAGTTGTGAAATCATGATGTGACATATACGCCACCTACAGCTTTGAGCTGAAGGGATATAGAGGACACAGAGGGATTCGGTGGCATCATCACAGCTAGATGCAAAGGCTTTACTTTCCAGGCTCTGTATAGGATTTGCCAGAGGTGGCAGAGAAGGAGTCACTGACTGTGGGTAGTAGTTATGCTAGGTTGCCTCTCCTGGATTTAACGAATAAGGGTGTGACAAAAGCTTTTAAACATGAGGGTTATTCACAGAATTGGGAGAGCATAGATCCTGAAGGCCAATTGATCCAAGGGCAGACTGGTAGGGATAGGGTTTCTTTCTTTTTTTTCCCCCCACCTGATTATGGGATATGAGTCCTTAATATACAGGATTCCCTAGGTCAAATGTAAGCATGGGAAGGGATTTCTAACTGTCTCCTGACTGGAGGCCATTGGGATGGGGTGTAGCTGAACCCAGGATAACTAAAAAATGGCTGTTTGGCCAAGGTGAGTACAAACCTATGGCATTATTGGTCTGGCCAAGGCTGCCAGAGTGGGGAGAAAGTCTGAAGAGAAATGGCATGAGAACAGAGTTCAGAGAAAGACCAGCCTGGCGGCAAATACCAGGAGTTCCCACGTAGCTGGGAGGTGGCACAGACAGATGTGGCACATGGAGAGTCACAGGACACCAGCACTGGTGCCATGTTCCACCATGCCCCTGGGAGGTCCAAAGAAGGAACTGGAAAGACAGTTGGGTGGTTCAGCACAAGAAACTAGAAGCCTGAGCTGGTGCTGGGTGTGACAGCAGAGGTAGGAGGAGCCCCGGAAGAATCAGCAGCACATGCACACGACCGGGCCGGGGGGTGAAAAGGGGAGAATCCACAGACTCAGAAGTATCAGAGAGAAAAACATCAATTGAATTTTTAAAAAGTTATACCTTGATGGTGGAGGTTCGAACAGATAACAGGGGATCATCCACAAGATAGGACAACCCCTACAGGACAACATGCCAACAGAAGATAAAAACACCATTGATTGTACATTCCAGCATTCCCAAGCGAGTTTTGACATTCAATCTCTGGCATTCCACCCCTTGAGTCCAACATTCCACCCCTCATTCCCGACATTCTGCCCCCTTCATCCCAACATTCCACCCTTTAGCCCCAGCAGCACCCTACTTAATCCCAACATTCACTCCTTCCATCCCAGCATTCTGCCTCCCCATCCCAACATTCCAACCCTTGATCCCAACATTCCTCCCTAACATCCAGCATTCCAGAGCTTTAAATATCTCACCCCCACAATCCAACATTCTTTCCCTCAAATTCAGCATTCCATCCCTTCAATGCCAGCATTCCATCCCTCAATTCTAAAATCTCACTTCTTTAATGCCAACATTCCATCCCTTCAAACCCAAATATTTTCACCCATATCCTTTCAATGTATACATTCCACCCGGCACATGCAACTTGGAAAGGGCAGTTGGGTCTGGGCCTATCCCTTCGGCAAACTCAGAGTCTCTGAGACAAAGTCTAGATATAAATATAGGTTCTTGATGATAAATCCTGTAAACTAGGGTTTGCAGAACACCTTCCCATTTTGGAAGTCCTTATTAGGTTCAGCTGTCATCCACAGTATCTGCATTTGGCTCAGATAGAGTCATCTTGGCCAGGCACGGTGGCTAACGCTTGTAATCCCACACTTTGGGAGGCTGAGATGGGCGGATCACAAGGTCAGGAGATCGAGACCATCCTAGTCAACATGGTGAAACCCCATCTCTATTAAAAATGCAAAAATTAGCTGCGCATAGTGGCACATGCCTGTAGTCCCAGCTACTCAGGAGGCTGAGGCAGGAGAATTGCTTAACCTGGGAGGTGGAGGTTGTAGTGAGCTGAGATCACACCACTGCACTCCAGCCCCTGTAACAGAGTGAGACTCTGTCTCCAAAAAAAAAAAAAAAAAAAAACAACAGTCAACTAAGCCAGGCATGGTGGTGTGCACCTGTCGTCCCAACTACTTGGGAGGCTGAGATGGGAGGATCATTTGAGGCCAGGAGTTTTTAGACCAGCCTGGGCAACATAGCAAGATTCTGTCCTGGCCCCTCACCCCGATAAAAGGAGTCATCTAATGTTTATTCTCTCTACATCTGGGAGGCCAGGATATGGAACATTTAGAATTAGGAAGTTCCTTCCTTAGTGTACTGAGCCCTGACTATGCACTCTTTGGGGAGGAGGTTCTGGAAAGGAACAGGAAGGCTTTCACTTTGTTTCTCTTTGGCTTTTCTACCCTGACCTCTCTTCCCTGTCTACTATTCCTAGCACTTTCTGCCAAGGGTCCAGGGTTGGCCCCACTGCCCTTCCTCTCAGTCTGATGGTTAGGCACAAGCATCATTCCAGCTCCAGCTGTGGCACCCTAAGCCATGGCTCTGTTTTAACAATCAGGCTGTTAGCATCTGGACTCCCCGAGAACCGCAGGGTGATTGGGCAGGGGTGGGGTTGAGGGGAGCAGTACTGATGAATCTTGGCTGGAGAAATACATGCACTGCCTCCTTCATACACTGTCTGCAGGAGGATGTAGGCAGCCAAGGGGCCCACAGGCTGCATCAACCCAGCCCCAGAGACAGGACAGAAATCAACACTCTTCTCCACTGTCCTATACAAATTCAGCCCAAGCTTTGAAGGGTAATGCCCATCAGAAGTTAGAAACCGATAGGCAGAGCCCTAAGTCCTCAGAAATCAAGAAATGGGCTGTGGAGATGAGTGTGGGGTATGTGGGAGGCTGGGGGAGTGACCTCCTCAATTCTCCTGCAAAACAGAGCTGGCCTCCCACCCTGCTGACCTTGCCCCACTCCTCAGGATCTTCCATCTGAGGGCTGATAGATCTCATCACTACCTTTTGGATCTGAAGGGGACAGACTTTGACTTCTGTCCCAGAGTGAAGATATGAATACAGCCTTAGAAAAGGGTCAGGGTCAGTGATGAAAAGGAGGTGGCAATGGGCTGGGACTCACAGTGGTTTTTTCCAGGCAGTGCAGCAGGTGATGATGCTGGCTCTCGATGAGTGAGGTGGTCTTGCCCATGTGCTCCTCTTCTGGGGTGCCCTAGTGAAAAAAGAAGAGAGACTGAGTAAAAAGCTGGTGGCTCTTCCCCTCTGCAGCTCCTTCATTTCTCCACTAAAGGTCAAAGGGCAATGGAAAAATCAAATTTTTTTATTTGACCAAATTTCAGGGTCAGCATTGAACATGCTAGGCTTTGGGCTCAGGGGCCCTTGGTCTAAACCTGGTTTAGAGGTAGTGGTGATAATCCTATGGGAGGGGTGTGTGAATGGGGGGCCACTACCTTAGGAAAGTTTGGAAACATATCCTCCTTGGGGTTCCTACTGGGGCTCTGGGGTGGAAGTGCTGGTGTCCCCGGAAAGAGAAAACAAGCCCGTCTGCCCCTTGATGTTCCCCAGCCCAGGTCCTCTAGGCACCTACCGTCAGCTCCAGTGCCTCGTTGAGGAGCCCGTTGCGCTTGCTGTGCAGGTATGCATTGGAACTGCCTGTTTTGGCCACACGGATCCTGGCAAGGCGGGCCTTCTGTGATTGGCAGAGATAATAAAAGAATAAGGGAGACCATGATACAGAAAGACAGCAAGCCTGGTGACACCTGATGAAGGGGATGAGGCTGTTTCTCTCCAGCCTCATGCATCTCCAGTTATAGATCCAGGGATTTGGTCTGAGACGTTGTGTATCCACTTTGCACAGCTTGGTCGGGTCAGAATTCCCAGGAGTTTCCACTCATCTCTCCAGCCTGAGCATAATCCTGGCAGGAGAAATATCACTCATCCAAGCTCTCTACTCCCAAAGGTTTCGTGACCTTTATCTACTCGGTATTGCAAAATGCCATGTGCTATACAGTTGGGGTATTTCTTATCTCTAACTAGGCTGCAAACTCCTTAGAGGAGTGTATGTGATAGTTGTCCTGATTCTCCTCTAGGGAACAGTACAGTTTTCTGCATACATTAGTTCCCTAAATATTAATTATGAGAAAAGCAAGGCATGTGCCTATGTGCCCTTCAATACTTCTTAACTCCTCTGCAATTTTTTTCTTAGCACTTATTACTAAGGTAATCCATATTTCATATATTTATCTTGATACTTTCTCTTTCTCTCCACTGAAATGTAAACTCCTCACATTTCCACTTAAATGTAAACTCCAAGGCAGGAGTTTTTGCCTTATTTACTGATGTACGCCCAATAAACAGTAGGTTCTCAATTTTTATTTATTATTTCTTTTTATTATTATTTTTAAAGATGGGGTTTCACCATGTTGGTCAGGCTGGTCTTGAACTCCCGACCTCTGGTAGTCCTCCCGCCTTGGCCTCCAAAGTGCTTGGATTACAGGCATGAGCCACCACGCCCAGCTGGTTCTCAATTTTTAAAGTTAATAAACATATTTACAATTGTATATCTGTCTTTGGGAGTGGATTCATGCATGTGAATACACACACACACACACACACACACACACACACATGCATGTGGGTGCACACCACCATGCCTGGCTTAGATGACTACAGGTATACACCACCATGCCTAGCTTAGATTCTTTTGGTTTTATTTTTTGAGACTGAATATATATATATATATATATATGTATTTTTTTTTTAGACTGAGTCTTGCTCTATTGCCCAGGCTAGAGTGCAGTGGCTCACTGCAACCTCCGTCTCTCAGGTTTAAGTGATTCTCCTGCCTCAGCCTCCCGGGTAGTTGGGATTACAGGCACCCACCATCACACCTGGCTAATTTTTGTGTTTTTGGTAGAGACGGGGTTTCACCATGTTGGCCAGGCTATTCTCGAACTCCTGACCTCAGGTGATCCACCTGCCTCAGCCTCCCAAAGTGCTGGGATTAAGGTGTGAACCACTGTACCCAGCTGCATGTGTATGTTAATACATGTTTATTCTGCTGTGCATGACAGTGGGAATGAGTATAGGTACATGTCAGAGTTGACTGGGTATGCGTAAGAAAGGAGATGGGACACATTTCCACACACTGCTTGGCTTTAACTAGGACAACTGAAAGTCTCCCCAGCTCCAACCTGGGAAGCCTTCAGCGGAGAAGGTCCACTGCAGGAGGGCTGCATGGTATCTCAGTACAAGCTCATCTCTTCTGCCTGCACAGGGAGAAGCTGAACACATTAGGCATGCTGGCTGCCCTTCTCCCTCATAATGACTGTAATCAGTGTCGCCATGACAGTAGCACAGCCAGAGAGAGGACTAAGGAAGGAGACTGAGAGGGAGAAGGGACTGAGTAGAGGTTTCCTGCTGGTTTAAAAAAATGCAGCTTGAGGTTTGAACTCTGTAGATCTAGTTACAGCCTCAGGCTCTTGCTACTGGAAGCAGAACAGCCCACAAGGATCACAGACCTATCCTGAAGTAAAAGGTCCCTCCTCCTGCCTCTGACCAAGCCCACATGTGACTTCAGCATGGACTCTAAGCAGGAGAAGAGTCCTAGGGAATTTGTGGCAATTTCCTCTTCTTGTCACCGACTCCCCAAGTGTCCTGCTGGGCTGGTTCATTGCTCAAAGGAGGCCACGGACTCAGGGGTTCAGGTGGTCAACAGAAGCACAAAGGGCGTATATCTCTTGCTTCCTGGGAAGTATCTCCTTGCAGAAACAATTCAATTCCCTTCCCAGGCTTCTAAATATGGGGAAGACGCCAGGACTGGAGCCTGAAAGATCTTCCCCTAAGTCTGAAGAAGACTGCTTCTCTTGATGAAGGAAAGAACAAAAAAGGGGAACCTGGGAGAGAAAGGATGATGGCAAATCAGCCCTATCATTCCTCCTCTCTATAAGCAGAGAACATTCATTCGTGGGACAGGACAGTTCCACTCCATGGGAATCCTGCCCCAGCCCTCCCCTTGGCTAGACGTTTACATTCAAGCCAATTCCTCATCATTTGAGGATGTGGCTGCATTTTCTTTGGGTGAGTGCTGGGTGTCGAGAGTTTCATATGGAAATCCAATTGTGTCAAGCTCATTATAGTCTTACATAATTTGACTGCACCATTTGGAGCCAGACTTTTCTCATATCTGGGGTCCATCTTCATTAGTTTCTAGAGATGAAAGATTCTCCTGTTCTTTTTTGTGGCACTTCTTTTAATCTTAACTTTCCCTGGGCTCTATTAAAGCAACAGATTGTCATATCAAATGCACTGGATCATTTAATCACTTCCCACACAGGATAAAGAGGTTTGCAATGGATTTACAGAACCACACCCAGCATGTGAAATTTGGTGGGGCTCTATGGCTTGGTTTTGAGCTCTTGGGGGCTGGGGCACGTGGCTTATGCATATTTTTATCTCTAGCACCCAACGCAGGGCTTCGCACTGAACAGGTGCTCAAGCAAAGTTTATGATGGCTGAGGAAGGAGGAAGACCCTATGTAGATGGCTGGAAGGCCATGCTTATACAGCCACTTACTGGGCCCAATCCTTGTGTGGACTGCTCAGTCTCACCCTCTTCCATGGTGTTAAAAACAATGCGGTGGCTCACGCCTGTAATCCCAGCACTTTGGGAGGCTGAGGCGGGTAGATCACGAGGTCAAGAGATCGAGACCATCCTGGTCAACATGGTGAAACCCCGTCTCTACTCAAAATACAAAAAATTAGCTGGGCATGGTGGCGCGTGCCTGTAATCCCAGCTACTCAGGAGGCTGAGGCAGGAGAATTGCCTGAACCCAGGAGGCAGAGGTTGCGGTGAGCCGAGATCGCGCCATTGCACTCCAGCCTG
>CM052659.1:102889284-102940176 GCA_028533165.1 Leontopithecus rosalia
AGACCATCCTGGTCAACATGGTGAAACCCCGTCTCTACTCAAAATACAAAAAATTAGCTGGGCATGGTGGCGCGTGCCTGTAATCCCAGCTACTCAGGAGGCTGAGGCAGGAGAATTGCCTGAACCCAGGAGGCAGAGGTTGCGGTGAGCCGAGATCGCGCCATTGCACTCCAGCCTGGGTAACAAGAGCGAAACTCCGCCTCAAAAAAAAAATGTGGCAGTTAAAAGAGAGCTTGGAGATCATCCAGACCAATTCAAAGACAGAAAAAATAAAAAAGGGAAGATGTGATGTGAGGAGAAGTGACTTATCCAGAGCAAGGCAGTGGATGAGCAAGACTTCAGCTCAGGACCTCCAACTTTCAGACCCAAATGCTGCTTCCAGAACTTTTTCCTCCTCCTTGCCTGAATTTCCGCCATCAGGCAAGTTTCAAAATTTGAGAAAAATCCAGGAGATTGCATTTTCAACAAATGTGGAGAATCCAGAGTTGGAGGAGAGGGGATCTGGAAGGAGAAGGCTGCTCCTTGGGTACCGTTGCAGGCACTGTCTCTGCTCAAGCCCATACTTCTATCAATCCTTGAGATGCCTCTCACAATTAAGCACTTTCTTCCTGTTTGGCTAATGGGTGCCTTTTAACCATGAGTATTTCTATTTCTTGGCCTGAGAGAGGCAGAAAGAAGAGAAACAGAAAGAAATGGAAAGGACAAAACATGGGCAATTGCATTCTTGGGCATTTATTTCAGATAAATTAAAACTTACGCTCACATAAAACTTCTACATGATTGTGCACAGTAGCTTTATTTGTAATAGCCAAAAACTGGAATCATCCCAGGTGTTCCTCAACAGGCAAATAACAAACTGGCACACTGTACCTTGGAATACTACTCAGCAATAAAAACGAGTGAATTATCAATACAGCAACTTGGGTTAAAATCCAGGAATCGTATAGAATGGAAAAAGCCAATCCCCAAAGGTTACCTATTGCATGAACTCATTTATATAACATTTTGGAAATGAAAACATTTTATAAATGATGGAAAAATAAATGGTTGCTAGGGGTTAGGGACAGGGCAGGCCCAGGGCAGAAGGTGGGGTTATTAAAGGGCAACCCACAAGATTCTTGTGGTGTCAGAACTGTTGATTCTCTTGACTGCGGCAGTGGATGCATGAACTTAACACACACACACACACACACACACACACACACACACACATGCAAACACACACACACGCCAGAACAAGTAAAACTGGAATATCTGAATAAGATTGGTTGGTTGTACAATGTCTATACCCTGGTTGTGATATATAGTACCATTGTTTTGTACAATGTTACCACTGGGGGAACTGCTGGGCAAACTTCACAAGGGATCGCTCTGTGTTATTTCTTACAACTACATGGGCATCTATAATTATCTCCATAAAACATTTCATTAAATAAAAGAATATGGGTATATACCAGAACTCAAGATGAGGACCAAATGCCCCACTCCAGATGTTCCCCTCTCTGTCCACTGCCAGACCTCCCCTTATCTCCAGTTCACTTGGCTCAGAGGACACAGTATCTAAAGCAAATAGTAATAGACTAATCTTAGTAATAATCCCAAGCAAACTAGTAATGGGAAGAGGATGACGGCATTAATTTCCCTTTGAGAGAAGTTAATATAGCTACAATAGCTCCCAAGTATGTAGTCTGGGCTGAGAACTGTCATTAGCCTCCTGCCTATCCCATCTCTCCCTTTCCACCAAATTTTCTGGACCTGCTTGCCTTGACCCATGGTGAAAGACTCAGTGCTGGAGCAGCAAGTATGTTTTCTCTCTTATAGGAAGCCCAAGGTGACAGAGACAGAGCTGAGTAACCTTGAGGAGAAACAGTATCCAGGCGAGGTAAAAACACCATAAATATTTACTCTGATTTCAAGGGGAGAGAGAAGAGAAAGAGGGAAAGGGGCAGGGAAGGAGGGATACTCATCTTTAGCAACTAGAGGAAGGAATAAGCCTAAGTTGCTCCTAGATTTTAATCACACAGGATGAACTTTATAATGTCCCAGGGGAGAGCTGGGAATGTGCCTGTAATCCTAGCTCCTCTGGAGGCTGAGGTGGGAGGATTCCTTGACCCCAGGAGTTTGACTCCATCCTGGACAACACTGTGAGATCCCATCTCTAAAAACAATAATAAATCAATTCCCAGGGGAGGGGAAAGTGGCTGTAGGAGCCATTGAGAGCACAGCTGGAATGGGCTGTCACTGGTGTGTACACAGCCATGAGCTAGTGTGTGAGCTGAGGATTCCTGTGAACCTCACCTGCTCTGCCAAAAACCTGTGTCAGCCCCTGCCCCTTGGCGGGGCCACTAGAGGATCCTTGGCCCTTCAGGGTCTCTGGCTCCTGAATGTGGGAAGGAGATCCCAGTTTCTCCCACCCCATTATTTAGAACTGCATAACAAATTTGGACTGTGTTTAAATTTGCTGCCTGACTTGAACAGGGAAAGAGGTAAGATTTCCATTTCTGGGGTGACTGGCAGGGAACAGGAGGTAGGGTAACCCTGACCTTGGGTGAAGAGGTAGGAGATAGGCATGTATGGGACAGAGAGGATGATGGAACAGAGCCAGAAGATAAATCTTAAGGTGGCAACCTAACAGACCAGGTCAGGATAAGTAAAACATAGTTCAGCAGAGGCAGAGGGGACAGGAGGGCAAGGAAGAGCCAACCACAAAGGCACACGGAAGGTGGTAGGCTAGAGGTGGGAACCAAATGGATTCACTATACAATTATATGTAAATTGTTATATAATATTTATACATTTTGGAGCTTGCTTTCATAACCTTTATAGCTTTGTGACAGTCAGCATACACTGATCTGTTCTGAAATTCTGGATTTCTTCCTCCTGAACAACATTAACTTCCCTTTAAGCCTTTGCACCCAAAGCAAGCCCTGCTAGTTTGAGGTTATCCCTGCAAGCAGAAGGCCAGTAGTAGCAGGGATCTGTAGCAAGGGAAGAATCTGGCTGCAATGCATAGGGCCGACCACACGGTATGTGTTCAGTAAACGTTTGTGGAATAATGGATAAAAGAAAGAATAAAGTAAGGAGACAAAACCCCAAGCCTCCAAAAGTCAGTCTTTCAACAGCTTGCCTCCTGTCCATTGTCCTCAGAAAGGCTCTGGCCACAATCCCTGGGGGCTGAGATGCTGCTGAAGGGGCATCACAGTTCAGCCCAGATCTGAAGACAATTAATAACACTACTCCCCCCTCCCCCAACCCAGATCTCCCTCTTCTGAGAGGAAACCTGGGGAAAGTCACTACACAGGAACCTCACTGGCTAGGTGCCTTAAAAATGCAAGTGAACAAGAGTTGGCTGAGTCGATGAGCTGTTCTAGAAAGAAGGTTCAGGGCTAGCCAGAAAAAGAGGCTTCTTTCCGAGCACTAAAGGCTTCAGGCATTTTTCCTCATCACATGGGCAAATGACTGTATTTGGCCCTCTCCTGCCGTCTTGAGTCGTGTGTATGGAACATAATCTAAAGCTTTCCTCAGGACCCACGCTTAGTCTCCTGATCTCCAACTGCAGTTAAGTTCTGTGCCTTTACGTTATGATATCCTGGAGATTCCTAAAGCCTCTTGTGCCATATGTCTCTGAACTCGGCGGCCTCGGGATGCACTCCTTTCACAGTATTTATTTTTCTTTTCAACAGATTTATTTTTGTCACTGGGTTTTGTATAGGCTTTTATAGGATATTAAAAAGAGATTATGTTTCCTAGTAAGCTCCTGCTTGGCAGAGGGAGGCGTGCAGGGACGGCTGAGTGGCAGTGGCTGAGGGAGTGGAGGTGGAGCCAGGGGCCAAGGAAATTGCCATAGAATGTCCAAAGGGGGATAATCAGCTTATAGATAATTGAGGGTTCGTTGCATTTTGGAACTGACTGGGGCTGGAATTCAGGAGACCGGTGAGCAGGAAGGGACTGAAGCTACCTTACCTTGCAAAGCCAAAGGCTGTCTGTGCAGTGATCCTCCGAGAAGCTCTAGGCCTGGCTCCCTGACTGGTGCTCCCCGGCATTCTTTACACTGCCCCCCGCATCCCTGCGTCTGAGGCTTACCTTTTGTGCTCTGCGTTTATCAGCTCTCTGATTCTGGTGGTAAATCCGGCTAAAGTTGGAAACAATCACAGGGACTGGCAGGGCAATGACGAGGACGCCACTCAAGGAGCAGATGGAGCCGAAGATCTTCCCTGCAATCGTCTTAGGCACCATGTCTCCGTATCTGAGAGAGGGAGAGAAACAGGGTATAAGGGAGCGGGGGCCATTTAGGAAATGAGTCAGGCTGCCCTGCCGGTCATTCACCTATTCATTCATTCACTCATTCAGCAATTGTTTAGAGTACCTACTATGTGCCAGGTACTGTGACTGGGGTGAACAAAAGGGACAAGATCCTTATGTGCAAGGAGACGGCATCCTAACAAGATCATAAACAATTGAGTGAATACATAAAAACGTTTGTTCCAGGAAAAGACGAGAGAGGTTCTGCATCAGATGGTGGGACTGAGGTCAGGAAAGGCCTCTCCGATGAGCTAACATTTAAGCTGAGAGCTGAACGTAAAGGATCCAGTCATGCAAAACGCCTGGGGACAATGGTGTGCAGTAGAGGGAACAGCAAGTACAGAGGCCCTGAGGTAGCAGGAAGGGGTCTGGCCTGATCTAGGAATTGTCAAAGGGTCAGCAAGACTAGAGCCCCCAAGAGGAGGGTAAGGCAGACAGGGCCCAGATCATGCAGCGTCTGATGGGCCACGGGGAGGAATATGGGTTTATCTTAAATACAGTGAGGTGCTATGAGGAGTTTTAAGCGGAAGAGCAACAGAATCTCATTTCCGATGATAATAACAAATAACAAAGTCGCCTTCTATTCATGCGGATTGACAATTGACAAAGCACTTCTACATATTTACCTCGCACAAGCCCCATGAACCCTGGGAACTTTGTATTCTTATCCCAGTTGTTCAGACGCAGGGACTGAAGCTGAGATAATTACATGGACTGCCCTCATTTGCTCAGCTGGGATTAAAAGCCACTCTTCTTGGTTTTCTCCATTTTCCAGTAGCCATAGCATCTCAGAAGGGGACCATGAGCCCTGAAGCTCAGCCCCTCACATCTGTGAAGCCGTTGGAACTGCGCCGGCTCCTCTCAGAGCTTGGAGAAACTCGCTTAAGTACTTCACACCCTAGCAGCTGCCCTCTGGGACCAGCTTGGCCTGGATCCTACTCAGTCCTGGGCAGGCAGGCCAGAGCCTCTGTCCTCAATCAATAAGACACTCTCCACAGTGGTTAAGTGTTTATTGAGATAATTGAAAGGGCCTATTAAGCAAAGAGCTGTGATTACTCTTTTGGCCAAAGCCGGAAACACCAACTCCCCTGTCTCTGTACCCTCTGGGTGTCTGGAGCAGAAACAAGCTTAGGATGACCGGGAATTGTTTCTGCTAAAATAGGCTCAAAGTCATTTGTCCTGAGGAGACCATGGAGCTTGGGTTTCCAGAGAGGATGCGGAAGGGGATGGGGCAAGCTCTTTCAGAAGTATGAACACCCAAGAAGTTTGTGGAAGACATAGCAGAAGTAGACAGGTATTTGGTGAATGAATGAATGATCTCGCTTAAGCCTCTCAATTCCCTTTGAAGTAGTCTCCTGTTTTGAGGCTGTCTTCCTTCTCCTTCAGTGTCCATGCCCTTTGCCCTGGCTCAAGATTTCCTGGACGTGCACCAGCATTGAGGCCTGTGATAGAGCCTTCTAGATCTTCGCAGCTAGGGTTGTTTCCTTCACCATGACACTCAGGAGAGGCCTCCAGGGAAGTGGTTGAGAACATGGATTCCGAACTTAGACAATGTGGGTTCAAGACTCATCCAGCTCCATAAAGTAACTGTGTGATCTTGGGGAAATGTTACTCTGGGCCTCAGTTTCCTTATCTATAAATTGAAGATAATAACAGTAACCTAGATCATAATCCTATTGTAACATATACAGCTCTACCAACAATAAATACTATTGCTTTTAGTGAGGCATTCTGAAAACCACAGTCTCTGTTGATGTGAAACTCTAAAAACACAGTTGGTTTTCCCAAGTTCAAATAGCCCCAGTGATGAAGAAAAAGGGGCTGCCTCTGAGATCTGTCACCTTAGCTGGGATTTTCAGATGACACAAATGAAGGCCCGCGGGTCCAGGGCTGTGGATGAAAATAAAGCATGGCAGGAATGTGGAAGAATAACGTCGGGAAGGCTGCATTTCAGAGTGACCGAGGCTGATGAGGAATGCTAAGGACAACAGAAAGATTGTTTTATCCATTTGAAGAAAGAGGGAGAAGGGAAGCCATGCCTCCTGCTGGGGCAGATGGTCTGCTAGTGACAGATGATGGGGAGAAAGCTGAATAATCCACTCCCAGATGTCCTCTGCCTTCTCCACCGAGAAGGAGGAGCTGAGTCTTGGAGAGGCTGGGACAAATGCTGAAAAGAAGGATCCGGAGCTTATAGTAGGAGATGGGAGAGCAGGCAAGGGTCCAGCTGAATTCAGTAAATTTACGTCACAGGCCCACATGAATCCCACCCGGGAGACAGGAGGAATGTGCAGATGGGGCTGCAGAACCACTGCCCTGGATCTTTGAGAAATCACAGTGCAGCAGAAAATTGCCAAAAGACAAGAGAGGGAAAAGAGTTGTATTGAATTTTTAAAGAAGGCAAAAGGAGAAACCACAGACCAATAAGCTGGGCATCCATAAATTCTGCCTTCAAATTGCTGGCAGAATCTGAGAGCAGATTATTAAGTGGACGGCTTGTGAATACTTGGAAAATAAGCTGTATTGGTTCTCTGGGCGCACATTTTGCCAGATTAACCTTATTTCTTGTGGTGACAGTGAGGTTGACTGGTTGGTAGATCAGGAGACTGCTCCAGACCGACGGAATCATGATTTTAACAAGATGTGTTCTTGTCCCAGTTCTTTATACCCATGACAAGCTGGAGGAGTGTGGTGTGGATGGCAGTGTGGTCAGCAGGGTTTACACAACCATGTCCAGTCTTCTGGCACTTCTCAAAGATTACCAACTGTGGTCCTATGCCAGCAAAGGAAGTTCATGGTTTTCATGTTAAAACATTTCCGTTAGTGAAAAAGTAAATAAGTAAATGAAAGAAAGAATAGATCTCAAGTTAGGTCTCCAGTGGTATGTTCCAGAATTTGTCAACAACTTATGTAAATCCAGATGGAGGCAACATGGCCTAATAATTAAGAGAGGACACTGGAGTCCAACCTGGGTTTGAGCCCTAGCTTACATTAGTTACCCGCTAGTTAAGTGACCCTGGGCCATTTATTTAACCCAAGCCTCTATCACCTGTAAAATTATATCCCCAGGGTTGTTGCGAGAATTAATGAGATAATTCAGAAGAAACCCTTAATTCAGTGTTTGAATAACTGTAGGTTGTCTAGAATTAGCCAGTGTAGTGAGTACCTATTGTTTTGTCTGCTGACACCCTAATAGGAATCTCATTACATCTCATTATCACGATGATGTAAACTGTTCAGATAAGCTGCCGTATTTCCCATGCCCCCATGCCCACTTGCCACAGTTAGTGAGTTCAAAATAGGGCATCTCACTCATGCTGAGTCAATGACTTCCTTTCCTGGATTTATTTTTTTTAAAGCTTTACTGAGACACAATTTACATACTACAAAATCCAACCATTTAAATTATACATTTCAATGGTTTTTAGTATATTTACAGAGTTCTGCTCACATCACCACAGTTTAATTTTAGAGCACTTCATAACCCCTAAGAAAACTTGTACCCATTAGCAGTCAGTGACCACTCCACAGCCTACCTCTCAGACGTACACAACCAACAATCTACTTTCTGTCTCCATAGATGTCCTCGTATTGGACAATTCATGTGAATGGACCCATATATGTAGCTTTTGGTGTCTGACTTCTTTCACTGAATGTGTTTTCAAGGTTCATCCATGGTGTGGCATGTATCACACTCCATTCCTTTTCATGGCTGAATAACATTCCACTGTCTGGGTATACCACATTTTGTTAATTCATTCATCAGTTGATGACATCTGCGTTGTTCCCACATTTGAGTTGTTCTGGATAATGCTGCTATGATCATTTGTGTACAAGTTTTTGTGTGAACATGTTTCCACTTCCCTAGGAGTCATACGGTAACTACATTAAATAGTTTGAGGAACTGCCAAAATGTTTTCCAAAGCGGCTGTGCCGTTTTACATTTCCACCAGCAACAAATAAGGGGTCCAATTTCTCTTTATCTAAGACAACACTTGTTATTACCTGTCTTTTTATGGCTATCCCAGTGGGTATTATCTCGTTATGGTTTTGATTTGGATTTTCCTGATGGCTGATGATGTGGAACACCTTTTCCCCTTCCTTGGACTTTTACATAGGGATCAGATCAGTCTCTTTCAAAGAAGCCAACATTGCAACAAGCAAAGCTCTGGAGCTGTTGGCAGCCACGGTGTCTGCCATGGGGAAAAGCGGGGTTGAAGTCAGGGAGGAAGAAGATTGGCACTAGCAGGAGATGAGTGATGGAAAGGACAGTGATGGAGCTGGCGTTCCTGTTCTAATTCTTACCAGGGACCAGCTGTCCCCCTGACTTTCCTGTGGCTTAGCTGTTCCATCCTTCCTTTGACTCTGCTCACTACTAAATTTTTGTTTAACCTTCTTTCATTTGGCTCTTGTGGTAATGATGATGATGAGGCTGCTACTGATGATTGTTCCAAAGTAAGTTCCTCCCATTTCTAAATGACAGAGCTACTATGAATTGAGGTCTAAAGGAGTCAAAAGGATTTTAACAGGTTGTAATCTTGGGTGAAACCAACCAGATTAATTTTAACAAAGATAAATGAGAACACCAGCATTTTGATTCGAATAATCAATGACGTATAGCAGATGGGAAAGACCTGGCTTAAAAAGAGTCTCTCTTGAAAATCACCAGGGAATTTAACTTCAACATTGGCCACCAGTATAAAGAGGCTGTTAAAAACCTAATGCCGTCCTTGGCTGGACTGATGTGAGTGCAGTGTCTGGAAAATAAAATGGGTGTTGTACTCTGCTCCTCGAGGCAGACCATATCTAGGCTGCTGTGTCAAGTTCCAGGCACTATGTAGTCTGTAGGACACTGATTAACTGGATCGTGTCTAGAGAAGTGAGGTTGTCTGGAAATCCTCTCGAGGGAAACCATCAAAGGAATGGGAACGTTTGGCTCGAAGAAGTGGAGCTGGGGAATGGAAGAATGGAAAGGAGCAATGTTCCTGTGCTATGAACTTTATCTGCATTAGTGGGTCTCACAGTAACCCACCCTATCAGGTAGGGTTGACCCCCTTTAGGGATGAGGAGCATAAGTCCAGAGAGGACAGGAACTTGTTCAAGGTCACTCAAGTGGGAAGAGGCAGAACTGCTGGGGTTAGAGCGCAGGTTGTTTCCATTGTCCGTGCTCTTTCCTTCACATCCTGCTCCTCCCAGGGTCGGGGAAGGGTGGAAGGGGCAGTGAGGGTGGGGCGAGGGAAAGGAGGGCTCTGGAAGAGGGCTGTGAGGTATCAGCGGGAACTTAACCCCTTCTCTCCACCTCCTCTCAGTGGCAGCAGCACAGCACAGTGGTTAAAAGTGTGGTCTCTGAGTACCAGGCTTCCCAGGGCAAATCCTGGCTCTGCCACTTGTTAGCTGGGTGACTTTGGCCATGATACTGAAGTCTTTTGTCTTTGGTTTCCTGGCATTGATCAATTAATAGTACCTACGTCGCAGGGTTGCTGCGAGGGATTGGAGGAATTATGTTTTGTGAAAGCTCAACCTAGCATATAGGAAAAGCTTTATTTATAAGTGTTTATTAAATAAACCCTGGGCCCAGACCATCATTATTTCTAAACTAGATTTCTGCAAAAGTCTCTTAACCAGAATTCTCACTTCTACTTTTGTTCCTCATATATACATATAAAACAATTATATTATATACATAAAATTATAATGTAAATTATTATATATATATATAAAATAATATAAATTCCTGAGCTCAAGTGATCCTCCCAACTTAGCCTCCTGAGTAGCAAGGACTGCAGGTGGTTGCCATCATGTCCAGCTGATTTTTTTTACTTTTTGTAGAGGTGAGTTTCACTATGTTGCCCAGACTGGTGTGGAACTCCTGCCCTCAAGTGATCCTTCCATCGTGGCCTCTCAAAGCACTGGGATTTTGCAGATGTGAGCAACCACACCCAGCCAGAAGCATATTTTAAAAATGTAAATCCAATCATGTAATTTCCCTGCTCAAGGCACTTCAATAAATGTTTGTTGAATGTATGAGTTAATGAGTAAATTAACTCAACATTGTTGCGGAGGCCACATGCCTATTACACGAAAGCACTCACTGAATGGCAGCTAATTATGAGCGTAATGACAGTGGTGTACAGGACCCTTTATCCCACGGTCCCTCCTGGGGCCCACCAGGGGCCCACCAGGGCAGAATACTGAAGTAGGGGAGCTAATGGTGATTCTCTAAGTCCTAATGGTGTCTATGGCTTCTTTTCTCTGTGGAATTTTGAAGAAAGAGGAGGTTAAAAAAAAGAAAAAAACAGAAATAGTCATGGCTTAGAAGAAAAAAAATTTAAACCCGTAGTCTTATTTCCTTTTTGTCTTCCTCTACTCATGCAAATAAGGACTCTCTTCTTCTCTCTACCCTAGCTTTGTGGGTAGGGATAGTAAGGGACAAGAGAGCTCTTCATGGAGGTGGCATCCCAGGTACAGGTGAGCTGTGGTGCCCAGCCCAGGGTTTGGACTCACACTCAAACCCTATCTGGGGCCCATGTGGAGGCTGCTGTTTGCCGTGAGCAGGTGGGGCACAGGGACTCTGCTTCGGTTGCTCTGTCTCTCCCAGCACATCCTCGGTAATCCACAGTAATGTCTGGACTGAGGGAAAAGCAAGGAAGCTTACCCTCCTAATATGGAAGGCTAATTAATTTGTATTAGGGCTTAGGGATAATTAAACTTTTTATCCGAACTTAAGTTTCACAAACCACCTGCCTTGTACAATTAATTGCTCCCTTAATTTCCTTCTACAAGTGCCAAGAGATAAGTGCAAGCCAAGCTCCCCCATCCAGTTCTGCTGCCTCTCAGGTGGGGGCGTGGCTGCCTGTCTGGTGGGGAGTCCACTCTTTACTGGAGACCAGGGCACTGCCCAATTAGGGCCCGGCTTCTGGGAGGCCTGGCTCAACCAGGGAGACACATCCTCAATGAGTGTCTGCAAGGAAGCTGTCTCAGCCGCATTGCCACACCCACTGCTGCACCTGTCTTCTCCACTGGGCTGCCTCTGAACTTGGCTTCCTGGAGCCTCAGGGTTGGGGATGGGGGTGGGGCACAGAAGCTGTCCTGTTGGGTGGGACCAGGGTGAGAAGAGTTCTTAGAGCAGTGAGTTCCAGGGACCCAGACCTCTGTGGCTTCCTCCTTGTCCAGGGGCAAAAGACAATAGTAGATCATCATGGAAGACACCAAAAATATCAGCCAGGACTGAGTTCATCCCATGACAAACACCTGTCCAGCCTCTTTTCATGTCCAAATATCCTCCCATGGGTAGATACTATTATTATTCCCATTTTACAGATGAGGAAACTGAGGCATAGAGTGGTAAGTATATGCCCAAGCTTATTTGGCTAGCCAGCTGCAGAACTGGGACACACACCAGGTCCCTTTGATTCCAAAGTCCCTATGCATAGCCACTAGATATCTAGCCCAAAGCTATGGTTTCTGGGGAGCCAATATGGCAGGCAGCAGTCCTGGTAGACAGCAAGGGAGGAGAACACTTCAGAGGCAATCAGCTCTAGGGCATCAGCCTAGCCATAATTCTACAAAAAATCTTAAGTCCTAAGCTGTCAAATCTCAAGGTGGCAGACTTGGGAAATGAAACGAAACCCCATGTCAGTTCTCCTTTCCATCACATGCATCTCCTACCCCCAAAACACACCTCTGCTCATATCTCTGCAACTGGGTGCTCTCCTGGGCTCACCTGCAAAGTGAGCCCCAGCAGTGAGCCAGGAGCCAAAAAGATGGGATGACTTTTAGGAATCTCGAACTCTGAAGATACCACCTGAGGATGGACCCAGACAGAACAGATGAGGCTCAGAACAAGGTAATCTAATAACATACCACCTGAGGGTGGACCCAGACAGAACAGATGAGGCTCAGAACAAGGCAATCTAATTATAATCACAATGGCAATTCAGTAATAATTTATTTTATTTAGTATCGGTATGGGCCATTTAGTCTTCATAACAACCTTACAAGGTACTATTAGCCTCATTTTTGAGATGAGGAAACTGAAGCTCAGAGAAGTTAAGTAACATGCTCAAGATCATTGGCTTATCCAAGTCAGTGCTCCACACCAGGCTTGTCTGACTTCACAGCACTCGTCTTTCTCACTGGAGGAGGAGAGAAATGAGCTGGGGACCTGGCCAATCCACATGAGAAAGAATGGTCTCTTTGTGACAGAATGATTTATAATCCTTTGGGTGTATATCCAGTAATGGGATTACTGGGTCGAATGGTATTTCTGTTTTTAGGTCTTTGAGGAATTGCCACCCTGTCTTCCACAATGGTTGAACTAATTTACACTCATTCCCATCAACAGCGTATAGTAAGCATTCCTGTTTCTCTGCAGCCTCACCAGCATCTGTTATTTTTTGACTTTTTAATAATAGCCCTTCTGACTGGTGTGAGCTGGTATCTCACTGTGATTTTGATTTACATTTCTCTAATGATCCGTGATGTTGAACTTTTTTCCATGTGATTGTTGGCTGCATGTATTTATTTTGAAAAGTGTCTGTTCATGTCCTTGCCCACTTTTTAATGGGTTATTTGCTTTTTTGCTTGTTGATTTAAGTTCCTTATAGATGCTAGATATTAGACCTTTGTCAGAATCATAGTTTGCAAACATTTTTTCCCATTCTGTAGGGTGTCTGTTCACCATGTTCTTTTGCTGCGTAGAAGCGCTTTAGTTTAATTAGATCCCATTTGTCAATTTTTGCTTTTGTTGCAATTACTTTTGGCATTTTTGTCATGAAATCTTTGCCTGTCCCTATGTCCAGAATGGTATTGCCTAGGTTGTCTTCCATATCATACAGACACAAGCACGTGAATGTCCATTGCAGCAGTAGTCACAATAGCAAAGACATGGAATCAACCTAAATGCCCATCAGCGGTAGACTAGATAAAGAAAATGTGGCATATATACATCGTAGAATACTAGACAGCCATAAAAACGAATGAGACCATGTCCTTTGCAGAAACATGGATGAAGCTGGAGGCCATTTTCCTTAACAAACTAATGCAGGAATAGAAAACCAAATATTGCATGTTCTCACTTTTAAGTGAGAGCTAAATGTTGAGAGCACATGGACACATAGAGGGGAACAACATTCACTGGGGACCACTGGAGGGAGGAAGAGGGAGAGGATCAGGAATAATAATGATTACTAGCCCTAACACCTGGTGACAAAATAATCTGTACAATAAATCCCCGTGACACAAGTTTACCTACATAACAAACCTGCACTTGTACCCCTGAACTTAAAGTTAAATTTTAAAAAAGAGAGAGAAAGAACTGCCTTGAGACAATGGAGAAATTTTCAAAGCGGCATGAGCCCAGAAACCCTGCTGGAAGGGTCTCTGGGAGATGTTTCCTGAGCTCTGCTCGCAGAAAGCCCTGGGAGAAGGGGTGGGCGACCCTTCCCAGTTGTTGCTGTGGTTTGCTCTGGCTTTCAGAGTCACAGCCAGTCACAGCAGCAGGTTCCAGGCCAAGATCACTTTGCCACTCCTGGCCTGTGGCAGTAATCTTGTCTTGCCACCTCAATGGCTTGCTGGCTGACAAAGCTGTTCTTCTAAACCGGTGGTTCTCAAACTTTAGTGTGCATCGGAATTGCCTGGAAGGCTTGTTAAAACATGGATTGTTGGGCCCCAATCTCAGATTTCTGATCCGGTAGCTCTGGAGTGAGATGTGAGTCTGCATTCTAACTAAGTTCCTAGGCATATGGATGTTGGTGATCCGGGGACCACTGCTGTAAATCAACCTCTCTCTATGGGTCACAGATCTGCAGGCTCTGTTGTCATGTTAGCGGAAAGGGGTCATAGCAACCAGCCTCAGACCAGTCATGCATACATGAGTAAACAAAGTCAGACATCGGCGGGAGATCCTGCCTGTTTATACAGAGGGATTCCCTGTGCACTGTGTTTACCCCACCTGCCCCAAACCCCCTTGCACTGGCCAGTACTTTCCCCCTATCCTCCTGGATTTATTAATTCATCAAACATCTGCTGGGTGTTTGTTAGGACTGGGAATACAATGCTAAATAGACAGGTATGTCCTCTGCCTTCAAGGAGCTTATGATGTTTATAGGGAAGACAGACAAATAAATCCCGATGATGGTCCCATGTCACAACACTACGAGAAGGATGTATGTAGGATCCTGTGTGAGCACAAAGGAGGAGCCTCTAAATCAAACTGGAGGGTGGTCAGAGGATCTCTTGGAGGCAGCAGCACAGGCTGACTTCTGAGCTGTGAGAAATTACTGGCTGAAGTAAAGGGCTGGTGGGAGATGAGGCTGGAGGGGTAGTCACATGAAGATCCTCTGGGTTAATCCAGGAACTTGAACTTCTTCCTGAAATCAGCAGGTTTCCATTGAAGGATTTTAAATGATATGAACAAATACTCATCTTTAAAAGATCACCTTGAAAGCAGTGTGGTGGATGGATTGGATGGGGATGAAGGTAGAGGCAGGGAAACCAGTTAGCAGGATACTGCATCAGTCCAGGTAGGAAAGGCCTGAACCAAGGCAATGACACAGTGGGGATGGGAAAGAGAGGATGGATAAGTACTTATTATATTTATCCATCCTTTTCTGTGGGGTTTGGTAACTGACTCACTGGGAGGGTGGAAGGGAGAATCTTGGAGTGAGGCTCAGGCTTGGGAAGTGGGACAGCCTCTTCCATCTCTAGCCAGGCTCCCACCCTTTCCCTCCTTCTGTTGTCACATGCTCCTGCCACACTGTATGCATCTGTGCTCCTAGAGGCATTGTGCTCCTCCATGACTCCAAGCTTCTACCCAGGCCCTTCTCTCAGCTGAGAATGGCTTCCTCTCTCTCTTTGCTAGGTAACTCATGAGTACCAGATGCTGTTCAGATGTCACCTCCCTGGGCTCTCCCTGACTTCCGCAGGCAAAGTATGAACTATTCCTGTCTTTCCACCTTGGTTGGAAAACTTACTCCTTTATGCTCTGACATACCTCCCCAATGTCTATTTATCCAGCTGAAATAAGAGCAATCTGAGGACAGGGCTTTCGATCTCTGGATCCCTGGTGCCTCACACACTGCATGACGCCAGGTAGGGACTCAATTGTTCATGAGTGAATGACAGGGAAAGCAATCCCCCTGGTGTGTGTTCCATGGACTGGATTGACTCCTGGGATGGACTTCTTGAATCAAATAGAATCAACTCCAGCAGAGGAGAGGCTGTATCCTTGGTACCTAGAACCATGCCTGGCACAGGATGGGCACTCAAGACATTTGTTGAATGAGTGAATGAATTATGAAAAGATTGTCAGTGGAACTGCTGACTCAGCATACTGGATCATCAGAGGACCTTTATGCCACAAAACACTTTTATCCTGAATAAAATATACTTTCTGGTACATTGTATGATTCACTTGAGGTAGGGGAATCTATAGTACCCCCAATAAAAAAGAACAAATCTAAGGCCACATCACAGTTGGAGGAGTCAGCAGCAAGCAGAGGGCAGAACACTCGCTCTGAGGCATACACCAACAGCAACCAGTTGATCTGTCATTTGTCACTGGGAGTTGGAATCTTGGGCTAAAAGCAAACAGAGGGAACTTGAAGTTGGGCCTTGAAGTGGGCTGAAATCATCCCAAGATGGTGGTACTACCTGACTTATTAGCAAAGCATATTTAAATCCTGTCCAGAGGTGAACATTCTTAACCTAGGGCTTCAGGATTCCCCCAGACTAAGATCAAGTAAAATAAATCATAAGGAAGCAAGCAACCACGAGTAAGTCAACCAGCCAAACAATCAATAGATTTGGACCCTTCTCAAAAACTTCAGATACTGGAATTGATAGATAGAGAATAGTTCTGTATGAAATGTTTTCTAAAAATAAAGCATAAAATCGCAAAGATGAGCAAGCAGTAAGACACTATCAGGAAACACCAGGCAGATGTGAAAAAGAGACAAATGGAGTTTCTAGAGGAGAAAAAGTTAAATGTTAAAAGTATTACTGGCCAGGCGTGGTGGCTCACGCCTGTAATCCCAGCACTTTGGGAGGCCGAGGCGGGTGGATCACAAGGTCAAGAGATCGAGACCATCCTGGTCAACATGGTGAAACCTCGTCTCTACTAAAAATACAAAAAATTAGCTGGGCACGGTGGCGCAGGCCTGTAATCCCAGCTACTCGGGAGGCTGAGGCAGGAGAATCGCCTGAACCCAGGAGGCGGAGGTTGCAGTGAGCCGAGATCGCACCATTGCATTCCAGCCTGGGTAACAAGAGCGAAACTCCGTCTCAAAAAAAAAAACAACAAAAAAAGTATTACTGAGCAGAAGGCCTTAAACCAACTGGTTACTCTTATCGGGCATCTTCTAGAGTGGACGTCCTCTTCCCAAGCGAATTCTTGGGAACCCTCCTGTTGTCACTTGGCCCAGGAAGTTCTTGTACCTGAGTCTATTCCTATTATGACGGAAAGGAGGGCAGTGAAGACCAGAGAGCTGCCTGCACCAGCCCTGTCACCAAAAGAGGGGGTCGCTGTAGCCCATCGCAGAGCACAGTGAAGTCTGGTTCTTATAGAGACATACTCCCTTTAGCTTGCATAGCTCCCAGGAAAAACACACTGACGAGGATGAATGTAGGGAGTGTGGGCAGACAGCAAACCAATGTTAAAACTAGGCAGAGATGGAAGAGCAAATGCTAGCCAGCCACCTGTGAGATGAAAACCAGGAAAGGAGATGTCAACAGGTTAGTTCACCACTGGTCTCCTGTCGATGCGAAGCTACTAAAATGAAAACTGGGATTTGGTTATTTGTGGTGATGTTTTCTAAAGGTCCAGTCAGTTGTTCCCTGCCCTATGGATGCATTGGCTGAGTGTGGTCTGCAAGGATATTTGTACTTTGGAGGGGAAAGGTAGAAGGGCTGAGACTCCAGAGGCTGTGAAGTCACTTGCCCTCACCTAGTGAAGAGCCAGCCCCTAAGCTCTGGAGAGGGCACACACCCTGACATGGGGCATCCCTGAGTGGGGCTGGGAGCCGTGCTGGCAGGTGGAATGCCCAAGCCCAGTTGTGAGAGGCATGCTCTTACGGAGACTGGGCCTTGCTCAGTCCATTCTTCCCAGTCTCAGTTACCAAGAAATTTCTCATTTACTCTACAGGCTCTTGGGAGTAGGGGTTCACAAGGAAGAGACAGGAGGAGCGGCACACGTGTCTGGTCAGGTGGTGGAGCCCTTGTTCCTCAGGCCTGAACCATCTGTTTCTCTGTATGTTCACACAGTAGCCTTCTCCCTGGGGCCGTTTCTCAGCCTTCTGCCCCCCTAGGCTAGCACACATTCCTCAGAAAGGGATGACCTGCCTCAACGGCACAGTGGAGCAACAGCCATGACTAGCCTTGCTTAGTTCCAGAGTGGGCATGGACGGCAGAAGGGAGGGCTGGGGCCTGGGAGAAGGTGGGAAGATGGAAAGGGCTCCATGCAGTCTGTGCAGCAAAGGCAGGATTGGCCAGAGTCAGACACCTTTATGCCCTGACATACCTCCCCAAAATAGCACTCCCAGAGCGGGTGAAGCATCAAAGTGGAAGTCCACAGAGGTGACAGGGAGCAAGCTGAGCTGGTCAACCAGACATACTCTTGTGACTAGAGTCTTCCCTGAGGTTCAGTCCTGCCTCTCCTTGCACGCCGTTGGTTCTGCCTTCTGTGGCTCCAGCTGGGATGGTGGTTGAGGTGGTGACAGGCAGGAGGTAGCAGGAGTGACCAGAGGAGTCAGCCCCAGGCCAGGCCAGACTGAGTGCTTAGCAGTTCGGCTACTTGACCCTATGGCCACCAGGTGTCCCCACTCTTCAGTGCACTCTGCTCTCCACTGCCCATAGGGTAAAGCCAGGTTGCTCCACCTGCCCTTTGCAAATCTGATCCAGCACTCCCCACACTGTGCTGCTCTCACACTGCCCTCCATCTTGGGCATCCTCTCTTCCCCTTATCACCCATTCTCATCCTCTGAGAAACAGAACAAGTTCTCCCTCTTCCATTAAGTCTCAGACTCTCATAGGTCCTGAAGGGTTGTACAGGGTGGCAAGACCCACACCCGCGTGGCACAGGAATCCTCTCTTTTCAGCCTCTGCTCTAACCTCCTGGTGAACACCGGGCACAGGCTTTGGAGCTGGGCAGACCTGTGCAGAAGTCCCTGCTCTCCCACTGCCCAGCTGAGAGACCTCAAGCAGGCACAACTTCCTGGGCCTCAGCTGACTCATCTGGGCACTGGAATAACAATGAACTGCCTCGCAGGATTGTTCGAAAAATCAAGTCTGCAGAAGCATTTCATGATCTGTGCAGTGGCAGACAGTGCTTAGCTCTTCTTGTGAAACAACTTGGGCCATGTTTGGCTGCTCACATCGTCAGCTTTCCTGTAACTTGTACCTGTGAGTGCCGCTTCTACCATTGGGAACTACAGAGTACATCTGTCCCTGTGTGTCAACACCACAGCCCTCCTCAAGCTCTGAAAGCACTGCCTGCTCCTCATCTCGTCTGGCTGCACTGCCAGTGGCTGTTTCACACTTACCTGCCCCCTCCGGCAGGCCCTAAGCTGGGTACAAGACAACGTTATGCAAAGAACGTAGGCCTCGGAGTCAGAAGTCCTTGGCCTGCAAGTCTGCCTTCTCCTCTCTCTAGTTGTATGGCTTCGGGGCAGTGACTTAGAGCTCTAAGCTTCAGATCCTTCAGCTGTAAAACTGGGAATAATGTATCCCTACGGGGAATGGTGACTGTGTGCTTACAGACCTCACCGTGCAGCACTGACAGGACACTTGCTTCATGTCTCTCTACCCACCAGATGGGAAGCTCCATGAGAGCAGGCTGGGGCAGGAATGTCACATCCTGGAGAAAGGGTCTTTACCTCTGTATTACTTCAGCACTTCTGCCATATTGGGTACACAGAGGGCTGCTTAAAGGATACTTTTACAGCGGTGGACTAAATTCAGTCCTTATTTCTAAGGCAGGTTTCCCTCTGAGCCTGTAGCAGGAATAAATGGATCCCCAACTTAACTGTGGTCTCTAACCTCATGTTGGGTACTTAAAGTCTTGCTCAGGGCCTAGGGCTATTCGAATTTCAACTGAGCCATGGAAAACCCAGAAGAACCTTTCACATCTTGCAAGCTTCGAGCTCTGGGCTCTGTGCTTCTGGGTTTGGGTTGACCCAGCTCAGTAAATTCGACTGAGCATAGAACATTCTCCTGAAGTATTTCTTCTGCTTTGGAAAGCAGAAATGGAGCCGCATGCTGAGCACCGGCTCATCTGACTGTGCTCCCAACTCACCCCAAGGCTGTGTGGGGTGAGGAGGCTCCTCCTGCAGTCCTCAGCAGGGGCCTGGTCTGGACATCTGCCTGGAAGGGACAGGAGCCAGGGCCCTTTCGGCCTCTATCTTTAAGTCTCTGGTTCTTTGAGCCTTTCCTTTTTTCTGTTTCCTACCCTCTAGTGCCGAGTGAGATGCCCTCTGTGTGATATCCTAGCACCCTAGCCTTACCCATCCCCACCCCATGTAAGCTGGTGACAGCAGAGGCTTTGTTTGCCTGGGACACCCCTGCTTCTCCACAACCTAGCACAGCACCGGCCATGCAGTAGCGTTCCATTACATGTTTTATAAATACATGGGTGCTTCTCTGATTATCTTTAGGTCTCTGCCTCTCTCAAATCTCCATGTCTGAGCTGTTCCAGCCAGCACTTCCTGAGCTAAGATCTGCTAGAATCAGTTTTGGGGCAATTAGAGGTGGTCCTAAGGGCTGCTGGTTGTGTGTGTGTGTTTGTGTAAAATTCCTCACATACACCAAGCCCCAAATAGACACATCACTTTCTCCTCACCCCTTCAGAGAAACCCTCTGACATTCACCATCACACACACACTCACACCAGGTCAGAGCAGGGAAAACCTTAAAAATCATCTGCTCCATGCATACTGAAGTATTTGTGGGCGAAAGGACATGTACGTGGACTTTTCTTTAAAACACTCCAGGAAAACATAAAAGGCAAGTGTGGAGAAACAGGATGGGCAACGTGCTGATGCCAGGTGGGCGGGGCATGGGCTTTCGCTTACCACCCTCTCTGGTTTTTTTATACACTTGAAATTTTCCGTAATAAAAATTGAAAAAAAACCCACAAAAGTTAAAAAAAGAACAATCAACTCCAGCTCCCTTCTGAGGCCACCGGTGATTTTGCACGTGTGACACACGGTCCTGTAAAATCCTTCGTGGCTTCTTTAACTTTTCCTTATGTGGGGCTCATCTTGACAACTCGATTCTTGCTTCTTGAGGGCAGGGCTGTGTCTTACGCTACTTTACATCCTCTTTATAACAGAGCTTGAAGTAGGGCAGGCGTCAGTGACCACTAGGCCGAGCTGCCCGGCCCTTCCCCTTGGACCAAGGCCTTCTTTCACATGCCTCATGTCCTTGGCATTGACTCCTTTTCCACCTCTACAGGGGCCCTGCTGCCCCCCAGCTCCTCCCTGGCTTCCGCCAAGGGGACAGGGAGATGCTATGTCCAGGGACTCCCTTGTTTCCTTGGCAGTCAGAGCCTTTCTTTAGCCCTGGCAGCATGCCCTCCTTGTTGGTCAATATTTAGTTTAATTTAGGTTCTAATGCAGGCAGGAAGGAGGCAGGTGGGCTTGGGGTCGCTGCAGGGCTAGCAGGGACCCATCCACCAGCCTCCCCCACATGCTGACGTGACTGCATGTGTATTATACTTTCCCTGAACCCTCCTTTTACAGCATTTCTGCCTTCTGCCCTTCAATTAACCTTCTGTGTTCTGGGCCTGACCTGGCTGCAGCATGCAGGGAAGGGAACATGCTGGGGTCAGTTGCAGGGCTCCGCAAGGCTTCCTCAGCAGCCCTGCCTGTAGCCTCTGCAGGAAACCCAGCTGCCCCCCAAGGGAAGGGGCTGGGGTGAAGTTTTCCTGCCCCACTGCTGGGGATAATATGAGTCGTCATAATGGATGAATGCTTACTATGTGCCAGGCACTGGTCTAAGTATTTTGTGAATGTTAGTTTATTTAATTGTCTCAACAACCCCAGATAGGGAGATAGGTTCTGCAATTATTCCCATTTTGCATATTAGGAGACTAAGGCTTGGAGAGGTTAAGTAATAATTACCAGATCATAGCACTGATGAACAGTAGAGCTGAAGCTGGCACCTGGGCGGTCTGCCTTCAGCGCGTAGGCCCTTGACTGCTGCCTTTCAGTGAGGGAGGATGCGGCAGACAGGACCACAGCACAGGAGGCACCACCGCCTTCCTCGCCTCCCTGCCCCACACTCCCCTGAGGGCCTGTGGCTGAGGGCGTGGGTGAGGCACAGGGAGACCCTCCCCAACTGCTGCAGGGATGGATCAAATAAAGGGCATGGGACTTTTTGGCTACAAAGCAGAGTCAGGTGGCATGGAGGAAAGGGTGGCCTAAGCTGACAGGCAGGGTTTATTTGTTTCCTTTCTTATTGTCACAGGGCTCCTTTAAAATGACTCAACAGACTATTAATCTCAATGAAATATCAACCCCAACAGAGAAAAAGAAAAGTAAGAAAATCCTCAAGAAGAGAACCCATACATCTCAGCCTGGTCCACCAGACGTGGCACATTGGGACACTGTGGGGAGGAGCTCTTCCAGGCCGGCCAGAGATCCGCCGTCACAACCTGGATGCCACAACCTGGGCGGGCACCCAGGACCAGCCTTGTCTCAATGAACCCCCCAGTGTGGAAAGTATGAAAATTAATCTTAGAAATGTCATCGAATCCAAAAGGAAATTCCTAGAGGAACATAAGCCACCCTCTTTTAAAGAGTGTGGGTAAGCAGAGGCCTTAAACTTTAGGGAAAAACCAAACTCCTTGAGAACAAGAGTCAAGCAAGGAGTGGAGGGATGTGGAGAGCTGGAGTCTGCCTTGGCCCACATGGCTGGGGGAGCTTCTAAGGAGAATTCAAGGAGCCTCCTGTGTGGACACTGTGAAAATCCCCCGAGGCTGCAGTGCAGGGCAGCACCCTGCCTGTTGGGGACGAGGAATTACAGAAGGACAGAATGAAAACGAGGCTCAGAGGTCTGGGACCAAGGTATTCTGGGTTGCTGTGTTACTTCCTGGTGACAGGACGGGGACAAGAGGGCAGGAAAAGGGAAAAAGGAACCTGAGGTGAGCCAGGGGAACACTGTGGTTCCCCTCAGGCCAAATCCTAAATCGTCAGTCTGGCCTTCCTCAGAGGCCTTTTCACCAAGCAAAATCTCCTGGCTCCCACCAGGCACTGTCTGCTCCAAGGAGCGCCCCTGCTCCGACATGGGCTCCCAGCTGCTGGGTCCTCACCTGCCTCCTGTGCACTGCAGCTCCAGGGACATCTGTCTCCCATAGAACGGGGTCAGTCAAAGGGGGCACATCTCTTTCAACAGGACCTTCTACAGTGGTGGGGTGTGTCTGCACAGCCCGGCCTGCTGTTTCCCCTGAGGACACTCCTGTTGATGCGGATGCTCTGCTTTCACGGACGTGCTTACAGCCCTCACGGCCCAGCCCTCCCGTTCTCCTCTGAACTCTCACACGTGTCCTTCAAGGGCACTTTAAGTAGCTTTTATGCTTCTCTTTCCCATTCCCAAGCACAGCATAATGGGAACGCTATGGGCTTTGGGCTCAGAACAATCTTGCCACTTAACTGGGGGAAATCACCTGATTGTGTTAAAAATTTTAACCATTATTTTCTTATCTGTAAATGGGAATATTTATATTGACTCATCTCACATGATTATTGTGAAGAAAATGAGAGAAGGGATATCCACTTCCAGTAATGTGAAACTAACAGCTTGAATAAACCCTTCTGCTGAAGATAATTTGAAAAGCTGGATGAAATATCATGAACATTTTCTTAAAATCATCAAAGGGATAACAAAGTAATGAGGAATCACGGGGCCATAATCTCTGAGGAAGTGAGAACTCAAAGAGGTAAGCCCAGTACGCAACCCCACCCTTGCCTTTTAAAAAAAAATCAGAAGTAACAGTGGCAACAATGAGCTGTGGTTTTCACAGCTTTCCCACTCAGCTGGAAGATAGGAAGCATAAGTAAGTACCCTACCCCTCCCTCAAAGCTGGGGTGCTGAAGCTCTTTACTGTCAGGGTAAAGATGAACTGAGAGTAAATTTCTCCTCCATGGACTTGAGCCTTGAATTTAGGAACGTGGGTTAAGGAGGTCCTGAACTGGGAACGTTTCCTGGTGACTAGCACAGTAAATTAAATTCCTTTCTGGAGGAAGAATACTGATTCTAAACCACAGACTGTCCTTCAGATAATTTTCAAATACACTGACAAGCACAGAGTGAAAGATAAAGCATAGAAGGAAAGAAGACACCACAAGTGAGAACCAGAAGAAAATGATGAAAAGAGATCCCCAAAGAACTGACCCACAGTCATGCATCTCATAATGACATTTTGGTCAATGATGAACTGCATGTATGACGGCAGTCCCATAAAATTGTAGTATCGTCTTTTTACTGTACCTTTTCTCTGTTCAGATAGGTTGAGATACACAAATACCACTGTTACAGGTATCTACAGTATTCAGTACAATAACATGCTGTACAGGTTTGTAGCTTGGGAGCGATAGGCTAATCCATATAGGCTGCAGTGTAGTAGGCTGTACCATCTGCTTCTGTGGTAAATATACTCTATGATGTTTGCACAAGGATAAAACTACCGAACAATACATTTCTCAGAACGTATGCCCATTGTTAAGTGACACATGAGCGAATTGGAAGTATCAGACCCAGACCACTACGTTAACAGTTGAAGAAAAGATAATAAAGGCAAGCTTGCACGTTTTCTTAAGAAATGGGAACTAAAAAGTTACCTAGAAATTTTGAAAAAACCCAAATACAAATTCTAGAACTAAAAAGCATAACGACCAAAATTAAGGACTCAATGAATGGGTTTATTAAATGTTAATTAAACACAGTTGAAGAGAAAAATTAGTGCACTGCAGGTTAGAAGGAACTACCCAGAATGCAACACACAGATACAAACGAGAAAGTCCATGCGCCTTGAATAATGCCAGGCATATAGACGTAGGAACTCAAGCAACGTTACTTTCATTCCTTTTCCTCTTTCAAGTCTTGAAAAACATTGCTCTTTCCGAAAGCCTTTTCTGATTCACTTGGCCTGACATCTGCCACTCCATTACTCTGAATTTTCTCAGCAACTTTGTAATTGGCTTGTTCATACTGAAAGGCTCTCACTTATTTCCTGAGATCAATGAATGCAAGAGTTGAAGTCTCCCCCGAAACTTAGGCCATTGGTCAAAGGTTTCCTCGTCTATAAACTCATTCCTCCTCTGTGCCACGATAATGTACAAATGCAAGGGCTTGCTTATTAGAGGTATTGCTCCAAGGAAAAGGAGTTAGTTAAATTCCATTATATGGTCTGCTTCCTGACCCTGTTCTTTGGTCAATGCTGGGTCAAGACAACTGCTGACTAAAGGCCACAATGAATGCCTCAGTGTTCACGGTAAACAGGGAGCGTGTATAAGCTCTCTCAGGCCTTGCTCTCCTCTGTTGTTAGAGCTTCTCCTCTCAGCTGATTGTGGAAATTCTGATGCACAAAGTTGGTGAGGGGAAGAGGCTAGAGAGGGACATCAATGGGACCAACCAAATCCCCAGCTCTAAGGGGAGACTGCCAACTCCGTGAAAACTATTAAATGCTTGTGCTCTGCAGCGCCTGGCTGTTTAAGGACTTGGAGAACCAAGGTGTGCCTTGCCAAAGAGGCCTCTTGTACCCTGACTTTAAGTGTCTGCCTTTCCTTCTCAAGCACCATGGAGCAAAAGGGAGGGGATGCTCTGAACAACTCCATCCTCCACCCCCAGTCTGGGTCATCTCAGACCCCTGGCCAGACGAGGGCCAGTGGCCTGTCTCCCTTTCAACAGGCCTGAAGTGTAAGGGAGAAGGAGTGGAACTGACCCTGGGAGAGAAAGATGAGAGAGGCTTTAGAAGTTTGGCTGCTGGGCTGTGTTGACTGGGGCTGCTGTTGAAGGTAGGGGTGGAAACTAGGGAGGTGGCTTTGTGCAGGCAGAAAGGAGAAGCTGTGGTAGCTGTGTTTTGATTAGTAAGAGCCCAAGGGGATGACAGTACCCGATGTCCTGGCCTTACTGGTTCTGTTTCAACAGAAGAAAATTATATTTCTAGACTTGGAAAAATGGTCACATTTCCTGTGTGTGTGTGTGTGTGTGTGTGTGTGTGTGTGTGCATGCGCCAACCCACTCATTTGATCAAAGGTTAAAACAATATTAATCGATAGCCTTTACATGTCAGACACTGGGCTGAGTGCTGGGGACTCAAAAATGATCAAGACAGGGTCCCCAACCTGCCCTGGGAATGTTCATCACATCCAGGGAGATGAAATCTCTCTTGATGGCTCTTCTCTGTGCTCAGCCTGCTCTAGAACCTCTTCATTCACTGACTGGTATCTGGACCAGCCAAATGGTTTTTCCTAAGCCCCTCCTGGGCTCTAAAGACAGCACTGGAAATTTCAAGCAAGAAGCTGCTTCCTGGCCCAGCATCACCCACTGTGGACAGGATATTACTAAAATAAAAGATGCATGACCAGCTCCGGCTCTTGTCTGACCCTTTCTGCCCATGATCATGCAATAGGAGATGACCAAGGGGTCAGTGTGCGTGGGGCCTCCTGAATCTATTTGGGGCTCTATCTTGAATAAACTGGGTGAGCGGCTAGGTTAGGTGCCTTGATCCAGTGACTATTTAGTCTCTTCCAGTTCTTGGTCCTGTAGAATGGGCCTTTCCCTAGCTGAAAGAGGGTGGCTCTCATGCTGGGACTGAATACCTTGAGAGGAGAGGCTCCAGGTTGCCCTGTGACCCAGGACAGAGCACAGAGGAAGAAGCCCCACTCTGATGCTCCATCCCTCCAGTTTGCCCAAAGGCTCATGCTGAGCACAGGCTGGCACCTTCTGACTTCCTCTCCAAGCTCCCAACCTGGCTGGAGAGGTGGCAGATTCGTGAGAACTATTCCTTCTCAGTGAGAATCTATAGCCAATTAGCTGAGCCCAGGGAGGTGGAAAATGTCTCTCTCCAGCCCTGGAGCTAACAGCGAATCCAGTGTTTCTTGTAGATGTCTCTGTGAAGGTCGAGGACGGAGTAACCTCCTAGGATCCCAAGGAGCTGGTTTGCGGCTGTCAGCCCAAGGCTTTAATAACACAAAAGGCAAAGGAACACTCCACTAAGTAGCACAAAATAAATGCAAAACTTGGCCACATTTTTTTCCAGACTCTGTCTGGGTTTTTTAATGTGGGTATGTGCAAAGAGCAAGAACTCTCCCTGGGGTCCAACAAATTGGGTCTTTGCTGTGAGGGGTTGTGGCAGCTGTAAAAGGAGCCAAGCAAATAACTGGGCTAAAATAATTGGTCTCAGGATGTGCACTCCCTCTAGCCTCTGCCTGTTACCCCTCCAGCTTTGGGGCCTCAGGCAGCCTGACACACACACTTGGCTGCTGTGGCATCTTTCTGACACCATGGTCCATGTTTCATTTCATTGGATCTTATCTGCATACAACTGATGATCAGGGGACAGGGGTCCGAACGGGGTGATGGGGAAGGTCCTGGTTCTGTCACTACCCTGATGTGTGAGTCCTGGCAGGTCATCTTCCTCTCTGCGCTTTTCCTTTCTCATCTGCTTGGACAGAGGAAGAAGTGCTTACTGAGGGGGCCACAGTGTAGCAGGTCCTAGACTAGGTGTTTTATATACATTGTCTCCGTGTCCAGTGTTATGGTGAAGATCAGATGGAATAAGATGGGTCCAAGAATTTAGACAAAACCAGAAAATACTACACCAGATGAAAGTTGATGTATTTTTACTGCCTGCTACCCAAACCCAGGAAATCCTGACCATGCCTGGCTCAAGAAACATGCAGAATAGCTGTGAGGAGTCTGTCTCTCTCTTACTTGGGTATGGGCTTAGCTGCGGGGACCGGCTAAGGGGTGGGCAATGAAAGGAAAGGGCGAGTCAATCCATAAGCTTTGGGCATGTATTTGAGGGTCCCTGGGTGAATGCCATTTACTGAATTCCCAAGGTAAATGTGCTCTTCAGATCATCTGTCCCTGGGCCATGGACTCTCTGCCTCTCCTCTCTTCCCGTAGCACCCATAAATTGACTTGGCTACATAAGAGGAAGACTTCATTATTTTTAAAAATCAATTGGTTTCATTAAGGTATGACTAAAGTTCTATTTTCAACTTGCCCTGAAGAGATGTACTCATTGGGAATAGGAGCGTAGCATTAGCATTTTTCTTTGAGGGTTTGGGGCCTGAAGAATTTAGGGTCAGACATTTCTTTTTCTCCACCTGCCTGCTTCCTTGGCTCGGGTCAGAGGTGACTTCAAGAGTTAGAGGCAGTGCAGAGTGGTGATGAAGAGCCAGTGAGAATATTCCTTGCAGTGCCACGCCGGGCACATCAGCCTCCCGGAGTTTCAGTGTTCTCATCTGGGAATGGGGGATGATGTTGATCCTGCATCACAGGCCTGGAGTGAGGACCGAAGGGGTGATGTTGTGGGGTGCTGGGCAAGGTGCCTGGTAAATGCTCAGTGAGCAACAGCCATTTCTGTGAAAGGAAGGGCCTGGACAGCTGATATTCACCAACAGTGATGACAAAGAGGGAAGATGAAGGTCAAGGCCAACTCCCTGGCTCCACTGGTGGGGCTGAGGAGCTGGTTTTCATACCTTCAGGGCCAGCTCCTCAGCTGATTTTACCTGTGGCCTCTGTGTGCCACGCCCTGCACGAGGAATTAGGGAAAATGCAGAAATGATGGTGGGGGTCCCTGGGCACCCACCACTACCAAACATAGAGCAGTGGTAGGGCTTAAGGCTGAGGGCCACAGGGTGAAGGAGCCATCAGATCAGCGTGGCTTTCCTCCAGAGAAAGCAGGGGCAGAGACCCTTGCACAAAGCAGACAATAAAAATAGGGGCAGCGCGCATGTCATGAGTGCTTACTGCATGCCAAGCACTGTGCTAAGCACTTTCTTCCCGTGGACATTTTACCTTTTTAATCTGTATGAGGGCCCAATGAAGTAGGTTCTCTTATCATCCCCATTCTACAGATGATGAAACTAGGGCTCATTTGCTTAATAACCTCTCTGGAATCACCCAGCTCGTAAACAGTAGAACTGGGCCTCAAACCCAGTCCTGCTTCACATGAGTATCTGAGCTCAAGCCCTTACCCCATTCCTCCTGGCTACAGGGCACAGGGAGCCGGGGCACAGGCTGACAGGAGAAGCCTGAGGCCAGTCCCTGCTGCACGCACTATTGCCATCCCATCCCTTGGATTTCTTTTGCTTGGCGCTGGCAGCATCCAGAAAGATGTTCTCTCCCAGCATCCTGTGCCCCTCACTCCCAACAAGATGGGGTCTGCCATCTAGAAGTGCTAGAAGCAGAAGCAGCCAGTTCAGGCTCCAAAGTGAAGTAGCGGGCAGGAGTGGGTGCTCCCATGAGGCTGAGGTAACCTCAGGCTCCTGGGAACCCAGCCATCGCCCCTCTCTCCCAAGCTGAGAAGAGCAGGTGAGAAGCTTGCCTGGAGGCCAGTGGACACAAGTGCCCTCTATGTGGAAGTCGGGGTATGGGAAAGATGAAAGTTGATGTATTCCAAGGGAGATCTGGGTCACAGTGAGGTCACAGGGGCCCCCAAACCACCCTTGGAACCCTAGCAAGGATCAGAAGCCAGCAATTCTGATGCCAGCCTGTTCAGACTCCAGTCCCTCAAATTAATGCACGATCCAATTTAATTTCCCTTTAGAAAATTACGTATTTTTAAAAAATACATGAAGAGTCAGAAAGGAGTCATGGCAACGAGGAGGCTGAGCACCGGAGCCGAAGTCAAGCCTCTTCTCCCTCAGCAGGGGCCTGTCTGGCCTTCCAGGTCAGAGCCTCCTGACCCTCTTCATATCATAGCACACATGGAAGATGATAATATTCACCGGGACAGGAGTCAACAGAGGTGGCCATCTGTAGTGAGAGGTGAACAGCTCAAGCCTCTAGCTGTCTTAGGCTCATCCAACCACAGCTGGGCTAAGGGATCCTCCACACCAGTGCCAGGCGCGGAGGCTCTGCTCTGGGAATCTCCTCCAGCCAGGTGCTGGCTCCTCCTAGGTCAAAGGGTGCTGGACAGGTTCATCTGGCACTGACTAGAACGTGCTAGGAGCCAGGCAGTCCTCACTCATGGCTGCCCTTCATTCCCACAACAATCCTGTGGCAGCTGGGATTCCTTTCCCGTTGGATAGATGGGGAAATGGAGGTTCAAAGGCATTCAGTGACTTGCCCAAGGCAACAATCATAGTATTCAGTGAGCCCTTATTCATTGTCAGGTCCTGTGCTAAGTGCTTTATACACAACGTCTCCCTCTCTCGGGGGCCCCACCCCACCAATGTGCTGGCAATCTCTCTGAGCTTTTAACATAAGCTGCCGATCGCATCAGTCGCTGATCAAATGAAGAGCAGTTATGATGTGCTGGGCACCTGGGCAGGTCTTCAGGTGCAAAGATAAACAACGGAAATGGTCTTGCCAGCAGGAAGCCCACAGTCCAAGAGAGATCTGTGACTGTCTGACATGAACAGACGTTTATTCACATGTGCTACGTGCCCGGCATCGCGCCAGACGCCGGGTCCAGAAAGATGAAGCACTGAACGCAGTGCTTATCCTAGGAAAGGGCAGGCTTGTGGAGGAGCCCAACAAATAAATGGATAAATCACAGGGCAGCACGGGAAGCTCCATAACACATGCATGGCAACCTAGCGTGGGGCCTATGGGAGGCGGCTGCCAAGCTTGGGGATATCTGAGAAAGCACTGTGGATTCTACACCATAAGAAAAGGAAACAGCGTGTATTGAGAATCCACTTTAAGTAACATCCCTGTGAACAAGACCTGGATGTATCCTGAGGCCTGAACTGTGTCGACACAACGTAGCATGAGCTCTGCGTTTACTGTGGCGGGCGCTCGCTAGGTATATGCAGCGCCAGGGATTAACTGAGTGACGAGTAACTGATGTGCCTCTGTCCACTTATTTTCTTATCATTCAGATTAACCTGATTTTAACAGATGCTTAAAACAGAGACCTTACTACCAAAGAAACCCCTATTGCTGATATAAAGATCTGCTTTAGGAACCTGAAAGTTATTGCCAGAAAACGGATACTGACATAAGTTCCCTTTTTCTTCAGATGTCTGGCTTGTGCAGGGGACACAGGCCCAGGTGCCCAGCTGCCCAGATGCCGTCCCTGATGGCTGTCTCCACCGCCCACAGCTCTGCTGTCCTAAGCACGTGCTTATTTATCTTCTCCATCAGAGTCCCTAGGGTGCGTCTGCTCAGCCGTATTAAGGAGAACCACCCAGTGCCCTAAGATTTTTATTAAACGGCAGAATACCCGGCTATATTTGTACCTTGACTCTTGTGGTTCCTTTATTAGAAAGAACACAAAGCAATGGGCCCTCAGTCTGTTTAGCCTCCTCCTGCCTCAGAGAACAATCGGCTCTCTCTCTTTGGCAGACGAAGCGGATGAGGCCGAGGGAGGCAAGGTGGTCTGTCTGAATCCCTAGAGCCTTGGTGGTAGAACCTGGACTAGAATCTATGGGGCATCCAGGCAAACTGAGTCCTGCCTTCTGTGTGCCATCTCAGCTGAGGGCTAAGACCAACCCCTTTGCCCCTTTGCAAGTTTCATTGTAATTAGCTCAGTGATGTTCCCCTCTCTTCTCTTCCTTTTGCTCCTTCCTTCATCTTTTCCTTCCTGATCAGTCATTTACCTTCATGTGACACAGAGTCTCTCCTTGACCAAACCCTGATCAGGCTTCTCTGAATCCTCCTCCCAACTAGGCCTCCACTGTTGGACTCCCACATCTGCCTTTGTATTGCCTTATTTTTAGTAAGAATCCTGCTAAATGGGTATCAGATCAGCCTTGATACCTGCTGGCTTCCTCATGCCCTGCCATCTCCCTGTTGATAGCTAATCACCCTGGCCTGACTTCAGCAAGAGTCCTGTTAGGCTGGTTTAGTAAGAATCCCCCTTACCCATGATGTTTCCTCTTAGTAACTTTCCACCCACGAACACCCCTGGCCCTCTGCTCCTTGGCTATAAATTCCCACTTCTTGTTACATTGAGAATTCAGCCCAGTTCTATATTGAGGTCTCTTTTCCCTTGTTGCAATAGTCCTGAATAAAATATATTTTTACTGCTTTATTATCCAGTTGTGGCTTTGTTTGACATATCATACCTACAGTCCATAAGCACTGCTCCTCAGAGAGGCCAAGATAGAAGGTGGGCAGGAATTTCTGGGCCTTCCTGGATGTTCCCACACACACACAAATTCCTCCTTGGAAAGCTGCCCAGCCCCTACCTCCACTGTCAGCAGTGACTCCTAGGATTCCGGGGAGGAAATGAGGGGAAGAGGGAGGCAGTCTGGGGCCACCCTGTGCACTAATGCTGTGCCAGGCACCAAGAGCTTCATATGAACCATCTCATTTAATCCTTCCAACAGTCAGTGAGGTAGGTGCCACTGATACTCCTGTGTTAGAGATGGAGAAACCAAGGCATAGGGCGTTTCAGTGACTTGGCCCAGGCATACAGCTCGGCAGGGTGTGGCCAGGAGGCAAACCTCTACCGTGTGGCCTCTCTGGGAAGGGGTGGGGTCCAAGCACAGCAGCCTGTCTCCCTGAAGAGGCCTGGCTGCATCTGTCCAGGAGCTGGAAGGAGTAGAGCTGACCCCAGCTTCCTTGCCTTGCTTCCTCCAGGAAAGTCTCACATGCATTCACACGGAGCTTCCTTCATTCACTCCACAAACATCTGCAGAACCGAATAATGAACGCAGTTCTTTCCTAGTGACTGGAGAACAGAGTAGAGGATTGTGTGGCTCTCAAGGAGTGGTTGTCCAGTGAATCTTCAGTGATGTCCAAACCCGCCTTCACACCCCGAACTGGGAAAGACAGGGGCAACTCCTACAGAGGGTGGGGCTTCTACTGCATCTTCATTCCTCATGTCCTGTCCTCCACAATTCTGTCATAGGAATTACTGTCAGCCATTTTATAGGTAGTGGGGAAACAAAATCCTAAAGAGAAAGAGAAGTCACTTGTCCCAACTCATACATCTACTAACTTGGTAGCCCTGGACTTGAGTCTGAGTGACTAAGGAACTTAAGTTTTTCTGGTTTCACCTTCCTTGCTCCCACAGGAAATCACTACACACCCCAACTGCACGCCTTGCACCTACTGAATACACTCGGAAGCATCTGAGCTCTGAGCTGCGCCGGTGTCTGGTGCAGTCCGCAAGCACAGGGTGCGTCTCCCTACATGCCTGGATGTGCATATACACACGCACATCAGTGTTTTTAAAAATTTCAATATTTTGGAGGTACAGGTGGTTTTCGGGTACATGGATGAGGAGTTTGGTGGTGAATTCTGAGACTTTAGTCATCTGTGCCCAATATACACTCTCGATGCTTTTTCCTTTACTTTAGAATGTTGTGAACACATGGAAAAATATCGACTCTCACTATTTGTTAAAAAAAAGTAAAGTGGGAAAAGAAGAAAGTACTGTCATTTTAACTCATCAAAATAGCAAAAATTGGGGAGAAAATAAATGAGAGTATAGTCCTGGTGGGGATGCACTGAGACAGGCACTTTCATACACTGCGGATTGGTACAACTCTTCAGGAAAGGGACTTGGTAATATTCATCAACAGATTTAAAAATGTCCAAGACCAGCCAGGCGCGGTGGCTCACGCCTATAATCCCAGCACTTTGGGAGGCCGAGACGGGTGGATCACAAGGTCAAGAGATCGAGACCATCCTGGTCAACATTTTGTGAAACCCCGTCTCTACTGAAAATACAAAAATTAGCTGGGCACGGTGGCGCACGTCTGTAGTCCCAGCTACTCGGGAGGCTGAGGCAGGAGAATTGCTTGAACCCAGGAGGCGGAGGTTGCGGTGAGCCGAGATCAAGCCATTGCACTCCAGCCTGGGTAACAAGAGCGAAACTTCGTCTCAAAAAAAAAAAAAAAAACGTCCAATACCAAAAGTGGCCCAGTGATTTCACCTGAGTGTCATTCAGAAGTAAATGCATAAAAATGTTTATCACAGCATTGTTTATTATAGCACAGACCTGACACTGACCCAGATGACTTACACTAGGGGGTCAGCTCATTAAATTATGTCAAAAAAAATGACAGAAAACAGGCAAACAATAACTAGACAGTGTTAACAGTGGTTGGGTTTGAGTGATCAGACTATGGTTAATTTCTTTCTAGAGCCCTATCCACCTTCTTTCTTCTGGTTTTCTGTATTTTTCATGAAAAAGATCATGCATCACATTTCTGACAAAACGAAACTTTATGGGAAAAGTTGGGAACAGATCACAACACTGCATGAGTGACAGAAAGCTGAGCATACAGACACAGAATTTAGTGTTTTAATCAAGCGAAACCCACAACAGAATTGATCTATCGCGTCAATATGTGCAAAGCAGCCACTGTGCATATGTGATTGGACTTAAATAGTGAAGCGCGTGCTCATAAGAAGCTGTAATTAGTTTGCCTTTTATACCACAAAACCAGTCTTTAGTTTCTCTCTTTGTTGTTCGTTCTTCAGCATCTGTTAACAGCATCAGGGCTGACAGGTTAGCCTAATACCAGGTATGAGCTGTTCCCATAGACACACACACACACACGCACACACACACACACACACACACACACACACACACACACACACACACACACAATTATGAAGCAGCTGTCTTGCCAGCCAGGCTCCAGGGCTGGGCACATAAATCTCCCTCCTGGGCTGGTGGTTCTAAGCAGTGAAGCTGCTGCAAAAGATGCAGCTGGTGTGGGGAGGGGATCTGGAGCAAGGATGGCCACCGGGCAGAGGGGAAGGAGGACCAGGGCTGGGAGGACTGAAGAGGATCTGCCTGTGTCAGGGCCCAAGGCTTCTGCCCCAGCAGGAGTTCTTGAGAACAAATTCCTACCGGCTTTGGCCAATTGTACACTGAAGTGCAAAGTGACTAACATCACAGATGGAGCGAGCTGGAGAACCCCCCTTGACTGAAAGGCCGAGGGGAGGCCAGGGAGAAACAACCTCATGTTGTGCCAGGGAGGGGCTTTCACCTGCCTGAGAGCCTTCTCTGCTCCTTCCTTATTGATCCATCCATGAGGCAGGTGCCAGGGTTTTCTGCAGTCCCTTGAGACTGGGCAATGAATCCCAGGGGAACAGATGGAGTGCGGGCACTGTTGATGTTTTCCAAACTTCCTGAGTGGGGGTGACATGCATCTATTGTCCCCTGAGTTTCCCTTCTTGCTCCATGCCCTGGCTGGCTAGACCAAGGGGCCTCCTTACAAGGGCCACCTAGGCCTCTCCTCACAGTCTTACCCTGGCTCAAGCTGGCTGACAGGAGAGCAGGCCACAGGTGCTGTCCCATTCCAGGGAGATCCTGGGGCTACTCCCTGAGGCATAGGGTCCAGAGAGGCCCTATACGTTATATTTTTGTCCTAAAAAGAAGAGATCCAAGAAAAGAAAGAGGCCCTGTCTTATCTTTTCTCTCATCCTTGAGAGAGAAGTAGCTTTTGTATGCATTAGTTTTATTTTATTATTAATTAATTTATTTATTTAGAGACAGGGTCTTGCTCTGTTGCCCAGGCTGGAGTACAGTGGGACCATCAGAGTGATTTACATGTGAGCCCAGCCAGGCCTTCTTGCTTTTAGGAGAGCTCACGCTTCCCCATGTGTGGCTACAAATGTGCACACATGGCCTCTCACTCACACACATTCACACAGGTGCACATACAAATACTCTCCTGCAGGGCGAAGAGCCCTCTCCCTAGCCTGACAGTGTGGGACTACTTCAGCTTTTGCATTTGTGTGCTTGGATTCCACCTGGATGGCAGCAGTGAAAAGTTACAGCGGGTCTTCTTGCCTCCGAAGAACCAGGAGGAAGAAGGGACATCATCACTGGAATTCAGATTAGTTATGTGAAGCCAAAAAAAAAAAATTCCCCAAACCCATTCGGGAAAGAAAGCTCATTAATGTCTCTGTTCCCCTTCTCATTAAGCAAGAGCTCACTCATAAATATTCACAGAATTCTAAAGTAAGATCGAGGTGAAAGTTAACTTAATGCGGAACAATTAACACTGCTCACAGCTCGCCAGCAGCCTGACTGGGCCCTGGCCTCCACAAAGCCCAGACATCTGGGAGGCTCCTGGTCTCCCAGAAGGACGGAAAGAGGAGCAGGGGTTAGGACAGAGCTTTGAGTAGAAGATCCCCCTCTGCACCCATAAGGTGCCCTGTGAAAGCAGTTCCCAGGCCTGCTGGTGTCTTCTCAGGCTGGGAAGTGTTAGCCGTGTGAGGGTCTTGAAGGTCTCCCAGCACCTGTCACTGGCTCACCCCATCTTACAATGAGGCAGCTGTAATCACAGAGGGAATATGACTTGTCCAAGGTGACCAGCCAAGCCATGACTGAGTCCAAGGACACTTTCCACCACCCACCTTCTGTCTTTAACCAGAACCAGGAAATCTTTCCTTGGGCTTCAGGCCCTGATCGCTCCCTGCTCCACAGGTTGCGGAACTCCCTGATCCTGCACACTGCAGTCAGATTAATTTTCGGAAATGCAGGCTTAATTGCATCACTCCTTCCAAGAAACATTCATTGGCTCCCCCATTGCCTATGAATTAAATGCCAACTCCTCATGCTCTGTGGCCCAAACGCTCTTTTACAACCCTGATGACCATTACTCATTATTCATTTCCCAATGTTCCAGCCAAATGGAACTCCAGCTCTTCTCCAAATATGCTCGAAACTCTCCTGCCTCCAAGTCTTGTTTATGTAGCCCCCACTTCCTGGAATTCCCTCCTGCTGGTTCTACCTGTCAAAATCCTGTCCATCTTTCAAACTTCAAAAGTCACTCCAAATGTCTATCCCATTAAACTAATCTTGTTCCTTACAATCCAACGGAGTCTTGCTCTAGGATATTTGGCTTGAACTTCTTCTATGCTACATCATCTTCTTATGTCTTCTCCTTCAGTTAATAATAAAAATAGTCATAAAAAATATTAGTACTTGGTGCCTACATGTGCCTGTTGCCTTGTATATATTATGCATTGCAATGTAGATATAGCTATTCCATTTTACAGTGGAGTACACTGAGACGTTAAAAAGCCCAATTCTATTTGGCTCTGAAGTTTTTGCTTCTTCTCCTTTGCTACACTGTATTCATTTACTTTTGGAAGCTCCCTGGATTGAATCCTGTTTTCCAAAAAGATATATTAAGTCCCGACCCTAGAATCTAAGAAGGTGACCTCATTTGAAACAGGGTCTTCATGGATGTAAATCAAGAGGAGGAGATACTGGATGAGGGTTGGCCCTAACCCAATGATTGATGTCTTTATAAGAAAAGAAGAAGCTAAAAAGCTGGATACAAACACGGGGGAGGACAGCCGCGTGAAGACAGAGGCTAACGTTGGAGTAAGGCATCTGTAAGTCATGGAATGGCAAGAAATGCTGGCAATGACCAGGAGAGAGGCAGGGGCAGATCATCCCTGAGAGCCTTCCAAGACCAACCAACCCTGCCCACACTTTGACCTTGGACTTCAGCCTCCAGAACTGTGAGAGAATGAATTTCTGTTGTTCTAAGCCAGCTAGTTTGTGGTACGTTATTACGGCAGCCCTAGGACATGAGCACGCTCTTCAAGGACAGGATCTGTTTTTACCCTTCTCATTATCCTACTAGGAGACCCATTCGCTGTCTTTAGATGATAGGTGCTAAGGAATGCCCCAGAGATTTTCACGCCCCATTTGCAGAGGTCCCAGGGGCATGGAAGGTAGTAACTATTTTATGGATGGGTGTGAAAGGCCCAGTGAGGTCAGTTACCTTACAGCTAGCTGCCAGTGGAGCTGGTTCCAGGACAGGAGTCCTGGGTCTCAGCAGCTAGGCAGTGTAGCACCTGCAAATGCAGCTGGTATGGCCTTGTCTCCAGGTGTGAATCAGCCCAGCTCAGAGGCCTCGAGTGCATGTAGGGGTACCTTTGGCACCATTAACTGAATCCATTCGAAATGTGCTGGGTCTGTGGTGGTGCTGGAGACAGGGCTCAAAGATGCCTGGTTACCCGCCTACTCAGGAAGCCCTGGGTGGCTGTTCTGGTCCTGGGTCACAGGGTTGCTCTGGGACCCAGGTTTTCTAGGAAGTAAGCTGAAGGCTGTGAGGCTCAGGACACATTCTGGCAACACCCAGTGGTGAGCTTCTCCTAACCACCCCCAACTGGAGGCCCAGTTAGTGTCTTTTCCTCCTCCAGTACCAATAGCCAGATGCGCCTCACCCTGCGCTCCTGTCATCTTGACCACCGGGTATGGCCTCCTGCTTTTCCTGGGAGGTCGGAGCCGAGGGGACAGTCCCTGAGGCCCTGAGCATCCTGCAACCCCTCTGCTGTTTGGAAGTGGGTGGTGGGGATGGCCGGCTCTGAGGATGTGCATGTGTGTTGATGTCACAGAAGATGCGGGGCTCATCTCCTGCACTGTCTACTCTGTTCCCCAGAACTATGAGTATGGGAGTTCTTTTCAGGCAATTATAAGCAATACTCTGTCTGGGATTTCCCCTTAAGGCCTGGTCTCTCCATGCCTTTGACAATGAGCCATGGATTATATTTTTAACCTCTTCTTTGTGTAGGGGCTGAAGCAATCTTTTCTTTTTTAGTGTTAAAAACCATATTCTTTTTATTCTAAATATTTACATGATTTTCACATTTCAATATTTCTAAAATTATGTCATAACTGAAATTAAAATGTATTTTTTTGTTGTGTAAGCAATTTTTTAACTGTAGTAAAATATATATTACATAACATTTCTATTTCATTCATTTGTGATTTCTGGGCATACTGTTCAGTGACATTGTTTAAACTGCTGTGCCACATCCAGCTCCTGAGCTCCTTTCATCTGCCCAAACAGAAACTCCACACCCATTAAACAGTGACTCCCCATTGACCCTCTCCTCTTAGCCCCCAGCAACCATGATTCCACTTTCGGTCTCTATGGATTTGATTACTCTAAATACTTCATATAAGTGGACTCTCTCAGTATTTGTCGTTTGTGTCTGGCTTATTATTTCTTACCGTAATGTCTTCAGGTTTCATCTATGTTGTAGCACGTGTCAGAATTTCCTCCCTTTTTAGGTTAAATACGATTCCACTGTATGGAAAGGCCACAGTTTGCTTGTCCATTCATCAGTGGATGGACACTGAGTTGTTCCCACCTTTTGGATATTGTGATTAATGGGCATACAAATATCTGTTGGAGTCCCTGCCTTCAATACTTTCAATTCTTTTGAGTACGTATACAACCAGAAGTGGGATTGCTGGATCATGTGGTAAGCCTATGTTTAATTTTTTAAAGCAGTCATCTTTTTATAAGCAGAAATAGATAGGCTGCAGGAAGTGGAGAAGGCAAAAAAAAAAAAAAAACCCAGAACCAAAACCAAAAAGAACCTCGCACCTTTTGAGAATGTACTTTGTGCTAAGAATTTCTGTCATCTTATCTAAACTCTGTAACAAGACTATGAGCAACATACCATTTCCACATGATGGGAAATCCAAGACCCAGCCCCTTCCCAAGGTCACATGGTTTTTAAGTGTGGAGGCATGATCTGAACCCAGACAGGTGGCGGGGGGCCTGCAAAGTGGCTATGTGCGGAATCACAGAAGCGGGGGTCCTACTGCTCCATGTGCTCTCTACTTCTTCCCCATTACTGCTGAGGGGTCTGCTGGGGAGATGGTGAGATTCTGAGGAATGTCCTGGGGGGCTGCGCAGGGTGTGGGGCGGGGAGAGGTGTTCCACAAATCATGAGGTTCTTGGAGGAATCCCTAAGTCTAAGCAAGCAGTGGTGTGTGTGCCATCTCCTGAGTCTTTTCTTATCTAAACTTCATAGTTTCTTTCAGTGGCTTTTCACAGTGACAGTGGCCAAAGCCCTCACGGGCCCTCCTGTTCTACCTCCATGGAACCTACTCTGGTCCCTGATATAACGTAGCACACATCCATCACAGTTCTGCAGATTAGACCTGATGGTTCTGAGACACTCCGGGATTGAGGTGCTTTAAAGAGTGAACTACTGTCTATCTTTGCTCCTATTTTGAGCTTTAGTTCTTTTTTAATGATGCTGGTTTTACACTGTCCAATCTGAAGAGCATTCTTCTTGATTTGAAAAGAAAAAGAAAAAAATAGGAGCTGAATAACACATTTAATTGGAGGATGCATTATGCCCTGCAAAGCCTCTTTGTGACTGCTGCTCATTTGGTCCTCACGGCAACCCTCAGAGCTAAGTAGGGCAGTGCTATTACCTGTTCAGTGAGGGTGAATGACTTGCACAAGGTCCCTCAGCTAGTTAGTAGCCCGGGCAGAGCTGAGGTGTAAATCCATGCCCAGAGACAATTTGGGGACAATTCTGACTACATAAGCACAAATAACTATAATCAGGAGGCATCTAAGGTCGCTAATAGGGCTGCACTAGAGACTCTCTGAAAAGTTCACATTTGAAGACAAAAGCAAAAGAAAAAGTCTGCTTTAAATGTAAACGGACAATTTGAGAAATAGTGTGGTCCCTTGGGAAGGATGCGGAAGACGCTGGATTTTTAGAAAAAGCTGAGGCATGGGGAAGTACAGAGGCAAACTAAAAACATTTTTAATTAGGCTGATAGCATGATCCCATGCTCTCTCCATCTCCAAAAAAAAAAAAGAAGCTCAAACAAGAAATAACAATAACAGCAAAGAACAAGATAGGACTAAGTCTGCTTTTTGAAGGAAAGTGCAGAAATATTGACAGCTCTGTGTGGAAAGCAGGAGAGCTTGGGGAAAGAGCTCGTACTTGAAGCAGGGAGTCCAGGCTTGGTCTGGTATTGGCCAGTTGATTGACTTACAGCAAGTCACCCTGCCTCCCTGACCCTTTATGTCCCAGATGCCCAAAGTTCTGGACTAGTTCAGTATTTACCAAACTGTGGTAATTCTTCTCCTGCCCTGGTGATTCTGCCATACCACACACCACTTGTATTACTGAATTCTATTCAGATGCTGTTGTCTGCTTGAGGAACTGAGCCTGAAGCCTGCTCTATTTGGTTAGAAAGGGAGATGAACCAGGGTTAAAGAGGTGTCGAAATCAGCCAACTGTCCCATCAAACTGATGGTTACTGTTTTTTGGATAAACATAGAAATTAACCTTCCTGATCTTAAAGCTTGAAACTTACATTTATCTTATTTGAGTTCTGTCCTCAGAAAACGGACCCTCAGGCCTCCTGGAGAGTATCAAGGAGACAAAACTCACCAGGTCACTGCATCCAGACAATGAGATGCCAGACCCTCACCTACAGCAATTCCTGTTTTCCAACTCCTCTTCCATTTCCCTCCTCGAATCCTGTTTTCCCACACATAGTTGCATTTCTTTCCTGCTTTTATATACACATCCCTAACTTTAATTGGTTGAGGAGATGGATTTGAGACTGATCTCTCATTCTCCTTGGCTGTAGCCCTGACTGAAGCCTTTTTCCCTGGCAGTACTTATTTTCTAGTGATTGGCTTTCTGTGTGGCAAGCAGCAGGACGCAGAGCAAACTCCTGACATTACGGTAGCAGTGTTAAAGTTATCCCAGCATCAAATTAAGCCTTCTTTTTGGTATCACTGGAAAATTGAAAGTCAGGAAGAACAACTTAAAAAAATAATAATTCCATGTCCATACATCCCCTAAAGCGCTTCAGCATTATTCGGAGGCATCCTGAGTGCACGACGGGTCCACGGTCCACACTGTGGGAAATGATGGACTAGGCTGGTGATCACTGACATCACTGATATCTATGACACTGTCAGTATTTTTTGACCCATGTGTTGGAGGTCCAGGATTCTTCTTACTTTGTGACACAATAGCCCATCACACTCAGGTGTGCCTTAAATGCTGCATGTGCCTCCCAGGCTGCACACTCATCCCTGCCATGTTCACACAGCACAAGTTCTTCATGTTGATTGTAGCCCTGCCCACAAGCCAGATCCACTTGAAGCTTTAAGGGCCCCTTACATTGGACCTCAGCAACGCACTCATCTGTTGGATTTGTCCTCCATGGTGTGAGCTCTCTTCCTATTCTTTCCACGTCTCCAGTATTATAATAAAGTTTATTTTTTCTGCTATAAAAGTAATGCACAACCACTGCAAAAAATCTGATCACCAAGCAAAATTGCAGAAAGAATTAAACAAATCATCCATGGTTCCACCACCCAAAGCTACCACAGTTGTACTTTGTTTACTTCTAGTCTTGTTTTTTTTAAGTCATAGTTAGATATTATCTGTATAATTTTGTGTCCTGCTTTTTCCCACACTGCCATCTGAAATAATCATAAACATTATTCTACATGGATGCATTCTGATTCTAATTTTTGCTTATACAAATATTATTAATGACAGTACTTTTAAACTAGCACTATTTCCTTGGGAGAGAGCCAATAAGTGACTCTCTTAAAAGCCATATCCCATCTGTAGTGCTTGAATGGGACTATTTTGCCGCACCCTTGCCAGCATCAGGTAGGGTATCACTAAAAATCAAAATAAAATTCTTTGCTAATTTACAATATAAACATAGCTATCCAGTTGTTTGAATTTTCACTGTGATCACTAGTAAGATTCAAGATTTTCCATCTGTTGGAAAGCCAGCTTTATCTCTTCTTTAGTGAATTGTTTATTATATCCTTGACTCACTTTTCTATTGCGCCTTAGGGGTTTCATTATTGATTTGCATGAGCTCTTTATATATTAAAGATATTAGCCATTTATCCAATATTTGCTGTAAATATAGCTTTTGTCTTTTTAAAATCTAGGTTCATTAGAGGTTTCCCAGATAGCCACATTGATTTTTTTAGATGTCTCATTTTTCTTCCTTGTTGGAAGTATATGTGATTTTTATTATTATAATTTCATTTTTAGAGCCTCTCACTCCTTGTGAGATGTTTTCTTTTAGAGTATTGCAACCATGGGACCATAAAATCTTGACTTTCAGCTTTCAAGTCTAGGACACGTGCTCTTCCTTTTTATGTGCACATGCCCACCATCACCTGCCATGAACACAGGAAGACATGCAGGTCTCAGGCCCTCAGGTTTGGCTCGGGGCTCTTAATCTTTCGGAATTTTAACGCTTATTTGGGTCAGGAGGTCCCTCACAGTTGGTTTTCTATGTCAATGAGTTCACAGTTTCTGAATGTTTTCTAAGGCTGAAGAGTTCATTCAGGGTTTCCATGGGACACTGGCACCTCAGAGCAAAATCCCTGCTCGTGGGAGATGTGAAGTTTCAATAATAATAATACTAATGGCCAGGATAATAACAGCTAATGTTTGATGATCACTTGAGATATGCTGATCTTTGTTCTAAGTGCTTCAAGTTGACTACCTGGTTTACTCTCCAGCAACACTACGAGGCTGGTACTACAGGTTGAGCATCCCTTATCCAAAAGACTTGGGACCAGAAGTGTTTTGGATCTTGGACCTTTTTGGATTTTGGAATATTCACATTATATTTACGGTTGAGCATCCCAAATCCCAAATCCAGTACTCCACTGAGCATTTTCTTTGTACATCATGTCAATGACCAAAAAATTTCAGATTTTGTAGTGTTTCAGATTTGGAATTTTGGGATTAGGAATACTTAGTGTGTATGATTATTCCCAGTGTTTGGATGGGAAAACGAAGGCATAGAATGGTTAAGTAGTTTGCCTAAGTGCACAGCAAAACTGGAAGACATTCATATGTAGTATATGTTGCTATGAGAACAGATGTGTATGCAGATGACAGCTGGAATTGCCCATGAGTGAAAGCAGAGACAGGAAACAGAAGTGCCGAGAGAAGGAACGCAGCTGGTGCAGCCTAGGGGTGGAGCCCAAGTGAGCACACCCATGTCCTGTGATCCCCAGCACTTGGTCCCTTGACTTTAAGTTGGTTCGTGATGCAGCAACACATCTTGCACAGGAATCAGAGATGTTGCCAGGGGTCCCAGGACACTAAGCAGACAGAATTTTGATACCTGCCTACGTGGCAAGTTAAACATTGGAATTCCCAATGAGGGCCAGGAGCAGGTAATAATCACAGTGGCAGCAGCTAACATAGTGAGCAGTAAGTACATGCCAAGCGCTGGACTAAGAACTTTACATGCATCAAGTTGTGACAATCCTGTGAGGCTGGCACTGTCATTATAACCGTGATGTATATGAGGAGCCTGAGTCTTAGAGAGGTTACACGTCTCTGACTGGCCAGCCTGTGCGACTCCAAACCTGTATATGATCTTCACTTTGCTCTGCTGCCCTCCTGGGTGAGGAATGTTGAAACCAGAGCTCTTCTCTCCCTCCTGCTCCAGGACATCCTGATGATTAGCCAGGGCTAAGCAGAGGAAGAAGAAATGGGGCTCCAAGGGACCCAGTAGGGGATCCTGTTATCTTTTCTCTAGAGCCCTGGGATGGAGAATAAGAAAGAAAAAAGGTTTGCAGTTTCAAGCCTATTCTATTCCATTGCCTTTCCACTAACGAAAAACTGGTACTTGCTAAGAATTCTTGGAAGAGGGAGGGCAGACAGCTTACTTTTGTTCATGGGCTTCTGGAAACAGCATTTCGGAGCCCAAGGCTTGCCCCTCTGTCTGGAGCAGCAGCACTGACGGGGCATATCTGCAGTGGGAAGCAACTCCCTGTGATGATAGCTCCATCTATGCTCGCTGGGCTCAGGGCTGTTTGGTGCGGCAGCAAGTCTGACAAAGGCTTTTTCCCTTCCTCACAGAGCTTGGCATTCACACAATTTCCCCGTGGCTTTGTGAACAAGGATAGGTCCTATCCTTTACTTCCATCTACCTGTGGCTGTCTCAATAATTGTCTCATTTTATGGGCTTCTGTCTGGGTTTGTAGCTGTTACTTCTCTTGATTGAAAAGATAAAAAAGAGTGTGTTTATACTATGCAACTCCATCTCCCATTAGTCACCAATGCAAACTCTCTGCCCTAGTTGGGCCAGCTTCCTCACTGTCTCCCCAAACAGCAACTGCTGTCAGCTGCTACCAGGACAAACCCTTCTGGCTGGAAGGCTCAGGGGCATTTCACTCAAGAAGGCTCAGCGATCCCCAGCCCCAGGCCTATCCTGAGCAGGACCTGTCTTCACTGTTACCCCAGGTGAGCTCTGGGGTCTGCTATGCACCATATGCCTGGTGTGCTGGGGTATGGAGACCCCCCGCCATCCTACCCCAGCTCTGGTCAGCTCTCTGTTCTCTTACTTGAATCCACTGCTTTGCTCTTTGCTGTTGCCACCCCGTTAGCCACCCCGGCCACTGCTGCGTTCTTGATCTGAAAAATGAGGCCCCTGGAACCAAAGTACTGCCTCCTATTTGCCTGAGTTTTACCATGCTCACAGCCCACTGTGGTCTTGCTTCTACCCCAGACTGGATTCCCATTCATCTTGATGCTGGTAGGACTAGCTGCAGAGAGCCACTTGCCTAGTTCTGGTCTTGGCTTTCTTCCTTCCTCACTAAACCCATGTGGTTGAGGTCTTAGCATTCATTCAGGAGCCACCCCAGAAACAAAGGCTGCAAAGACAATTCAATCTGTTTTCTGCTGTCTTGTGAATTTCACTGCAGTAAGAGAGAGAAAGTCCTGTGAGTAAATGGTTGCACTGCAGTGTTACGAGTGTTAAACAGAGTCATGGTCAGGAAATTGGAAACTAAAGAAGATACACAATTAGGTCTTATCCTGTGTGGTTGCAGGGGTGTGAGGGGACCTAAAATGCAAGGGGATGCTTGAGTAGGTCTTGTAGAATGAGTCGGAATTTCCTGGGTGAATGCTTCTGATGAGAGTTGTAGGGATAACACAAATGAGCCTTCTAGCAAGAAGAGATGGGCTGGAAGAGTGAAGCAGCAGTTTGGGGTGTGGTGAACAAGAGGTGAGAGCTGGGCAGGTCACGAGGCCATGGAAGGTGGAAGCTGAGCAGGAGACAGCATAGCATCCAGGCTGAACCTCAGGTTTCCCGCTCTAACAGACACAGGGTTATTGGTGTCATTAAGTTGAAGAATGGTCTTCAGGGATGCGGGAAAGACCACAAATCGGATTTCGGGTACGTTGACTTTGAGGAAGGGTGTCAGGAATAGATGCCTCTGGTCTCACACTGAGCACTGTTCCTGAGTGCCGTTATCCACTCACCTCGTGAATAGTCGACAACATTCACACCCTAATCCCTCATCCCACCCTCCATTCTGAGGGCCAGACCTATATAACGCAGCACCCCACTGGACATCTCCACCCGAATGACCCCTTCCTCCCAGGCTCTTCAAACTCAATATGTGCTGTTGCTAACAAAACGGATTATCCCCCCAAATGCTTTTCTTTTTGGGTGCCCATATCACAGTAGACCCAACTGCCACCTGAGGTGGAAGCTGGCGTCACCTTTGATTTCCCCCATGGTAGCACTGGCGGCCGCATCCCTAGTGCTGCAGTGACTCTCTCATGTTCTTGCCTACTCCATTGCTACTGCCATTTCTCTGGTCACCATCGCCTCTTCCTTGGCTGTGGTTATAACTGCCTGAACCCTTCTCCCCTCCATCTAATTCTCCTCCAGTCCATCTTTCTATTTCAGCAGGGTGGATCTATAGATCTACATTGGTTTGTTATCTGCTTCCCCACAATGCGAGCTCCATGAGAACAGAAACCTCTGTTCACTGTTATTCCCAGTGCCTGGCACACAATAGGAGCTCAATAAATATCAGTTAACAAACAAATAAATCAATCTAAAAAATGTGAACTGATCCCATCACTCCTGCTTGATGCTTCTGTGGCTCCCCATAGTCTTCCAGACAAAGGCCTGTTTCTTCATGCAGCATAAAAGGCTTGCTCAGCTCTGGCCCCAGTGTGGTTCCTCAGACCTTGCACTTTCTCATGACTTTACATCTCAGCCTACATCCCAGGTATGAGACCCTCCTTGCAGTCCCTGGAACATATCTCAAGCCAACAGTCTTCAAAGTATAATTCAGGGAGCCAGCGAGGTCTTAAGACTTTTCAGAGGAGTCGATGAGTATGGGTAAAGAAATCCATTCAAAATGCAGGAGTAAGTGATAAATTTTAATGTAACTGGGTATGAAAAATGCATTGCTGTGGTTCAGATTCCACAATACAAGTAACCCACCATTTTTGCTTTGGTATGGTATACATATATATGGAGAGAGAGAGAGAGAGAGCGCGCGCACGTGTGAGAGAGAGAGAGCCAGCATTATCTGACAAGGTTATTAAAGTATTCCTGGCTTTATCTGCCTGACCAGCCGGGGACCCAAGTGAGACAAGGAAATGCAAAATTTTGAGTGTAAAATTTAAAGAGACACTCACTCTCAGGGACAACCCTACCCTTGCAGAACCTCAAGAGTGGGTGCCTCCTTAAGTTTTGAGCCCTGAGTCTGGGCCCTACATGTAAGGCTGGTTTTCTTTATATGCTACAAACAAAGCCACAGGTATCAACAGATTGAATGCAGATAGAAATGTGAGAATCCAGCTGTCTTCTAACTCATTAAGGAGATTTTCAAAAATATAAAACGATGCCACCCTTCTAGGCTTTTTAAATTTTGGCAGTATATTTTTGTAAAATGTATTTTAACAGGTCATGGGATTTGCTATTTAAAAATAAATTAATAAACAACTATTTAAAAACATTTAAAAATCCACGGTGTTAAATTTCTAATACCATATATTCCACATAAATAAAAGCTCATGGGGAGTCTTGGTAATTTTTCTGAGACCAGAAAGTTTAAGAATTTTTTGTTAAACCAGACGATGTGGAAAACATTGCTTTTAATAAGCACTGGTTGCATGAATTTTGTGACTAAACAGGACTTCGGAGAAATTAGGGTGGATGCCTTCAGACAGCACCATCCTAAACTGGAAGGTTTTCCACACTTGCTGTCCTCTGACACCGGCTGTGCTGACTCCCCCTTTCATCCACAGGGAAAGAGAAAATTGATGAAGGTAAGACTTTTGCTTTCACAGGGATAATACTCTTACTTTCACAGGCTCAAAACTCTTGTCCTGAATGCCCTTACTTTTTATCGTTTTTGCTCTTCCTGTATTTTTCCCGTGGTAATCGTTTGGATTTGTGTCTTCACCCAAATCTCATGGTGAACTGTAATCCCTAATACTGGAGGAGTGACCTGGTGGAAGGTGATTGGATCCTGGTGGGAGATTTCCCTCTTTGGTGCTGTTCTTGTGATACTGAGTGAGTTCTCAGGAGATCTGGTTGTTTAAAAGTGTGTAGCACCTCCCCCACTTCTTCCTCCTGCTCTCACCATGTAAGAAGAGCCTGCTTCCCCTGACTGTACGTTTCCTGAGGCCTCCCCAGCCATGCTCCCTGCACAGCCTGCAGAACCATAAGCCAGTTAAGCCTCTTTTCTTTATAAATTACCTAGTCTCAGGTATTTCTTTATAGCAGAGTGAGAAGGGTCTAATACATCCTGCCTTCTCATTCGATTTTTCCTTTCAAGGTACAACTCAGGTCTCACCTACTCCAGGAAGTCTTCACTAACTGCCCAATTTAAATGTTCCCAAATGTGGATCCACAGATCTGTACTGGGATAGCCTCATGAGAATCACCTGGAGAGTCTCTAAAACGCCCAGGCTCTCCAAGTCCACCACATCTTCAGAGATATCCTGATTTACAGGATTCAGAGATACACACTTTTAAAACTGTCTAGGAGATCCTTGAGGCCTGGAGTGGGAAGTGCTGTGTTTTTCCTTTGACAGACTATAATCTCCTGGAGCACAGGGATTAGAATGTCTCCTTCTTTTATATCTCCAGAATAGTGGGCACAGAGCTCCAGGCATGGTAATGGAAGCCCACTGAACTGGGATCATCGGTGCGGGGAATATACCACTTTAATCACAAACTCTAGCTGGATTAGCCTCTCTACCTGCCTCCCATCCCCTTAGCAACACCACAGGTCTCCCCTTACTCAGGAAGATCTAGGGAATCAAATGCACAGCACTCTGTACATTCACTCGCATTGGTTCTATGCCTCCCAAGGCTAAGGGACAAGAAGCTAATGACAAAGCCTCTTAAAAAGGTGGGGTGCATATGGTCCCCAATGTGGTCCCAAGCATGTGCACGTAAAAGCACCTAGACACAATGGGCAGGAACCCATGGTTTGTAACTCCAGGAGAAGTGTGGGATGTTGAATGACAATGTAGACCAGATCTGGCAGTTCTTCTTTCATTCCTTTTCTGGAGGCTTTCTAAGCGCCAGACAGGTTTCTAGGGAGGGGTATGTTGACAAAAGGTATCTGTAATAAACATTACCATAATTCTCCAATCATCTCTTTTATTATTTTTACTTATATTTCTCCATTCTCTCAATCCCTTTCCTTTTTTTTCTGAAAACAGATCTCACCTGATGCCCTTTCCCTAAAGTATGCACCAGCCAGAACGATTTCCAAGACAGTTCAGGGAAAGCTGAGCCCCCAGTCCTGCTGGTCACCTAGACTCAGAACTGCTGCATCTGAAAACTCAGTTTCGATTCAGAGATAGTCTCTGTGTGTCCCCCCAGAATGCGGTGGCAGAGTGACAAATGTGGTGCTGGAGATAACGATGCTGAAGGGAGGTATAGTTCTAATGGAATAAACACATCTTTGGTAAATCTTCCCACCAAGATGTCTTTATAACTAAAAGCAGCCACTCTGTTCCCTATGGTTCCTGCTAAGGCTGATGGGCTTCTGTACTTCTCCAGGAGTCATCTCTCCTCCCTCCTCCAGCTCACCACCAGCAAGCAGACATCATACTGGGTCCAGGAGGTAATTAAAGTTTCAGGGGCAGGTGGGAGGCAAGAGGGACGAGAGCCAAGAAAGCAGCAGGACCATACACTGGCAATGTTGCCAAACTGGCCTTGGTCCCTGATTCCTGGTGACAGCTGAGCTTCTGCATTCACTTGTTTTTACGGAGATTGAGAAGAACTGGAGGCTTTTATTTTTGCCAGTTTTGACATCTCTCTGCTTTGCACATTAACAGGCTCACCGCTTGACACTGTGTCTGATCCATCCACTGCTCTGCAAAGGTGTCAAGCAAATTTGCTAGAGATACTAAGGGCCCAATTATGGTGCCCAGTTTACACTTGGATCTTGACAGATGCTGGAAACCTTTTAGAATCTGGGATGATTAGTGCAGACCTTTCCTTGCTTGCAAGCAGCCTGGAACCTTGCACCTGTTTTATCAGCATCCAATATATCCTTAATGAATGGCCTTTCCCAGTGAAGCCCATAGGGGCAGTCAAAGGCTCAATGACAAGAAGCCTGGGGCCCAGAAAGAAAGGTAACTTGCTTGAAATTATACTTCAAGCTGGTAACAAGTCCTCAGTTTCTTAGGAATCATGCTCAAAATAAGAAATTCAGGCAGGTCAGGGCAAGAGCAGCAAGCCAGCTGGAATTTGTTGGATGAGGAAAAGAGAACAAATTAAAGAGAACGCTGTCCAAATGTTGGTGGTGCTGATTTCTGGCACAATTACTCTGCCTTCTGCTGCCCATACGCGAAGTCCAGAAGTCTAAAATAGACTCTCTCAATATCTCAATATCGACTCCTTAATCAATTCCTTAATCTGCACAGGGGTATATCCTCATATAGATAGCTAAAAAATAGAGTATAGATAGATATTCAAGGACGATGGTGGTGGGCAGTGGTGATTAAAAATCTTTAAAAAGAACACCCTTATCTGATTAAAGAAACTGAAAAAGAAAGAAGAAAGAAAATCCAACAAGAAGTGAGCCTGAACAGGGCTTATTTGAGGAGGGAGAAGGACTTTCCAGGGTTTGCACTCAGGGCCGAGGGAACATAGGCCAGGAGTAGAACATAAGATCCGTTATCCAATCAGGTATGAATGCGTCCTTGACAAGCTGGGAAGTAAAACTCTGAGTCACTTGAGCTGGTCACTTGAAGAGGTCTAATGCCATTCATCTACTCTGTCATTTTACATGGGATCAGATCGAGGATTTGACCCATGAAAGGGTTACAGATCTGCATCTAGCTTTCTTCCTGTTCCTGTTACCACCTTAAAATTGGAAAAGAGGATAAAGTCCAGGACATAAAAGTAGCTATAGATGCCCACTTGGATTTGGAGAGAATGTTCTTGTAAGGGGTAAATGTCTTTAAACACCAAAGCAGAAGCCAAAGCTGATCCTGGGACTTAGACTCATATTTACTGCCCTTTCTGCAAAGCAGAGCTTGAAAAACAAAACACAAGAGCTTGAAAAACCATCCCCAAGACTTACTAAACTTAAGGATTTTCTCTCCATTCTCCATATTTGTCTCAGTTCCCTCTGCCTGAGCTCTAATCCTTAGTCTCTGTTCTCTGTACTTCCTGAGAAGACAGAAACGTATAATTTGAAACTTGGAAAGGAGTTTAGAGATCTTCTAATCCAGTCTTTCATTCAAAGTGGAGCTCCTCAATTGCAATCTTGACAGGAGGTCACCCAGGCTTTGAACTTTTGCAATAATGAAGAACTAATTACTTTTCCATGCAATTAGACTATCAGAGACACCAACTGTGGAAAAAGTCTTCCTCAGAATTAAGCCCAA